>CM057457.1:127707500-128045000 GCA_016271365.2 Neoceratodus forsteri
TCCCAAATTGTGTGTTCCTGCAATCACAGTGGTGTGCCATTGATGTCCATGGGCTTTCTTTTCATGTGACTCTCCACTCAGGATGCACTACCTTGCCTGGGGGGGTCATTGCCTAGCTGACACTGTACAACTCCTAACTGTCCCAACTAGTATGTTACTGCAATCATGGAGCTGTACCATTTATATCCATAGCCTTTATTTTCCTGTGAGTCTCCACTCAGCATGCAGTACATGCTCTGTGTGTGCAGGGGCATTCCCTGGCTGATGACATACAACTCCAAAGTGACCCAACTTGTATGTTGCTGCAATCACAGTGCTGTACCATTGATGTCCATGGCCTTCCTTTTCCTGTGACTCTCCACTCAGGATGCACTACCTCTTCTGTTGGGGGGTTGGCACAGTATAGTACTTGGACATGTTTTTTTTGCACATAAGAACAGTAACTGCAATGCAAACAGAAATGCAAACACTTACTCACAGGGTAACAGAAACTCAGATGGTAACAGTGATGCAAAGCCAAGCGCAAGCAAAAAAGCAAAGTGAAACACACAGAAGAGTGGCGTACACAGGAATGCTAACACAAACAACTCCGTTAACGCAAGTAGGAATTCTAACTGTAACAGTAACGTAAGCGCACACCCTGATTTTGACCAACAGTTGCATACAAAAACACAGTGACTACAAAGACTGTATGCATAATAATGGGCCTCGTACAAGAAAAAGACCACTTGGAATACTAAATTGCTTATATCACAGGAACTGTACGACATAGGAAAAAAAATTAAGTTTCACAAGATTCATTGCTTTCCTGGCTAGCTTTCCACTGAGGGGGCTAAGCATTTTCATGATGAAAGTCCATATCTTGAACCATTTCCGAGATACGGGCCATGAAAGGCACGGCGTATGCCATAGTGTTAGTCTATGTGAAAAAGTGTCAACTTCAGAGCACCGTAACTTTCCATCCACGCAATATTTTGTCACCAAACCAGCAAAAGGCACTTCTGTGGAATGGTGGCTGTCTCCCCTCCAACTTTCAGCCCAAAATACCAAACCAGTGTTTTGCAGCAGGGTGGCAAAAATTTCTGTTATTTTCCCCATAGTGTCCAATAGTAGTGTCACAAAATATCACACTTTCGCAAAAAAAATCACGAAAGTGTCGCAGGTTCGACACTACTTTGCAACACTACTTTTCCCAAAAATTTCAAAAACATATTCATGGGGTGTTTAACCCCAAAATAAAGACATGCATAGCATCCTCAAGGCTCAACTAGATAAACACAAAAAGAATTGTGTCCCTAGATGGTCCCAATGTTAAATGCCAAGCATTTCTGTGATCAGTAACTGAAAACAAAATGGTGGATTTGCGAAACTACTAGGGTCTTTTGCGATGCTAAAAACAGCATTTGTGACACTGTCAAACTTTTTGTTAACTTTTCCCATTGACTATAATGGTAAACTTGTTATTTGAATAACTTTTGAACCATTCAATATTTTGTCAAAAAATCTTCAAAAGGTACATCAGGGACCCTGGCTGCATGTTCCCTGAAGCTTTTGGACTGGTCACACAAACCATGAGACCTGTAGGCATGAGCAAAGAATGCACAAAAAAGTGTAAATGCACCCCAGAATGTCGCTTAATAAAGCCTCACATGTATATTCAACCAGTACGAATGTTGGCAGATCCCAAGATCTATGGTTACACCCCATGCCTGCCAAATTTCAGGCAAATCCATTGAATGGTGGCAAAGTTATTAAGGTACAAGGTTTCACCATTTAACCTTAAATGGAGTACTCAACCCTAACTTTGGTAGCACTACCATGCTACCATTATATATATGTACCTGTATATGTATATATACATTTATGCAATGGGGTGGACATATATTCAGTGTGATAAATGTGTTTATCTGAGTCACTGTATGTATAAATAAATTTATAGATATGGTGACCATTTATACACACAGTTACTATGTCACAAATCTCTTTAGAATCCATTTAGAATGTTCGACCTCAGAAGCAGTACTAACCGTATTCAAATGGAAATAACTTTAAAACGAGAAAAGAAAGCATGGTACTGTGAGCACGAAAATTGTTCAGCACAAAATTATCTACGAAATGAGCGGTGTTTCATATATAGATACCTTATAGATTTTTTACAATTAGCAAAAAAGCAGAAGAAAATGTAATTTTTTGTTCACTTATTTGACAAACATATGTGAATAACTTTAAAACAAAAAATGATAGTATGGTACAGTGAGATGAAAAATGTTCAGCACAGTAATATCTACAAAATGAGTGGTGTTTCATTTATAGATACCATTTAGTTTTTTTTTTATAATTAGCAAAAAACAGCATACAATTCAATTTTCTTTTCCCTTTTTTGACAATCAAATGTGAATAACTTTAAAATGAAAAAGGTAGCATAGTACTGTGAGCATGACATTTGTTCAGCAAGAAGTTTTCTACAAAATGAGTGGTGTTTCATTTAATAGCAACCGCTATGCTAGGCAAACATACTCTAGGAAAGTTAACCAAAACTCCCAGAAATTATCATTTAAAATAAAGCTAAATAGTCAAAACCAAATGTCCCTGCACTGATAGAAAGCATCCCTATTGCATAAATGAAATATACAATGGTGAGCTGTCAGATCAATGAGTTATCTACACTTGTGCTGTTTGACCTTGGACACCTCACGCATGGCTTATGCCACTCGTGAGGTTACCCAAGGTCAAACAGCAATATGAGATAAATCATTTATCTGACAACTCTTATATCCCTATATATATATGTACTGTATGTGTGTGTGTGTGTGCGCGTGTGTGCGTATATATACATTCTATGCATAAAACTTTGTTAATACATTATTAAGTGTTAAAACACAAAAAGTCAGGAAATGAGTCCTTTAGGGTTGCCCCATCCCCCCTTGTAGACCCGCCCATCATCCCGAGATTGACAGCTGACGGGGTGAGTCATTGGGGTTGTGAGGCCTAAATGTCACCCCATTCCATCTGTAATCATATTCACAAGCCACAGTAAAGAAGAATGGGGTGACATTTAGGCCTCACAACCCCAATGACACACCCCATCAGCTGTCAATCTCAGGATGATGGGCAGGTCCACAAGGGGGGATGGGGTAACCTAAAGGTCTCATTTCCTGATGTTTTGTGTTTTAACCCTAAATAATGTATTAACAATGTTTTTTGCATAGAATTTCCTTACTTTTTGAGAAAGAATAGAAAAACAGAAAGTTGCATAAGTTGGTGGCAGCGCAGGCCCTTCGGACCCCATGCTCCTACCAACTAATAAATTCCTGCCTAAGATAAGAGTACAAGTACTGAATATCATATGTATTGCTGGCAGCACATATGGGTGGGGGTGTGGGGTCCACCACCATGAAAGAAACCAAAGTGTCAGTCATCAGAGCAGCATAATTCAACACCTGTTTACATGTCAGACACCTAACCACTACAAATTACCTCCATGGCAATAACGCTAGACACCCTATAAATGTGAAACCAGTGCCACAATGCAAAACACCACACACAGAACATAGAGTGTGTCATGCAATATGGGTGCAGCAAATGAATTTTCAAACACCTAAACACCATAATTCACATGGACAGCACATCCCCTCAACACGCTCCAAATTTCAATGTAAAGGACCAAACTGTTTTCGAGATATAAAATGTGAAAGTTTCAGATTTTCATTCATTGCACTGACAGAATTCCACACCTATTATCATTTTACACACCTAACAACTGAAAAGTACACCCATGGCAGTAAGGCTAGCTAACCTAGTAATTTCAAGCCACTACCACCATGGAAAACATTGTCTGCAAAACGTAAACTGCGCCACAGAATATCTCTGCAAAAAATGTATTGTCCTACACCTAAACACCATAATTCACATCTACAGGACATGCCGTCAACACCCTCCAAATTTCAAGTTAAAAGACCAAACCGTTTCCAAGATATTTAATTTGCAAAATTGTTAAAATTCTGCTATCTGGTCCCTCCAAATCTGCCCATCTAATCCCTCCCTTGCAGTCAAAGATCACAATCAAATAATCTCATGATCAAAGAATTTGCAGGCTAGTGATCAAACAATTTTCAGGGTCGTGATCAAACAATAAAACATTTTAAAAGTAAATTTTTAAGCAGAAATGCATGAAACTACAGCAACGCCTCGATAGAACGAAACCCCCTGAGCAAAACCCATCCTCTTTTTGCTTAATAAGCCACCCCTGAGCTAAGAAAATAGATTTTTTCAAGTGGCCATCTAGTCATGCCCTCACTATCAAAAATCGTGGTCAAAGAATCTCATGCTCAAAGATTTTGCAGGCTCGCGATCAAAGAATTTGCAGGCTCGTGTTCAAAGATCATTAGCGAGCCACGATCAAAGAATAAAAAAGTTAACATCTCTATTTTTTTACCATTTTGAAAGAAACCACAGGCATGGCTCAATAGAGGGAAGACCCCAGAGCAAAACCCACTATAGTTTCACCTTGGAAATCCCCCTGGGCCGAGATATTCGATTATTTCCGACTGCAAACTGAAAATAAGATGGTGGCCGTTGTGCTGAAAGAATTCCTTGTGATCAAAGATTCTTTGATTGCGAGCCTGCAAATTCTTTGATCATGAGGTGGGACTAGATGGCCAAAACCCCATTCTTCTTTCGCAAAATAACCATATAAATTTTCCCGTTGACTTATAAAGGGAACTTAAAAGTTTAATAACCTTTGAATGGATTAATATTTTTTCACCAAATGAAAAGTGGCATGTTCCTTGGCCCAAGCTCTTTCAGAAGAGTAAAGTCACAGAGCAGCATGCTACATGACAGCTGTGCAGCACCACAGACAAAATCCAAAAAACTGCCCACATAACTGGCAAAAAGTGCATTTTTCAGCATTTTGGTGTGCAAAAAAGTAAGTCCAACCAAAATGAAATTTGGCAAATCAAGAGATCTACCATGCCCCACAGTGCATACCAAATTTCATGCAAATCTGTTGAAAGGGTCCAAAGTTATTAATGTGCAAAATTATGAGTTTAACATAAAAGTGGCTTCATAACCCTAAATATAGGGGCATGACTGCACCCCTATAATATATTCCATGTCTGAGAATGTTGACATGCTACAGTAAAGGAGAATGGGGTGAGATGTAGGCCTCATGACCCCAATGACACACCCCGGTGTCTGTCAGACTGTGGAGAATAGAGGTGGTGTGTGTGAGGAGTTAGGGGTTCAGCCCTAATGTCTCATTTCCTGACTTTTTTTTCTTTAAACCTAAATGAAGCATTAATGCAGTTTTTTACATAGAATTTCCTTACTTTTTGAAAAAGTGTAATATAAGTAGCAAAAACACGTATTGGTGGGATTGCAGAGCCCAGCTCCCACCAAGTTGCCATTTATTGCATAACAATATGCATCTGGTCCCACGCTCCCACTTACACAAAACTTCATAGCCATGCAGCAGCACTATAGGGCACCAAACCCTTGTAACAGTAATTTGTTCATATCTTGGGAACCGTAAGAACTAGGAAAAAAAATCTAACATCATTGTAATCGTGATAGTGAGTACTTCATGCAACATTGTAAAGACTATACCCACATCTCACATTGTTTCTGAGCTATGGGCATCGAAATAGCACTGGACAGGAACTCTTTCAACCCTTGTGACAGTAATTTCACAATATCTCATGAACCATGCAATGTACAAACAAAATTCCACTGCAGGCTTACTCTATGATTTCACATCTTTTTCCAGTGGTGAAAAAAGTCAGCATCTCACTTTGTTTCTAAGATAATGGTGCCAAAAGTCATTACACAGACTGAAATGTAATCCTATGGGAAAAATGTCAATTACGTCATTGAATATCTCTGCAACAAATTATTCCCCAACACCTAAACAGCATCGTTCACATCTCTATGACATCCCCTCAACACCCTCCAAATTTCAATTTAAAAGACCAAACCATGTCCGAGATATAACATTTTAAAGTTTGAGATTTTCATTCATTGAAGTGGCTGAATTCTGCACCTGTTTACATTTTACATACCTAACAACTGAAAAGTACGTCCATGGCAGAAAGGCTAGCTACCCTGTAAATTTCAAGCCACTACCACAATGCAAAATGCTGTCCGCAAAAAATAAACTGTGACACATAATACTCTATCTCCACAATAAATGTATTTTCTAACACCTAGACAACATAATTCACATCTACAGGACATCCCGTCAACACCCTCCAAATTTCAAGTTAAGAGACCAAGCCATTTCCAAAATATTTAATTTTAAAAGTTGCTAAAATTAGGCTATCTGGTCCCTCCAAATCTGGCCATCTAGTCCCTCTCTCGCTATCAAAGAATCTTTGATTTTGAGCCTGCAAATTCTTTGATCGTGAGGAGGGACCTGATGTCCAAAACTCCATTCTTCATTCGCAAAATAACCATATAAATTTTCCCATAGACTTACATGGCAACTTAAAACTTTAATAACTTTTGATGGATTAATATTTTTTCACCAAACAAAAAGCAGCATATTCCTTGACCCAAGCTCTTTCAACTTGCCATGTTGCAGAGTGGCACACCACACAATGACCATGCAGTGCCATGGAAAATAAATCTGAAAAACTGCCCACATAACTGGCGAAAAGTGCATTTTTCAGTGTTTTGGTGCACAAAAACCATACGTATGACTGAAACAAAATTAGGCAGATCAAGAGATCTACCATATCTCACCGTGCATACCAAATTTCATGCAAATCCGTTGAACAGGTCCAAAGTTATTAATGTGCAAAATTTTGAGTTTAACATAGAAGTGGCTTCATAATCCTAAATACAGGGGCGAAACTGTGCTCATAATATATATATATATATATATATATATATATATATATATATATATATATACACACACTATAGTGGTGCAATACGCCACTATAGTTAGGGTTCAACGGTCATTTACATACTAAAGTCAAAAGTTTGGGCATTAATAACTTTGGACCCATTCAACGGATTTGCCTAACATTTGGAATGTGCAATGGGGCATGGTAGATCTCTTGACCTGCAACATTGCATTTCTGTTGGACTTACGGTCTTTGCATACGAAAGCACTGAAAAATGCAAAATTATCTGATTTTGGAGGCAGCTTTTGGGATTTTGGATGTGCCCCTGCATGGCTGTTGTGTGGTGTGTCACTCTGCAAGATGGTTTGTTTGAAAGAGCTTTGTTGGCTGAACATGTCGCTTTTTGTTTGGTGAAAAAATATAAAGGCATTCAAAAGTTATGCCACTTTTAAGTTCCCATTATAAGTCAATGGGAAAATTTAGATGTATGTTTTACGAACAAAGAATGGGGTTCTGGACATCTCATCCCGCCTGGCGATCAAAGAATTTGCAGCCTCACAGTTCAAGAATGTTTGTCCCTGAAGATTTTTCAAATTCTTTGATTGTGAGGTCCGCCATCTTGTTTTCAGTTTTCCGATCAGAAAAACACAAATATCTCGGCTCAGGAGTCACTTCTGAGTAAAACTTGGATAGGTTTTACTCAGAGGGCATCGATCTATCGAGCCATGCTTTGGTTCCATCCAAATCGGTCTAAAAATAGAGTTATTAGCTTTTAAAATCGTTTGCGGCTCGTTAACGATCTTTGATCGTGAGCCTGCAAATTCTTTGATCGCGAGAATCTTTGATCGCGATCGTGCATCACGAGCGAGAGATGAGATGGTCAGATTTTAAATCTAATTTTTGTAGCTCAGGGGTGCCCTATTAAGTTATAGAAGGGTGGGTTTTGCTTAGGGGGCTGCGCTCTGCCCCATGTGAATAAAAAAACAGTACTTTTCATTATCCCTGGTAGTCTAGCGGCCCCCTCCCCATCATAATCATGTACATAACGATGCCTGTTATCCCTGGTAGTCTATTGACCCCCCCAATGAGTGTCTTATTAATATGTTTATTTTCTATCCATGGTAGTCTAGTGGCTCCCCCCATGTGTGTAAATTTATATATTTTTGTCATATCCCTGGAAGTCTAGTGCCCCCGATCTGTAGTTCATTATCATTATTATTGATATCCCTCACGGTCTAAGCGGCCCCCCATCATAATAAAATAATTTGCATTTTCAAGTCCTGTAATCTAGTGGTTCTCATACCCCCACCCAGTTGACTGCCAGCCATTTCACACTTCCTTCTTCCAGCCGACACGACATGCCCACCGTCCCTCACCTCCATGGCCAGCTGCTGACTGTATGTATTAGCAGCTGTAATTCAAATATGTGTTCTGAAATTATTTCTGAGTGCCTGTTTGAATTAGCGCTGGTATTACTCTCAGTCGGCAGCTGGCTGTGGAGGTGAGAGGTGGCTGGCCAGTCGACGGCTGAAGAAGGGTGGGGGGGTGCTGGATGGGGTGTCAAGGCTGGGTGGGGGGGTGGAGGCCACTAGACTACCAGGACATGGATAATGCAAAATTATTTTATTGTGATGGGGACCACTAGACTACCAGGGATATCAATAATAATGATAATGAACTACAGATGGGGGGCACTAGACTATCAAGGATATGACAAAAATATATAAATTAACATACATGGGGGGCCACTAGACTACCACGGATAAAAAATAAACTTATTAATAAGATACTCATTGGGGGGGGTCACTAGACTACCAGGGATAACAGGCATCATTGTGTACATCATTATGATGAGGAGGGGGCTGCTAGACTGCCAGGGATAATGAAAAGTATTGTGTGTTTATTTGGATGGGGCAGAACGAAGCCCCCTGAGCAAAACCCACCCTTCTATAACTTAATAGGGAACCCCTGGGATACAAAAAACTATTTTGAAATCTGGCCATCTCGTCCCTCGCTCTTTGTCTGAGAGCGAGCAATTTCTTTGACCGTGAGCATGCAAATTCTTTGATCATGAGGTTCTATGATCGCGACCGTGCATCACAAGCATGGGACAAGATGGCCAGATACAAAAATTTATTTTCTCAGCTCAGCGGTGTCCTAGGAAGACAAATGAGGGTGGGTTTTACTAGGGGCTATGTTCTGATGAACCATGGTGGTGGTTTACCGCAATTATTTGACTTTGTAAATTACACAACTTTTATTCTTTGGTCATGACCCTGCAAATTCTTTGATCATGAGCCTGAAAATCTTTGATCGTGAGATTCTTTGATCGCAATCGCATCATAAGCGAGGGACAAGATGGGCCAATTTAAAAATCAATTTTCTCAGCCCAGGGTGTCCTAGGAAGTCAAATGAAGGTGGGTTTTACTCAGGGGCTTCGCTCTGTCGAACCATGGTGGTGGTTTACCACAATTCCTTCAATTTGTTTGATTTATAAGGTTTTAAACCTTTGTTCATGAGCCTACAAATTCTTTTGATTATGAAGCCTGCAAATTCTTTTGATCATGAATTTCTTCGATCACCATCTTTGATTAAGTAGGAGGGACAAGATGGCCAGATATTTTATAATGGAATACATAGGAAATTTTAGTAATCTTTGGATATTGAATATCTTGGAAACGACTTGGTGTTTTGACTTGAAATTTGAGGGATGAAGGGCAACATCCGACAGATGCCTTTTGGTGTTTTGTCAAAAAATAGTATAGGGCGGCAAATTACGGCACTACAAAGCTGACACTTTTTCACATAGGATAACATCATGGCATCCGCTGTTTTACAGGAATTCCTTGCCTCTGCTGCAAAATAAAGGTTTGGTTGTTTGGGCTGAAATTTGGAGAGAAGAAAACTAACATCCTACAGATGTGCCTTTCGGTGGTTTGGTGAAAAATATTACAGGTGGCAAAGTGACAGCACTCCAAAGTTGATGCTTTTGCCATATGATAACATTATGGTGTCCGTCGTGTCTTTTCAGGGCTCAGATTCGGAAGCGGGTAAATCACGGACATTTAGTCCAAAAATGCTTAGCCTCACAAGCAGGGGCTAAGGACAAACTATCCAGGAAAGTCATAAATCATACAAAATTTTAATTTTGTTTCTATGTTGTACGGTTTCTGAGATATAAGCAATTTAGTATTCCAAGTCCTAATTTTCTGCCCCGAAGGCAATTATTATGCATACATTCTTTGATTTCACTGTGTTTTTTCAATGCAGTTTTTTGGGAAAAGAAGGTTGTGCCCTTTCATTACTGTGCCAGTTAATGTTTCCAGTTACGCTTCCGTTACCGTTCACATCACCATTCCTGTCTACGCCACCTTGTGCGTTACGGTTTGCATTTTCATTTGCACTTCTGTTTCCATTTCTGCTTGCGTTATTGTTGCTGTTACCATTACCATTTGCATTTTCAATTGTGGTACCGTGCCTGTGCTTATTATAGTTTGTATTTCTATACATGCTTTGCATTTCTGTTTCTGTTGGCTTTATTGTTGCTGTTACCATTACCATTTACATTTACAATTGCTGTACCATGACCAGATATGTAATGGTTTGCATTTCTGTACGCTTTGCATTTGCATTTGCATTTCTTTTCCTTTGGGGTTATTGCTGCTGTTACTATTACCATTTGCATTTACAATTGTGGTTCCGTGACTGTGTGCATTACCAGTTGCGTTCTTGTATGCACTCCGCTTGTGTCTCCATTTACATCACTGTTCGCTTTGACATCAGTTTGTGCTTGCATTTCTATTACTGTTTGTGTTACCATTTACGCTTGTGTCACCATGTGTGTAATCCTTGTGCTTGCATTTGCATTGTACTTACTGTTACTATAGTCACACAAAATCACGTAGGAGTGCGGGCCCCAAACTTGTGCAACTTTCTACTTTTCTATTCTTCTTAAAGTACAGAAATTCTATGCAAAACTTTATTAATGTATCAGTTAAGGTTCTTCTACAATGACAAAAGTGAGGAAATTCAACATTAGGTTCCCACCCTTGCATCCCACTCCCACCCTGCCCCACCAACAGTCATCGGGTGTGCGCTAGTTGTTGGTCCTAACTCTCACCTGGATTCTCCTACATGCACCATCTCAGCTTGTTTCACATGGGATGGGGTGAGAGTTAGGACTGATGACTCCCAACACACACCCCAATGCCTGTTGGTAGGGTGTGGGTTTAAGGGTGAACACTAATGTCGAATTTCTCACTTTTGTCACTGTAGAAGAACCCTAACTGATGCATTAATGAAGATTTTTGCATAGAATATATATATATATATATATTTATTTATCTATATATGGTTCTTAGTTTCAATATTTCACTCCCCCACCCTCCATGCTCCAACAGCCATCACAGTGTGCCTTTGGGTCATCGGTCCTAACCTCGCTCTTTTGTCGAAGCGAGCAATTTCTTTGACCATTGAGCATGCAAATTCTTTGATCATGAGGTTCTATGATCGCGATCGTGCATCACAAGCATGGGACAAGATGGCCAGATACAAAAATTTATTTTCTCAGCTCAGCGGTGTCCTAGGAAGACAAATGAGGGTGGGTTTTACTCAGGGGGCTATGTTCTGATGAACCATGGTGGTGGTTTACCGCAATTATTTGACTTTTGTAAATTACACAACTTTTTATTCTTTGGTCATGACCCTGCAAATTCTTTGATCATGAGCCTGAAAATTCTTTGATCGTGAGATTCTTTGATCGCAATCGTGCATCATAAGCGAGGGACAAGATGGCCCAATTTAAAAATCAATTTTCTCAGCCCAGGGGTGTCCTAGGAAGTCAAATGAAGGTGGGTTTTACTCAGGGGGCTTCGTTCTGTCGAACCATGGTGGTGGTTTACCACAATTCCTTCAATTTGTTTGATTTATAAGGTTTTTAAACCTTTGTTCATGAGCCTACAAATTCTTTGATTGCGAGCCTGCAAATTCTTTGATCATGAATTTCTTCGATCACCATCTTTGATTGCGAGGGAGGGACAAGATGGCCAGATATTTTATAATGGAATACATAGGGAAATTTTAGTAATCTTTGATATTGAATATCTTGGAAACGACTTGGTGTTTTGACTTGAAATTTGGAGGGACGAAGGGCAACATCCGACAGATGCGCCTTTTGGTGTTTTGGTCAAAAAATAGTATAGGGCGGCAAAATTACGGCACTACAAAGCTGACACTTTTTCACATAGGATAACATCATGGCATCCGCTGCTTTACAGGAATTCTTTGCCGCCCTGCTGCAAAATAAAGGTTTGGTTGTTTGGGCTGAAATTTGGAGAGAAGAAAACTAACATCCTACAGATGTGCCTTTCGGTGGTTTGGTGAAAAAATATTACAGGGTGGCAAAGTGACAGCACTCCAAAGTTGATGCTTTTTGCCATATGATAACATTATGGTGTCCGTCGTGTCTTTCAGGGCCCGTATCTCGGAAACGGTGCGAAATACGGACATTTAGTCACAAAAATGCTTAGCCTCCCAAGCAGGGGCTAAGGACAAAACTATCCAGGAAAGTCATAACTCATACAAAATTTTAATTTTGTTTCTATGTTGTACGGTTTCTGAGATATAAGCAATTTAGTATTCCAAGTCCTAATTTTCTGCCCCGAAGGCAATTATTATGCATACATTCTTTGATTTCACTGTGTTTTTTCAATGCAGTTTTTTGGGAAAAGAAGGTTGTGCCCTTTCATTACTGTGCCAGTTAATGTTTCCAGTTACGCTTCCGTTACCGTTCACATCACCATTCCTGTCTAAGCCACCTTGTGCGTTACGGTTTGCATTTTCATTTGCACTTCTGTTTCCATTTCGTTTGGCGTTATTGTTGCTGTTACCATTACCATTTGCATTTTCAATTGTGGTACCGTGCCCGTGCTTATTACAGTTTGCATTTCTATACATGCTTGCATTTCTGTTTCTGTTGGCTTTATTGTTGCTGTTACCATTACCATTTACATTTACAATTGCGGTACCATGACCGTATATGTAATGGTTTGCATTTCTGTACGCGTTTGCATTTGCATTTGCATTTCTCTTTCCTTTGGGGTTATTGCTGCTGTTACCATTACCATTTGCATTTACAATTGTGGTTCCGTGACTGTGTGCATTACCAGTTGCGTTCTGTATGCACTTCCGTTTGTGTCTCCATTTACATCACTGTTCGCTTTGACATCAGTTTGTGCTTGCATTTCTATTACTGTTTGTGTTACCATTTACGTTTGTGTCACCATGTGTGTAATCCTTTGTGCTTGCATTTGCATTGTACTTACTGTTACTATAGTCACACAAAATCACGTGGTGGGAGTGCGGGGCCCGAAACTTGTGCAACTTTCTACTTTTCTATTCTTTCTTAAAAAGTACAGAAATTCTATGCAAAAAAAACTTTATTAATGTATCAGTTAAGGTTCTTCTACAATGACAAAAGTGAGGAAATTCAACATTAGGGTTCCCACCCCTTGCATCCCACTCCCACCCTGCCCCCACCAACAGTCATCGGGGTGTGCGTTGGGGTTGTCGGTCCTAACTCTCACCTGATTCTCCTACACTGCACCATCTCAGCTTGTTTACACATGGGATGGGGTGAGAGTTAGGACTGATGACCCCAACACACACCCCAATGCCTGTTGGTAGGGTGTGGGGTTTAAGGGGTGGGAACACTAATGTCGAATTTCCTCACTTTTGTCACTGTAGAAGAACCCTAACTGATGCATTAATGAAGATTTTTGCATAGAATATATATATATATATATTTATTTATCTATATATGGTTCCTAGCCTACCACCCCACCCCCACCCTCCATGCTCCAACAGCCATCACAGTGTGCCTTGGGTCATCGGTCCTAACTGTCACACCATTCCATGTTTACAGAAACTGAGATGGTACAGTATAGAAGAATGGGGTGAGAGTCAGGCCTAATGGCCCCAAGACACACCCTACACCTATCAGTGAGTGGAGGGTGGGGTGGGGGTGAGAGTAGTTCATCTTTGAAGAGTACAGATGTGTCCTGGTTCACAGAAGATGACAGCTGTTTACCTCTGATGGCAAGTACTGGGCAAGGGTGTGTGTGTGGGGTGGTGGGTTGCTCAGTGGGAGATTCAGGAAGCAGAGGGGGGATGGGGAGATGATGAGGGATCATTTTCTTTTTTACAGGATTTTTTTTTAAATAAAAAGACACTGGGGACTGTTTTCTTTTTTTCAGGTATAATTTTAATAAATAAACATTCTGGGACACTGGGGGGTGAGCTCCACAGTGTTATAGAGTGACAATGCTGGTAGTTGTGGGGGGTATGATATAACTGGGGACACTGGGAGTGGGCTCCCCAGTGTCCCACCTTTGGGTGGCTACTGCAGACATGGGGATTGGGCACCCCATTGTCTGATATGAACAGTTTTCTTCTGTTGGAAAAACTGGGAGTGGATCCCCAGTGTCTCACACTGACGGGAAGGGTCTAGTGCCGACACAGGGATTGGACACCCCAATGTCAGCAGAAAAAAATTATTTTTAAATCAATATTCATATTTTTGGCTCATGAAGTACTTATATGGTTACAAAGAAAGAATTTCAAGATGAAATAAAAGCCCATTTTAAGGGCATTTGTCAAGCAGTAAAGTGCAAAATGCACCTAAGGGGTCCCAATAAGCAAGCATCATGTGTTGGTGCCTCCTCAGGTAATCATTTTAGAGAGGGGTACAAATCTGAATATTTCAGACAAGCTGAAAACAAGATGGCAGCTATACAAAAGAGGAATTTCTTCATATAAAGCAGGATTCCTCTTTTGTTTCATACAGCTATATTTTAGTGTTTACTGAGCATGCTCAGAAATAATTTTTAAATTTTAAATTGCAATAACTTAAAAACTGCTTATTATTTTTTCACCAGACTAGCAAAAGACACATCTGTGAGGCAGTCCCTTTCTACCCTGAAATTTTCAGATTAAAAAAAACAAACATCAGAGCTGTAGGGAAGTTAAAAGAAAAATCCCAGCAAAGTCAATGAGTGAAAACATGTTTTTTTCACCTCTCCATAACTCAGAGACCAGACATCTAACCAGAACGTAACTTGTCACATCAAGCGACCTACCCCACAGGATTGTGTGTATCAAATTTTGTGCATTTGTTGAATGGTTGCAAAGTTATTAAAGTGCAACATTTTGAGTTTAATATTGAAGTGCCTACTCAACCCTAACTATGGGGGCATGACCGTGACCCTATAATATGTTTTATAGTGATGTGGTATCACCACTATTGTTAGGGTTGAGTGCTCAGTTTAATGTTAAAGCCAAATTTGGGTAATTTAATATGGATTTGCATGACATTTTGAATGCATAGTCTCATGGGGTAGATGTCATGATGTGGCAAGTGTCATTCCAATCAGTTGTGTGGTTTCAGAAATAAAGAGTGTGAAATCCCTTGTAATTTTCATGGTTTTTGCTATTTCTTTGTCCACCTGTATCTCTGAAACTGTTTTAAATTGTGGTCTGAAATTTTCAGGGTACATAGGCGTTGCATCACTGATGTGTCTTTTGCTGGTTTAGTGAAAAATATTGATCCATTCCAAAGATATTAAATTTAGAAGTTCACATTATTTTCAATGGGAAATTATAGATGTTCAGCTTGAAGAAGGATCCTTTGTCACAGGCATATAATTCCTTTTTTGCAGACAAGTCATTCTGTGTCACAGATGGGAAATCCTTTTTCAATCTGCCGCCATTTTGTTTTTTCAGTTAGCGAGAGAAAGAAAACACATACAAAAGAACAGATTTCAAAAAACAGACATCAAAACCAAGCAAAATAAGACCAGTTTAGTTACATTATAATTTTTTTAAATGATGCAAAAAAATACCTTTTCCGGGCACCCAACATCCACGGTGCCCAGCACAGCAAGAGGAGTGCTTCCCCCATGTTCTCTGTAAAAGAACAGCGGGAATTTCTTTACTTCTGCAGATGCAGCTGAACTCCTACTGCCAGCTGCAGTGTAATCTGTGAGCTGCTGTTTTCCTGGTGTTTGCCGCCAAACCCCCACTCCATTGCCTGTCCCTGGTGTCTAGTGGCACACCCAACCCACTGATTGCCATTCCTGTTAATCTTTTTTCCCTGGTGTCTAGTGGCTCCCCCCACACCCACTGATCACTGCCCCCATTATTTTGTTTATTCCCTGGTGTCTAGTGAAACCCCCACCTGCCAATTGCTGTCCCATTTATTTTTTTATTCTCTGGTGTCTAGTGGTACCTGCCACCCTCCCATTTCATCCACAGTCCTAAAATGAAGAAAACTGTCCCTTGATGACTTTTTTCTTTTTTGCATTTTTTTATTCCATGGTGTCTAGTGGCACACCCCCACCCTTCGTTCACCCTCCCCATTATTTGAATTTTGTTCCCCGGTGTCTAGTGGCACCCCACCCTCCCATTTCAGGTACAAAATTAAAATGAAGAAAATAGTCCCTCAGTGACTTTTTTTTGCAAAACTTGTAAAAGGAAAAAAAAATTATCCTCTGCTGATCAGCCCACCTGCCCCACTTCCACTCAGCATTCACCACCCGACACACACCCTCACTCACCTGAAAAGATCCCAGGTTTGAGAACCACTCTCTGATCAAAGATACAGCCTGCTGATGGAACCTTCGACTGCAATATGAGAAACTAAGGTAAATGCAATTCAGTGTATTTCAATGGGGGTTTCATGGTTCATGCATAACATAGCCATTTTTGAGATTTTGACTCCACATTTTCAAAACTGCCATTTTGGGGACTCCATCTCATGAACAATACAACTGTCATTATGCAACTCCTGTCTGAAAGGTGATTTTGCACTTGGTTGGTGAAATCACCTTTCAGGTGGGATCTGACAATTTTACCTGACTTTGTTCATGAGGTGGGGTCATAAGAAGACTATGTTAAAATTTCGGGGTCAAAATTATTTAAAATGGCAAATATATGACTATTCATTGCAATTTCACTATGCACACGCATAACTTTGAACATGTTAAATATTTTGACCCCAGATTTTCAACATAGCCTTCCTATTACTCCCATCTTGGTATGTTACTGCTGTCATTTTTCAAATCCTGTCCAAAATGTGTTTTGCACCTCTGGTGTGGAATGATGTACAGTTGTGCAGAATTACATTTTAACAGGGATTCAAACATTTTCTGTACTGGGTACATGAGGTGGGGTAATAAAATAGCTATGCTGACAATTTGGTCACTGTTGTCCTATAAATGGATGTGGAGGGCCCAGAGGTCCTGTGCTTCCATGTCTACATACATATAGACATGTATGGAGGGATGGAAACACAGGACCCAGAAGGCCATGCACTCCCACAGACAAATAAGGATACGATTATACTATTTCAAAAATTAAGGAAATAAATAGCAAAAGACTCTTTTAATACATCATTTAGGGTTGCAATGACACAAGTAGAGGAATGTGGTGTTAGGGTTTCCAACCCAAACACCAGAACCCCCAACCTGCACACACCAACAGGCATCAGGGATGTGCCTTGGGGTTATCAGCCGTAATGATGACCCCATTCTCCTATACTGTACCCATTTAATCTTATTTACTTATGGAATGGAGTGAATGCTAGGGCTGACAACCCCAAAGCACACCCCCAATACCTGTTGGTGTGTGCAGGGTGGAGGTGAGGTGTTAACATTGAAAACCCTAATGCCACATTGCCCTACTTTTGTTGCTGCAACCCTAACTGATGCATTAATGAAGTTTTTGTCTATTTATATAAATATACACACACACACACACACACATATGCATTGCAGGGGCATGGTAGTGCCTCATAGTCAGGATTGAGTAGGATGTTTACCATTAAATAGCTTACTTTGCACCTTAGTAGCTTCACTCCATTCTAAAGAAGTGCACAAAAGTTTGCATGCACAATCTGGGGGACAAGGTCTCTTGATTTGGCAAGATTCATGGTGGTCAGATGTCTGGATCCTGAGATCAGATAGGTCAAAAAGAGGACAAATCAGGGCTTTCTTGCTGTTTTTTTTTTTTGCTTTCACCTACAGCTCAGATGGTTTGGAATTTTGTTGCCAAAATGTTCAGGATAGAAGGGTCTTGCCCTAGAATGATGCCTTTTGTTGATTTGTTTTAAAATATTACTCTGTTCTGGAGTTATAAACATTTGAAATTTTGGTTCTGAGCATGCACGGTCGGGACTTTCAGATAGATGTTTGATATGAAAGAAACATTTTTGGCTCATAACAGAACACTCTGCTATTGTGGGCTAAGATTTGTCCTTCATGAGCTGAAATTCTACCTTCTTGTGACCACCATCTTGTTTATTATTTTAACAAAAAAAAAGTTGAAAAACAAAAAAATTATCTACAGTATTTAAAAACCAAAAGACAGCTGAACCCAGGTAAATGGAACCCATTTCACTAGATTTTGGTGTTTGTTTTTGAAATTGCCTTACAAATAACCTTTCAGGGCACTCAAAAATCCATGGTGCTCAGCTTAGCATCAGGAGCCATTCAACTGCATTTTCTGTATGAGAACAGCAGGAATTCCTTCAATTCTGAAGCCACAGCTGCAGTCAAGCTGCTGGCTTCAGTTGAAGCAGCGATCCAGTGATATCCTGTTCCTTCTGTCTCTCATGTGTATGTAGATTATTTTGCTGTTTTGCTCAAATTGTAAGCTGTCTTTAAACTGTGGAAGTGCTTTAAAAGGTTTTTTTTGAGTTTTAGTATTTTAAAAACTCCATCTTCTGGTTAATATGGCAGCATGGCTAGAGCTAGGTGAAAATGCTAAACTATCAGTGAACCAGGATGCAGGACAGGGACTTAATTTTGGAACAGCTGGGCCATGGTAGTAGACCATGATTCTGAAGCCGAAGACAATTACTGTTTTTTTTTCTGTTGAGTACCTAGACAGTTGCCAGTCTCTGCTACAGAACTTCTGTGATCACTTGCTTCTGTTTCGTCATCATGGCAACACAACGTGCTTCTGGAGTTTTTTTTCCCCTCAAAATCTGGAGTGTATTTTCTCACATACATCAGTTACCCTCATACCTCTCACCTGTCCCACATTATCAAGAACAGTTCTTCATTCTACTTTACAAAAGCTCATTGTTCAACATTGGGAGGCTGTGTCCCACATTGAAAGTAAAAATTTTAAAGCAAACATCTGTAGTAAATACTGTGAAAAATATATTTTTCAAGTAGCAACATACTTTGTGAACAACAAGGCACATGTTTTAATGGTGTTCTGAGCTTCTTAGTTAAATATTTGATTAAGCGTCCCACGTTTTGCCTATTTGTTGCACATTTATGAGGGGGGGAAGCTGCTGAGTAAGGTGATGGATAGTTGCACACTCAAACAGACTTGATGGACAGTATGGCCTTTATCTGCTGGCAATTTCATGTGTTCATATTTTGAGAGGCAATGCTCCTTCCATACTTGGAGGATAAAATGGTTATGGCTACCCTGGTGTAGTGATTTTCCAATATTCTGTACAACACTGATGGTTGGCAGCAGGATGCAGACTGATCCATAAGGACCAATTTCAGACATGACCTGGGGCCCAAAAGAGAGGCAACAAGGTGGACATTAGTAGATTGCATAAAAGCACATATCCAGCAGTAATACAAGTACATGTAGGTACAGTGTAACAATTTGGACACAGAGAAGTAGAGACTGGGTAACAATATGAAGGTCTTGGTCTACAGATCAAAAAAGTATGTACAAGTACACAGAACAAAAGCCTATTTTCAATAGTTGAGCTGCCATACATATAGACTGAAGTGCTAACAAACATTAAACTATAATACAGCAGTTTATTTTGTCAGGGGCAGCCCTGATTAATCCTGAGGAAATAAGACAGCAGGGACAATAACCAAAATTAGATAAGCACAAAATGGGACTAGAGGGCAGGGGTAAATGCAGACAAATAAAAGTCTGAGGTAGAGGCAGTGCAGAAAGGCACAAATATTTTCATTTTTCAGGACATTCCATTTTTTATTACTATTGATGGTGGCAGAAAAGAGAAGGGGAGCAATAAAGGAAGACATCCTTAAGGCATCAAAGGTAAGTGTAAGAACAGTATCTTAAAAAAAACAGTTTAAGAGACCACTGTGGTCTTATAAATATAAAAGAAGACTTATAAATACAGGGAAAAGCAGGGGGGAACAGAATGGGATGATTATTTACAGAACAAGAGGAAGGCAAAGAGGGTTGTTGGGGAGGTGAAAGCAGACATGGAACCGCATAGCATGGAGGGGTCAAGAATGAAGAAAAACATTTTTTTTAGATATGTCAGTGAAAAAGGAAAAAAGGAGGGCATCACATGGCTAGCTGAGGGGCTAGGGTGATAGAGGGGGATGAGCAAAAGGCTGCCATCCTGAATGGCTACTTTTGCTCAGTATTCACTAAGAAGAAGTGTGGGTAAATGCCTGAAAGTGGCATCAAAGCAGCCACCAAGGGAGTCATAGAAATGAGGCAGCCAATACTTGCTAGCGAGAGGTTTATGAAAGGACTGGTAGCTCTTAATATTGCTAATGCCCCAGGACCAGATGGGTTACATCCAAGGATATTTGGGGAATTAGCAGCAAAACTGGCTGAACCACTAGTGAGGCTGTTCAACAGTTCACTCAGGTCTGGGGAGTTCCAATAGATTGGAGAATGGCAAAAGTTGTACCACTCCATGGGGGGGGGGACAGGTAGCAACCAGGGAACCAGGGAACTACAGTCCTGTTACTCTGACCTCCATTGTGGGGAAGCTGATGGAATCACTAATAAAAGATGACCTTGTGGACTGCCTGGAGAGCAATGTCTCCAGTATAGTAAACAACATGGTTTCATGTTGGGAAGGTCTTGTCAGGGTAACCTGATTTTTTTCATTAATTGGGTGATCAAGGAAATAGACAAGGGCCGCACTGTGGATCTGCTGTACTTTGACTTCAGTAAGGATTTTGATTTGGTACTTCACAAAAGGTTGCTCAGAAAGCTAGATGACCTGGGTGCAGCTAAAATTATAGTAAACTGTGTGGATAGTTGGTTAGAAGGGAGGCAGCAGAGGATGGTGGTCAGTGGGGATAAATCAGAGGATAAGGAGATTACAATCAGGGTTCCACAAGGATCTGTCCTGAATCCAGTCCTCTTCAACATGTTCATTAGTGACATTGGTGAGGGAATCCAGGGCAGACTGTGTCTCTTTGCAGATGACACAAAACTATGAGGCAGGG
Source organism: Neoceratodus forsteri (assembly GCA_016271365.2). Taxonomy (NCBI): domain Eukaryota; kingdom Metazoa; phylum Chordata; order Ceratodontiformes; family Ceratodontidae; genus Neoceratodus; species Neoceratodus forsteri. The sequence continues at coordinate 127,728,601 of CM057457.1, forward strand.
TGGATAGTGATGAGGGAATAAGGACTATGCAATGGAACCTGCAAAAACTAGAGGGGTGGTCAAAGGGTCTGGCAGTTGAAAGTCCATGCCAAAAAGTGCAAGACAATGCACCTAAGGAAAAGGAACCCCAAGATGGAGTTCTGGATTTGGGGGGAAGACTTAGCACTGCAGAAGAGGAACAGGACCTGGGAATTATCATCAGTAACTCCATTAAATGAACCAGTGTGACAAGGCCTATAGCAAGGCTAACAGAATGCTGGGATGTGTGAGGAGGGCTATTGATAGCAGAAGAAAAGAGGTAACACTTCCCATAAACAGATCCCTGGTGAGTCCTCACCTAGCATACTGCATCCAGTTCTGGAGTCCTCACCTCAGAAAGGACAGGGATAGGTTGGAAACAGTGCAGCACAGAGAAACAACAATGATTAGGTGCCAGCAGGGCAGATTATCTTAGGAGCACCTCAAAGCATTAAATATGTACTCATTGTAAATCAGAAGGCAAATGGGAGATACAACAGAAACCTTCAAGCTCCTTAAAGGAATTAACAAAGTAAACTGGAGGGAATTATTTACTCTGAATACCTACTCGAGGTCACATGATCATGAGTGAAAATTAATAGGAGGGAGGTTCAGGAGGGACATAAGGAAGTACTTTTTTATGGAAAGGGTGGTGGAACCTTGGCACAGTCTGTTGGCCAAGGTCGTGGGTGCAAACACAGTCAGGGGATTCAAGCAGGCATGAGACAGAATGAAGGGAATAGTGGTTACTGGGGGAAGATAAGACCAGGGAGGAGAACAGGGATAGGATGAGCAAGGTTAGTACCCTGCAGGAACAGAAGGTTCCATGGAAGGTTCCTGGGATTGTAGGGAATATGGACAGACTGGATGGACCTCTGGTCTTTCTCTGCCATCATGGTTTGTGTTTCTATTTTTCTAATGTAAGGCAAATCAGTGTAACAGGTACATGTAGATAAAAACTGAAATATTTAGCCATCCCTGATTCCCAAGACCAAATCACGACATGGTGGATTGTCCTCCTATTCTGCCCTGAAACTGTGGAATTCCATACCAGCCTTGGTCCGACTGAGTTCCTCTAGTCTAACCTTCAAATGTGGGCATCTCTCTCTCCTTTCCAAGGCCTCTGTCTGTAAATGTCTGTAAATGTCCATAGCCTGCTTTGAAAAATTGATATATCTCTGAGCTGTTGCACTTGTTTGAACTACTAATCTACATTTATAACCATATGAGTTTATTATATTTATAACCGCTATTGAGATTGTTATTGTTTTGTACTGTTGTCTTTACTGACAAATACCCTGTACTTTGTCTCCACATTGTTATATTTTATGTTTTGTTCTTTTGGGTATTTCTGTACTTACAGATGTGCAATTGTGTATGCTGACCTGTATCACAGAAACATATTCATTGACAGTAGATAAAGAGCACTGGTCTATCCAGTCTGCCCACTAAACAAAACAAACCAAGGACATGTTATCCATACAGGGGTTATAACCTACATTATCCACTCTCACCATGCTCCCACCCTAGCACTATCACCTTGAGCAACCAGTAAGCCCTTCATTCTATTCCAGCCATGTCTGAAACCATTGATAGTTTTGGTGCCTACCACATCAGCTGGCAGATTGTTCCATAGCTCCACCACCCTTTCTGTAAAATTAAACTGTCTTATTTCCCTCTTGAATCTTCTTCCTGTCAGTTTCCATTCATGCCCCCATTTTCTTGATCCACTTCTTTTGTTGAATAGTTCCTCACTGTGTACCTTTTTCATTTATTTTAGGAACTTGAAGGTCTGTGTCAGATCTCCCTTCTCTTATCTGACCTCCAGCATGGTATGTATTCAGTGCCTTGAGCCAGTCCTTGTAAGATCTGCACTGCTGGCCCTGGAATCATTTTGGTCACCCTACATTGCATTGTCTGTGCCTGTTCTTATCTTTCCTTAGGTGAAGACTCCATAACTGAGTGCAGTACTCCAGGTGGGGCATCACCAGTGATCTGCAGATACCTTCTTCATTCTATCTTTTTCTATAGGACCCAGCATCCTGTTTGCCTTACTTCTGATCTTGTTACACTGTTTTGTTTTAGGGAGTCACTGATGATGAACCCTAGGTCTCTTTCCTCAGAGATCAAGCACAACTTTACCCCTCCTATCCAGTACTCTGCTCACAGGTTTTTGTTCCCTATGTGCATCACCTTGCACTTTTGGGCACTGAATTTGTCAACTGTCAAACCTTTGAGCAACCTTTGAGCTTTTGTAAGTCTCTGCAGCTACCTATCCCCATCCTTGACATCTATCCTGCCACAGAGCTTAGTGTCATCTGCAAAGTGACACATCTTTCCCTGGATTCCTTCTCCAATGTCACTAAATAATAAATCCTGTATAATTTTTCTGTTTACTTCCTGTTTTTTGATTCTCAGAGGTTGTGCCTGAAATAGGCACATGACTTGTTGAGTGCACCTACCTGGTAAATAAAAACTAAATAAGTAAAATAAATAGGCAGGGAAATACTTGTACAGTATGACTGGTGGATGAGGGGAGCAACATTTTCTAGTAGAGGACAGTGAATGTAATTTTACTCCGTAATTCTATTTTTATTTGGCTATTATATGTTCCTTTTATTGGGACACTGTGTATGAATGGATCTGTACACTATGTTCTGTTTTTGTGTACTGTGTTTATTCTCCTCACTCCTGCTTGGATGCCCCCCTCTCCTTCAGGCACTCATATGATTTTTCTCTGCCATACCTCCCTACTGCCTCACTCAAGTACTGACCCCCCACAAGCCCCATATCGCAGCCCTTCCCATGGTATCCCTGCATTTCCCTTCGCTGGGCGGGTCCCCCCCTTCGGGGGGAATGCACCAATGGAAGGGGACACTAGCATCTACCTTATAGGCCATGGGATGCTGCTGAAACCTGCAGGAAGTGGCTCCCTGGAGGGTTCAGAAGTGAAGAGGATCTGGAGACCATCATCCAGTGAGCACCCAGCCATTTTCCTCTCTTCTATTCGGGGTGGTGTAGTGACATAATGGCTGATGCTGACATCTGCCCCTCCCTGATGGTGTGTGTGATCTGATGTCCTGTGATACTCCCAGCCTCTGCTAGGAGCCAGGAGGCACTGGAATGCTCCCTCACCCTCCCCCAAAGAAGGAGAGCTGTCCTTAGGATGCTACATCCTTCTCCCCCCGCCGACCCTCCAGCAACCAGGGCTCATTCCCAAACCCGGGTCGCCGGCATTGCTAGTGGAAATCCAATCACTGCGCAGATGGGCCGGCTCACTATGTTCTTAATGTATTTGTCACTTGTATGTTATTACTGTACTCTGTTTGACCATGAAAATGGGTCTTTGGCCCATAGACTAACAAGATTAAATCAAGAAATTTATCAATCAAAGTGGCCAGGGCAACAGCAATGTTCTCAACAAAGAGGGGTTTGTTATTGTTTATAATACAATCTAAGACTGCTTTTTTGACACATTGTCAAAGTAGTTATGCTGATTGTTTTTGTCAAAAACAGTATAACAGTAAGTGACTGTGGTTTTAATGGGCAATATTCAGTCAGCGCAAGATGCTTTCAGTGTTGTGCTGGGGATAGCTGAGTTGGAGATTCTGGGTCGCTCCATAGTCAAAGTGCAATTTTGATTGGTGTAACCCTGTGAACTTGTTTTTCATATTCCAAAATTTTGACAACATATGATTCTACACTTCAAAACATGATTTTTCAAAACCGTCGGTAAAGCAGGGTTATCCATACCTCTCAACTACTATGAATTTCACATAGCACTATGATTTTTACATTCAAATTTACACATGCTCCACAGAGGTTTACTGATATTCATAATAATGTTAGAGCTATTTCTGGACACACAAACTATTATTAATTTAACAAACTTGATAGAAACATTACTTAACATTAAATATCAACAAATCTGGGCACTCCTTGGACTTGGTCTTTCTCCTAGGGATTGATATTTTTACAATTTGGGGGTGGAACCAGTCATTTGGTCAGACCACTACACCGTGAGGTTCAATTTTAGTGCCCCCCTGAGAAAGCCTACCCCTTTGGAGATGGTGAGGTACTGCCCTTTATGGGATATCACTCCTCAAGGCCTTGCGGTGGTCCTTGACCTCTCGTCCCTCACGTTGGTGAGCAGTAGTCCAGAGACCTTGGTGATGGCCTGTAACAGGGCTGTTACATTGGCTCTGGATACTTTTGCTCCTGTTTCGTGTACGGACCCTTTCCCTTCATCCCAAGGTGCCTTGGTTTGATGGGACGTTGAAGGAAATGCGGAGACAGGGGTGAAGATTAGAACGCTGCTGGCGCAGATCCGCCCTCGATGCCGACCGCCTTAGATTGATGGACCATTACTCTGTCTATCAATCTGCAATCTCCCATAAGAAGGTAGAATTCCTGTCCAGGGAGATTGCAGCTGCTAGGAATTGACCGGCTCAGCTTTTTTGAACTGTAGACAGGCTGTGCAACCCAGCTTGTCTACAAGTTCGGAAAGCTTTTTCACAATTAGAGTGCGAGGAGCTTGCTTGTTTCTTCGCTAATAAGGTGGCCGACATCAGGGTGGATCTGCATCCAGCGGCCTCTAAGGGGGATGCTGTTGAACAACATGAGTTCACAGTACCTCATTTTTCTTGGTGTTCCTTCAGCAGACCTGATTTCGTGGATGTCATGAGGATTATCCATGGTGTGCGCCCTATGAGCTGTAGTTTGGATCCTGGACCAACCTCCCTAATACTGGGTTGTAGTGACATCATCGGTCCAATCCTTGTGCAAATAGTCTGGTGCTCTCTGGAATTGGGCAATTTTCCTAGCTCTCTGAAAGAGGCGGTTTTGACACCTCTCTTGAAGAAAGCTACCTTGGACTCGGACTGTTTCACAAACTACAGATCCATCTCAAACCTACCCTTTATTGGGAAGGTGATTGAGAAGGTAGTGGAGGTCCAATTGGAGAACCCTTTAACCACCCATGACAACTATGAACCCTTCCAATCCAGTTTTCATAAAAGACATAGCACTGAGACTGCGCTGGTTCGGGTGCTTAATGATCTCTTGAGGGCGAGAGACCAGAAGAGACATTCTATTCTAGTTCTTCTTGATCTCTTGTCAGCTTTTGACACTGTGGATCATGTGGTGTTGTTAGCACACCTGAGGCAGATTTGCGGAATATCAGGAATCATTCTTCAATGGTTCACCTCATTCCTCACTGGGAGATCACAAAGAGTTGTGTCGGGGTTTTTTTCCTCAGGCCCAACTCCTTTGTTGTGTGGGGTGCCTCAGGGTTCTGTGCTATCTCCCATGTTATTCACAGTGTATATGCTGCCCCTTGGAGACATTATCAGATGGTATGAGCTGAGATTTCACTGCTATGCAGATGATACCCAGCTATACCTGTCTTTCGCTCCTGACCAGGATGGAGCTCTCCTGGTGTTTAACAACTGTCTGAAAGAAATCCAGGATTGGATGGATTCTAGTTGGCTGAAGATAAACTCAGAAAAGACAGAGGTTTTGGTCATGGATCAGGGCTGTCGGATAGAGGGGCCGCCTATTGGTGCACCCTCAGGAATGTTTCTTGGTGGTGTGTCACTTCCGACCTCCAAACAGGAGCGTAACCTAGGGGTTATCTTGGATGACAGGCTGACACTACAATCACAGGTGTCAGCAGTCATCAAGACTTCCTTTTACCATATTAGGAATATCGCTAGAGTGAAGCACCTTGTTACGTCTGACACGTTACCAACGTTGGTCCACACCTTCGTGTCCTCATGTTTGGACTACTGCAACTCCCTGTATTTTGGGCTTTCTGGGGTTGAAATCTACCACCTTCAGCTAGTGCAGAATGCGGCAGCCTGGGTTTTGACTGGGACAAGCAGGTCTTGTCAAATTACCCCTGTGCTGCGTGATCTGCATTGGCTTCCTGTTCAGTGGCAGATCACCTTTAAAGTCTGTTTACTGACTTTCAAAGCCCTACGTGATCAGGGTCCGGCCTATCTAAAAGATCTTCTGGCTCTTTACTTCACAGGCCGATCACTTTGCTCAGCCGATGAAGGGTTGCTGGAGATTCCAAGAGTGAGTCTACATTCATCTGGTTGTAGAGCTTTTTCTTATGCTGCTCCCACTCTTTGGAATTCTCTACCCTGTCAGTTACGGGAGTGCTGCTTTGTGGAGGAATTTAAGAGAGGTTTAAAAACTGATTTTTATCAAATTGCCTTCTTGGAGTATTGACTGTGTTTAAGCTGCTGATTAGACTGTAGTTTTATTTGTGTTTTATATTGAATTTTAATATTTGACTTGTAGTACTTGTTTTGTACAGCACCTTGAAAATTGAAAGGCGCTTTAGAAATAAAATTTATTATTATTATTTATTAATCAATATGTATTTATTGGAAGGCAGATTTAAAGTGAAACACTCTTTTACAATTGTGTCCAGTATGTAAAAACAATTGTGACATAACATACAATACAAAATGTTGTGTATAAGTTACAGTAAGTACTCTAAAAAGATAAAAAATTAACCTGTGATAATCACACTGATTATGCAGTAGTTTGTCAATACTGGTCTTAAAGTAAGAAATTGGTGTAGGTGTAGCCCACTATTTGTAGACATTCTTTAAAATAAGAAAGTGCTATACATTCTGGTCATTTGATCTAAATTTTGAAGGCCATTGCTATGAATTTTGATGCTGAGAGGTTGAGAGGTATGACCTTACAGTGTGTTATGGGGAATTTTGTGTAATTAAACTCTGCTAATGGCAATTGTGCATTTTTTTGGTGGAAATGAAAAAACGCTTAAAACAAAGATTTTGACTGGTAGAAAAAGCTTGTCTTTTTTGTTGTTTATTTTTAACATGTCTATATGAAACCTGCCAATGCTCACTCCTACATTTTGCTAGATTGTTGCTTACTTCAGATGTGATTTATTTCTGCGTTTTCTATTGTAAGAAAAACTTTAAGCCATTTTTAGAGTGTAAGACACCACAGGAGCTTGTACTGTTTGTTTTTGTGGTTTTGAGTAAAACTGTCTTTAGACCAGCATGGGTTTCATAGCTTTTCAGTTTGTATTTGTGTGTGTGTGAGTATGTGTGTGTGTGTGTGTGTGTGTGTGTGTGTGTGTGTGTGTTTGTGTGAGACTGGGTGTACAGTATGCCACTTTGGTGTACTTTGACAAGAAGCTTATCATGCAATCCAGTGACAAAGAAGTCCAGGTAGACTATGCAACCCCACTCCAGTCCACTCCCCTGGTCACCGTTTTGAAGAATATGACCAGGTTGGTTTGGCATGATCTAGTACTCATAAAAAAATGCTGAGAGGGGTAACCAGCTTTTCACTGCCAGCTTCACCCTTCTCTCCTTCTTGATGACGGGGACCACACTGGCCACATTCCAGTCCTCTGGTACAGTACCACACCTATAAAGACAGATGGGTAAAAGATTATTGCAAGAGGCCTTGGCAGCTGTTACTTTAGCACCAGTGAAGCATCTCCTTTCTTCTTGGGATTTGCCTGCCTACTGTTAGAGAGGGTGTGATTTCCATGTGTTGCATCATGCTTATGCTTGATGCACATAGAACGGGAGTGAGGTTGTACAAATAGTGCGCAGATCAGCCAGTATACCTACTATCACAGTTAGGTCCAAAGCAGTGGCAACAGAACAAAAAAGGTAGATGCACTAATATGGCAAAAAAAAAAAATACTACACAGCCAGATGCAAAAGTAATAGTTTATTACATCCATCCAGAACAGTCTATATGCAAATGCAAAACAGTACAATTGATAAGGAGCAAAATTACTTAATGCTAACCAAATGTCAGCCTCACTGTAACTGAGCCCAGACTCCCTGGTGTCTCACTCAACAGTTGCTTTTTAAGGAGAAAATGACAATCTAAAATAGAACAGAACAGTATTGGTACAACATTTCACCATAACATGTTCTGCTGCTTTAACAAACAGCAAACCTTGTGTACATTAAAGTATTAATTTCCTTAGTTTTCTGGGCTCCCGTCTCTCTGATTTGATAATCTTGACAGTGTTGTTCAATGTCTTCATCAGTGACATTTGGGATGGCATTCAGGACAAAATGTGCTTATTCATGATTGACACCAAGCTCTGTGGGAGAATGGACACAGCTGAAGGGATGCAGGACCTATAGGGGTTCCATGTGATACATGGGACTGCAAAACAGCACTGGAAACATGAATGAATGTCATTACGACAAACAGCAGTATAGCACACTGCAAACCCAGTGACTTTCTATAAATTTTCCTCAGTAAATACCTATACTTTCACACCCCTTGCAGGGGGCTTCACACACCTGGCCACATACCCCATATTAAAAAAAAAGAACTCCAGAGGGATGAAGCACAGGGACAGGGGAAAACTTGGGAGGGAGCAAAGTCTGGTGGGTAGAATAGCGGGAAGGACACAACCCTCTAAAATAAACACAAACTCCCCAAAACAAAAATAAAGCAACACACAAAGTTTCCAAAACAAAAATAAAAAAACACACAACTCTGCAGACCCAGTGTCAAACCCAGGTCTGTCAGGCTCATAGGTGGTAACTCTATCCTCTACACTAGGCAGCCATCTCAGAAGCATGACACACAAATGCTTACATTCTACACTAATCAACTTTCTGTATATAACCTACCACTACTATCTTGCTAGAAGTTGCACTCACTCTGTATTCACTGTAGCCCCTTTCCCAGTTGTTTTTCTGTTGGGATGTGGTGGCCTTGGGCAACCACCTTGTGACTGCCCCTGCAACCCTCTCCCCTCCCTACCACCTTCCAGTCCCCCAGACTAGTGGACTTCTGAGGGAGTGAGGGTGTGGGGTGTGCCTGTGGGTGCCAGCTTAGTCAGTTATGCAGCTGGAATATCTCCTCCCTTGCTGTTATCAGCTGTGGCTGGAGTATTACTAATCTCTACATATGGGGTAGAGTCCCCTTCTCCAGAGCATAACTGAAGAGGTGATCACCCCACAGTCCCAGCAGCTGTTTTCCCACTGTGACTATGCTCCATACTGTCTGCTGAGAACCTATACACAGCATCTACTTGAGTCCTGTCTGTATTGCTATTAGGGGTGGGCGAAAGTGTGGATTTTCACCATTGCAGAAGTTCTGCGAAATTTCAAAGATTTTGTGGAATTTTCCAGTCTTTCAACTGTGGTGGAATTCTGAACTTTCACCAGATAAGTGCGGATTTCTGACTAGAACTCTGGTATTTAATTACGAATGGCAGACTTTTTATTTTATATTTACTATGCTTTTTGCTGTGCCCCCTAGCTGTCAATGTCCTTCCTGATCATGGACCCCCATATCTCCACCTCCGACTATTGCCTGCACTCCCCACTCACCCCTGGCTTTTCCGCAGAGGGTGGGGTAACAACACCATTGCCCTTCAGTGCTGCGACACTAGTAACTAGTCAGGGAGCCAGCTGCGGAGGCTAATCGAGGCCCAGTGGAAGGCCTTCATTGAGACGGTAGGGACACAAGGTTTTTCTCCCTTGTAGACAGGATTAGGAATGTGCAATGATGACCAGCATCTGCCCTGCCCCGAGTTAAGTAGTCAGTGGTGTATGTAATGAACCCAGCCTCCACAGGATGTTGCTACTGCACCAACTGCACTTGCTCCTCCCCCCCGGAGAAGGAGAGTAGTCAAGGGATGCTCAATCCTTCTCCCTCAGCCACCCCTCTGGCAACCCAAGTCTATTCCTGAACCCGAGTAGCCGGTGTCGCAAGCAAAAGTCCAACCATTGCACCAACGGGCCAGCGAACTGCTGACCTTTGACATGACATGCGAAAATAAGGACTCTTGCTTAGTACTTCACCATATATCATGTAATTATCCATGGTTTGCATTACTTTTGTGGATTTTTTTTTTTTTTGCAGTTTAATACATTAACCCGCATTTCTTACATTTATTCTGCAGTTTTTTGGTGGAATTTCCAAGAAAGTTGGCAAAATGATTTCTGAACTTTCGTGGAAGCGAAAATCTGACTTTCACCAAAATTACGCAGACAGAATTTTTTTTCGCACACCCCTAATTGCTATACTTACTGGTAATTACCTTACTGTCTACTATCTGCCTGAAACCCTGAACCCTTTAGTTATTCTGTATCACACCCTACCTTAGATAGGGAGTTAGCCACAGAATTTATACTGATTTCACAGTTACAAAGTCATGCACTATAAAGTACAATATTATGCTACCCCAGATCAGGTATCCCTAGGATCCCTTGTACAACCTGCTCTGCATTAGCAGCAGTAGTACAAAATATCTGTACCATTCAGTGTTCCCTGTGGAACTGCAAACTCACCTGCAGATGGCCTCTAGAAGCTCTGTAGGCAGATGTAGGTCACCATTCCTACTCTGTGCCACTCACTATGGGCTATTTACATGATGTGACATTTGAAGCAGAGTCCACTTATGCCTCACCTGTACTCCCTGAATTCTTATGTCCTCTCTCCTAATTGACTGGTAACAATCACATGATCAGTGACCAGTAAAACAGTATTATCCCTCCAGGTTAAACATTTTTAGCTGCCTCTTTTCTCTGTGGTAGTGGCCTGACCATATCTGCTTAATTAATTCCCCATGCCATCAGTCCCTCTTCTTCCCTTGTACGGCCATCTTAGTCACTCTTTTGTGAATGGCCTTCAGGCCCTTCCTGTTCTTTTTCAGATGTTGACTCCAGATCTGGGAACAGAGGCCTGACCAATGACCAGTGTAGTGGCAGAATCACTTCCTTTCTTCTGCTCAAGAAGGATATTCCTGTGCATCCAGATATCCTGTTTACTTTGCTATATGCTTTATTGCAGTTTGTAGACATCTTCAGGTTGTCCTTGACAATGACTCCCTAGTCTCTCTCTTCTATTGTATGGTCCAGCTGTACTGCTGCCACCCAGTATTCAGTCTTAGGGTTTCCCCCCCCAAGTGCATAACCTTACACTTTTATGTGTTAGATCTTAGTTGCCAAACCCCAAACTGTTTCTCCAACTTAACAAGTTTCTCCTTCAAATCCCTGATGCCTTTCTCACTGTCCACTGTACTGTATTTCTTGGTGTCATCAGTATAAAGTGGCATCCTGCCCTGTGTGCCTTTCCCTTTATCACATATGAACACATTGAAAAACAGGGTTTAGGACTGTCAGGCGAGAAGCTGGACTCCTGCCTTACTCCTAATCTAGCCCCATATATAACCACCCTCTGGTTCCTGTCTCTAAGCCAGCTGCACACCCTAGTCAATTTGTAACCAATCCTTATGTCCCTCAGCTGATTGTCGGTCACCAAGGCAAACGTATCACTGGCATTCAAGTACAAGACATCCAGTTTCCTTCCTTTGTCTAGTTTCTGTGAAACCCCATTAAAAGAATTCAGCAATGTTAGTCTGACAAGATCTGCCCTTCTTGAAACCATGTTGTCTTGGGTATTGGGGCATTAATTCCAATAGCCCTTTTAGCATTCTCCTCCAAAACGGTCCTTTTGATCTATGTTAGTTCGTCTTCAGCCTGTATACAGCAGTCAGGGAAAGAACTTCTTTTCTCCACCATAAAGACAGAGCAAAAGTATTCATTTAGGATTTTGGCTTTCTGTTCATCCTCTTCTATCATGGATTCCGCCTTTCTCAGTTTTTTTATACCATTTTTGTCACACTGTGGAACCACGTGACCAGATCGCTGACCACTGTGCTTCCACAGTGCTCCAACACAGTTTCAATGATTGTGTTTATGGGCCCCTTCCCCTCTGCAGACTGCATAAACACATCCACTTCCAAGCACACTACTTTTTCTTTCTGCAATTGCAGAAGTGATGGCCGCCATGTGGAACATGGCTGGACTGATTTAAGAAATGAATAATGGTCAAATATGTGCATGATAGGACAGGACTAGTTATATGTTTGAATATTGCCAGTATATGAGTTTTGCAGGTTCTCAACAGCCAATCTCATGGCTATGAATCATAATTTAGTATAATGGCACCCAGTTTTAAAAAGTACTTATAGTGAAAGTACTAAGTGGCATACAGTGGAATTTAAAACTGGTGAAGTCCCACTAAGGCACCGAGGGACTATATGACAGAGTCTACTCCAGAAAATATCCAAAATGATATATGTGTGTTTGGAAGCAAACTGTAACTTTGGCAGAAATCCCTTTTTCTGGAAGCTAGGCATTTCTTTTTTTGAGTTACCCTATTTGCTGGACAGACTGCTCCTGCCAGTCACCATGGAATGTATGTATGGGTTCACTTTTTGTCTGGGGGATGTGGTGTAGTGAGTTATACCACATAGATCCTGGTTAGCTAAAATACTAAAGACTTTTCATAATTCATATTATAGAATGTATATTGCTCCTATAATTTCTAATTTAAGCTAATTGTATATAGTATAAAGCACTATTTAAGTGATCAATTGAATATGTTATATGTATATATTGTACATTTTTTATTTTAGGCTGCATGATTGTAGTGTCCTTCTTTATTGTATTGTAATGACGTAGTCGAATGAACAAACTTGAAACTTGAACTATATATATATATATATGTATGTGCAGGGTATGTATGTATGTATTTATCCATCTATGTGTGAAATTATAACAACATGTTGAAAGAAAAAGCTACTAGAAGGTAAAGGGTTAAAAGACACATGCCTTGCTCAGTGCAGAACCTGTTGCAGCTAGCAAAATGTGTTTGTGTAAAAATAGGATGTCATGCCAGACTTGACAAGACCAAAAGAAGGAACTAGATAGCAAAAAATAAAGTGGTATATACAAGGACACCAAGGGGCTTGCTGGAACCTTGCCTAAGGTGATGGTGTTGCTAAAGGTCAGTATGTTATGTTCAAAATATCCCTGTCTTACAGAACTTCCTCTTTTGCCTTTCTTGTCATAAATAACTGCTGTATATAAGAAGCTTAGACTGTGAGCCTCAGGGAGTTTGAGAAGAAGGCAAGCACATACCATCAAGGTCCAGGCCGTTTGGACTCCCGGAGGACAGGGTATTATTAACCTTTGATTCTCTGTATGCTTTAGCTCTAATAGTAATGGGCTATTAGCTGCTTAGTTTCCATGTATCAAGGTGTGCTAGCTAATAATAAATTGGTTTATATGAGACAACATTTACATAGAAACATAAACATAGAAACATAGAATTTGACGGCAGGTAAGGACTGCTTGGCCTGCCTTGTCTGCCCATTTCCCTACCTAATGGATAGGCTGTAGATCCTAGTTAACCAACAGCCTACTTCCTCCTACCCCCCACTAGAATTGCCTTATGTCTCTCCCATGCATTCTTGAATTCCTCCACTGTTTTTGACTCTACAACCTCCTCAGAAAGGCTGTGCCATGTATCCACAACCCTCTCTACTGTATGAAAAAATACTTCCTCACATTATCTCTGATCAGTCCCCCTTCTATCTTGAAATTGTGCCCCCTTGTTCTTGCACATCTCTTTTTCTGAAAGATGCTACCGTCTTTGACTCTGTTGATTCCCTTGATGTACTTGAAAGTTTCTATCATGTCCCCCCTCTCCCTTCTCTCCTCGAGTGCATACATATTAAGCTTCTTTAATCTCTCTTTGTATCTCTTGTGGTGCATACCCTGCACCATTTTAGTTGCCCTCCTCTGGACAGCCTCCATCCTGTCTATGTCCATGCAGAGATGGGGTCTCCAGAACTGGATGCAGAACTCCAGATGTGGTCTCACCAACTGTCTGTATAGAGGGTTAACAACTTACTGTTTTCTACTGGTGATGCCTCTCCCTATGCATCCCAGTATCCCACCAGCCCTCCTTACTGCCTTCTCACATTGCTTGCCCACCTTAAGGTCATCTGATATGACTGCCCCGGGTCCCTTTCCATTTTTGTTGTTGTTATTATCTCACCCCCCCATTGCGTATGCTTCTCCTGGATTTTGTTTCCCAGGTGCATTACTTTGCACTTCTTTGTATTGAATCCAAGCTGCCATACATTTGACCATTCTTCCAACCTTGCCAAGTCCCTTTGCATCCTCTCCACCCCACCTTCTGTATCAACCCTGTTGCAGATCTTTGTGTCATCTGCAAAGAGACATACTTTTCCTTCCAGTCCTTCTGCAATGTCACTTATAAAGACATTAAAGAGGACTGGTCCCAGTACTGAACCCTGCGGTACCCCACTATTAACCCCCCTTTCTTCAGAGTAAACTCCATTTACTATTACCCTCTGTATCCTGTTGTCCAACCAATTTTTACTCAGGCTACCACCTTGGGACCCACTCCAAGGATGGCTAACTTGCATATTAATCTTTTGTGTGGGACTGTGTCAAATGCCTTGCTAAAGTCTAGGTAGGCCATGTCCACAGCCCCTCCCTGGTCTACTACATTGATCACCCAGTCAAAGAAATCTATTAGATTCATCTGACATGACCTTCCTGCTGTGAATGCATTCTGCCTTGGGTCCTGTGCCTCACTGGCCTCTAGGAACTCAACAATCTTTCCTTTAGAGAAGTGATTCCATCATTTTCCCTACCACTGAGGTCAAACTAACAGATCTGTAGTTTCCTGCCTCTGTCTTGCTCCCACTTTTGTGAAGGGTAATCATGTCTGTCCTCCTCCAGTCCTCCGGTACCACACCATCCTACCATGATTTGTTAAAAAGGGTAGTCAGTGGTGTCACTAGTTCTACCCTTAGTTCTTTTAGAGTTCTTGAGTGAATCCCTTCAGGCCCCATTGCTTTGTCCACCTTCAGTTTTAAGAGTTCTTTCAGAGCCTTTTCTTCTTTGAATGGACTGGTATAGACCTCCCTATCCAGAGTGCTTCTATTCTTTGATTTAGGTAACCCCCTCCTCTTCTTTTGTGAATACTGAGCAGAAGTATTCATTCAGTATCCCTGCTTTTTCCCTGTCATTCTCTGCCCACCCTCCCTTTCCTTTAGTAAGCCTCACTATCCCTTCCTTCATCTTTCTTCACTCCCTGATGTACCTATAAAAGGTTTTATCCCCCTTCTTAGCTGAGTTGGCTCTCTTTTCCTCAGTTTGGGCTTTTGCTATTCTGACTGCCTTCTCCACTTCCTTCTGCTTTGACTGGTACAGTTTTCTGTCCTGCTCATTCTGTGTTTCCTTATACTTCCTGAATGCTACTTTTTTCTCCTTAACCTTCCCCGCCACCTTTAGTGTGAATACTGGTCTTATTGGACTGCTCACCACCAACCACCTGAACCCTTCAGGTG
Organism: Neoceratodus forsteri; assembly: GCA_016271365.2. Classification (NCBI taxonomy): domain Eukaryota; kingdom Metazoa; phylum Chordata; order Ceratodontiformes; family Ceratodontidae; genus Neoceratodus; species Neoceratodus forsteri. Next base: position 127,743,824 of record CM057457.1, read on the forward strand.
CCCAACATTTCTGGTGAGCCAGCAAGGAGGTAGTTTGGTTTGGTTCTGTCCCATACAAACATATGAACATACAAAATGCTAGTAGAAATAGTTCTCATGGTCTATCGAGTCTGCTCAATTGTGCAGCTGGCTTCTCAACTTGCAGCTCCCCAACCCTCCCCTCCTCATAACCACCCCCAATCTGTTCCACCCTCTCTTAAATCCTCCCACCATTCTACACCATATCACCTCCTCTGGCAGATTGTTCCACTTATCTACTACCCTTTCTGTGAAAAAGTGTCTCCTGATTTCCCTCCTGAATCTCGCCCCAATCTCAGCAGATGGCTTCTCGTGTCCCTCCCCCTTCTGATCTGAAGACTCTCTTTTGTATTAATCCTGTTGATACCCTTTAGGTACTGAAAGGTTTTGATAATATCCCCCATCCCTCCTCTCTTCCAGCTTCTCCTCATAGGATTTTCCCTCAAGTCCCTGTATCATCTTCGTTGCCCTATGCTGTACCCACTCCAGCAATCTGATGTCCCTCTTCAGGAATGGATGCCAGTACTGCACACAGTATTCCAGGTGCAACCTGACCAGTGACCTGTATAGGGATAGGATCACTTGTCTGTGCCTGGAGAAGATTCCCCTCACTATGCACCCCAGCATCTTGTTTGCCTTTGCAGCCGCCATGATGCACTGAGCTGAGTGGTTCATACTCCCTGTTATTAGTACTCCTAGATCCTTTTCCTATACTGTGCTTACCAACTGTACCCCTCCCAACAGATATTTCCTCCCCTGGTTCCTTGCTCTGAAGTGCAGTACCTTGCACTTCTTGGCATTGAACCAACTGCCATGTCTCTGACCATTCGTGTAGTTTGGTCAGGTCTTTCTGCAGATCCCTCCATGCCCCTATGTCATCTACCACTGCACCAATCTTAGTATCATCTGTTTACAGACTGATCCTATTCTGGATCCCATATGAGATATTGGCTATGAATATCCCGAACAGCACCAGTCCCAATACTGAACCATGGGGCACCCCACTCATAACGTCCCTTGGTGATGAGAGTTCCCCACCACCACCCTTTGCTGCCTACCCCTCAGCCAGTTGGTGATCCAGTTGACCATTTTAGTCTGCACGGGCCACTTTTATGAATGTGCACCACATGGGCCATCCTCCAGTCCTGTGGCATGCATCCTGTGCACAGTGATGTACTGAACAAGTCTTCCAGTGGTCCTGCCAGGATCTCCGCTAGCTCCCTACGTACCTCAGGGTGAATGCCATCCTGCCTGGGTGCCATGTTCACCCTCAGTGCCCTTAGTCCCTCCGGCACACTGTCCTATGTAATTCTGATATCAGTAAACCCTGCCTCCCTGCCCACTTTACCCTTTCCATGAGGTATCTGCCCCCCTCTTTCCATTGTGAACAAAGAGCAGAAGTACTCATTCAGTGCCTCTATCTGGTCCTCCACCCACCCCACATCTTTCTGAATCCTCACAATCTGGACTTTGTTTCTTCCATTCTCACCAATGTAGCTGAAGAAGTTCTTTTCCCTATCCTTGATTCCCTGTGCCAGTCTCAGCTCTCTGGAAGCCTTGGATGCTCTGACTAGCCTGGTAACCTCCCTAGACTTCTTTGTGTACTTGTCTTTGTCACCTTGCCTCCTGATTTCCTAAGCCTCCAGAATACTTTTCTCTTGGCCGTCACCTATTCCATTACGTCCTGAGTCAGCAAGCTTGGGCTTCTTTGCTCTCCCCTTGTTGCTTTGTGTCCTGGTGCAGGTCTCAGCAGCCTCTTCCAGCCCTTTCTTAATGATATTCCATTTTTGGCTGGCAATGATGGATGTCTGAATTCCCACCAGATGCTCAACCAAAATTTCTCCCATCCTTTTAAAGTCTGCTCCCTTAAAATCAATCAACCTGGTACCTGTTCCTCCTGTTACCCTTCCCATATTGAATGTGAACCACACTGTATGATGGTCACTCCCAGCCATTGGGCTCCTCCACTGTCAGATCCCTTACAGCCTCTCTGTTTTTTAATACCATGTCCAGAGTCCTACCATCTCTAGTAGGTTCACAGACCAATTGCACAAGGAAACATTCTTGAACTGCATCTAGTATTCTCTGCTCCTTTGCACATGTGGTGGTTGGGGTGTTCCAGTCCACCCCAAGGAGGTTGAAGTCCCCCACCACTATGGTGTCCCCTTCCTACTGTTACATGAGGTCTCTGCACTCTTATTGGTACCCCCAGAGGTACACTGTAGACAGCTAGCATTTAGGCATATGTTATACTAACATATAGGGCTTAGGGCATCTACTGTACAAGAGGAGATGTCAGGTTATGTATGCATATTATTGTTATACACTTCACTTTCTAATACATATGTGCATTTCTTGCTTACAAGATGTTAGGACATCTATGTTCTTGTAACGATTATGATACATGAGTCGGCATTGCCATTTTCTGGTGATTTGTACTATTACACTGATATACATAGACAGTGTCAGCAGATAAGGGCCTATGGTCCACCTACTCTGCCCATTTGAGTTTGTAACTTCAGTTTATATTTTCCTAGAACTCTGTTGCCCCTTACCCCTGACCTCCAGAATTCCTTTATGTCTATCCCATGCATTCTTAAATCTTGTGATTGTTTCAGCCCCCACCACTTCCTCAGGCAGGGTGTTCCACTTGTCCACCACCCATTCTGTGAAGAAATTCTTCCTCCCATGTCCTCTGAATCGTCCTCCCTCCAACTTCATCCCATGCCCTCTAGTCCTGGAACATCTTTTTCACTTAAAAATAGTGTATTCTTGCACCCTGTTCCTCCCTGTAAGATACTTGTATGTCTCTATCATATTCCCTCTCCCCCCCTCTTCTCCTCCAGGGAGTACATATTCAATTCCTTCAACCTGTCCTCATAAGACTTGTGATGCAATCCATGTACCATCTTTGTTGCCCTCCTCTGAACCTTCTCTACCCTATGTCCTTACATAGGTAAGGTCTCTAGAACTGTACGCTGTACTCCAGGTGGGGCCTCACTAGTGTCTTGTATAGTGGAATCATGACCTCCCTTTTCCTGCTGGTGATGCCCCTGCCTATGCATCCCAGCATCCTATTTGCTTTACCTGCTGCCTTGTCACACTGTTTCCCTACCTTGAGGTCATCAGAGATGATAACCCCAAGACCCCTTTCCTGCTTGGAGCATGCTATATCCTCACCCCCCAACTGATATATTGTGTCAGGGTTTTTGTGCCCCATATGCATTATCTTGCACTTCTTTGCATTGTATTTCAACTGCCTATCCTCTGACCATTCTTTAAGTTTCTGCAGGTCCTTTCTCATTCTGTCTACACCCTCTGGTGTGTCTACTCTGTTACAGAGCTTTGTGTCATCATCGAACAGTGAAATTTTGCCTCCTAGATCTTGCGCAATGTCACTGATGAAGATGTTGAATAGGACTGGTCCCAGCACTGATCCCTGTGGTACCCCATTGGTCACTCTTCACTCTGTAGAGTGACAGCCATTTACCACCACCCTCTGTGTCCTGCCATCCAGCCAGTTACCTACCCACCACACTACTGTCCTGCCCACACCCATATTCCCTAGTTTGTGTAATAGTCTTCTATATGGCACAGTGTCAAAGGCCTTGCTGAAGTCCAGCTAGGCCATGTCCACTGTCCTCCCCTGATCCACTTCCCTAGTTACCCAGTCAAAAAATTCAACAAGGTTGGTCTGACATGACCCCCCCCCGGTGAAACCATGCCGCCTTGGATCCTGCAGTCCATTGACAACCAGATGTTCCACCAATCTCTCCTTCAGTAGTGCTTCCATAATCTTCCCCACTACCGAGGTGAGGCTGACTGGTTGGTAGTTCCCTGCTTCCTCTTTGTACCCACTTTTGTATAAGGGGACTACATCTGCTGTCCTCCAGTCTTTGGGAACCTCCCCTGTTTCCAGTGATCGGCTTAACAGGATAGCCAGAGGTTCAGCCACCACCTCTCTGAGTTCTTTAAGAACCCTTGGGTGTACCCCATCTGGCCCCATTGCTTTATCAACTCTTATTACTTCCAGTTCCTTCAGGACCCTTTCTCGTGTAAAGGGACTTGTGTCCATTTCTGCACCATTCTCACCCCTTGTACTCCTTCAGACCCATTACCCTCCTCTTCCTCAGTAAAGACTGAGCAGAAATACCTGTTCAGTATGTCAGCTTTACTGTTGTCATCCTCCACGTGGCCCCCATCCTCCCCTTCAGTCTCACTATCCCTCCCTTTGCCTTTCTTTTTTCACTTATGTACCTGTAAAAGGTTTTGTCCCCTCTACCCTCTAATTTTGCAATGTGCTCTTCTGTCTGAGCTTTGGCTTCTCTTACTGACCTCCCTGCCTCCCTTTCCTTCTCCTGGTACTTCTCCCTATCCCCTTCTGCCTGTGTCTTTTTGTATTGCCTGAATGCAATCTTTTTGGCTTTCACTTTCTTTGCTACCTCTTTGGAAAACCATAATGGCTTTCTCTTCCTTTTCCTCTTGCTAACCTGCTTAATGCATAATTCTGTTGCTCTTGTAATTCCCATTTTAAATACTGCCCTCTGTTCCTCAACCCCGAATCCTGTCCCATTCCCCTTAATGCCTCTTTCAAGTATCTCCCCATTTTCCCAAAGTCTGGCCCCCTAAAATCCAGGATACATGTTTTTGTGTGGTTTGGTTCTGCTCCTACTGTGATTTCAAACCACACTGACTGGTGGTCGCTGTTCCCCAGGTGCTCCCCCACTGTTACCCCCATCACACTGTCCCTGTTTGTGAGCACAAGGTCCAGTATTGCCTTCTGCCAAGTTGGTTCCATGACCAGTTGCTTGAGGAAGGTACTCTGAAGGGAGCCCAGGATAAATCTGCTCCTACTTGATGCTGCTGCTGGGATGCTCCAGTCCACTTCTGGAATATTGAAGTCTCCAACCAGTACTACCTCACCCTTGTCTGCCATCCTTTAGATGGCTAGCATCAGCTCCCTATCTGTTTCTTCCTCCTGGGCTGGTGGTCTATAGACCACACCTGTGCAGATGGCTGGCCCCATTTTCCTTTCCAGCGTAACCCACAATATCTTTCCCCCATTTTGTTCCTTCTGGATCTCTGTGGCCCTTATGTCATTTTTCACATACAGTGCCACTCCTCCTCCCTTCCTACCTGCCTGGTCTCTTCTGAATATGTTGTAGCCAGGAATGGCCATCTCCAAGTCATGGTTATCATTACACTAGGTTTCTGTGATGGCCACAGTGTCCCTGTCTGACTGCACCATGACAGCTTCCAGATCTTCCATCTTGTTGTTAAGGCTCCTGGCATTGGCACACATGGCTTTCCATGATTTGATCTCCTTAGACTGTTTAGCTGTTCTACTCCAGCCCCTTCTCTGGCTGTCTTTTATCCCTGGTTCTCCTTGCTGTCTGCCCTTCTGCTGATGTTTGCCCCTTTTCTGCCAATCCCTCTCTTAGGCACTAATCTCCATCTTTTGCACACTGCTTTGTTGAGATATCCACTCTTCTGGTTCACTGGTTCCACTGCTAGCTGTGGGGGGTGAGCAAGTAGGTACCCTCCTTGCTGGCCTGCCACCCCCCTTGGCTAGTTTAAATGCTTGTCAATGTAGCATTTAAATTTATCATTGAGTGCTTGGATTTCCCTCCAGGATGGATGCAGGCCATCAGACTTGAACAAACCTCCATCCCTCCAGGTGGGTCCCCAGTCACCAATGATTCCAAACCCTTCCTCACAGCACCAGTTCTTCAACCATGAGTTAAAGTTATTGGTGCATGCACCCCTATGCTCTCCCATGCCTCTCTCAAGTAGTACTTCTGAGAAGGTGACAGAAGTAGCTACTTGCTTGAGATCCCTCCCCAATTTCCTAAACTCTTCCTGAACTTCCTTTGGCTCCCCATTTGCCAGGTCATTAGTACCTAGATGGATAATGACATCCAGCTCACCCTCCCATCTTGCCTTCCCAGCAATCCCCAGGATCTTCCTTCCATCCCTCCATGCCATGGCACCTGGTAGGCACCTCACCTCCCTGTCCTCCCCCTCCCCCTCCTGTGTTCCTAGCTGGATCCCTCTTATGATGGAGTCCCCCACCAGGATTCACTTCCTCCTCCTCCTCTTGGGTCCACTGCTCTCCCCACTGAGGTCACCTCCTTGGCTAACCTCCACATCCTTTCCTTCCACTTCTCTGGTTACCTCTATTTGGTTGCCCCCATTTGCCAGTGTGGCATATGAGTTCTTGAGTGGAATAGGATCTGGGATGTGCCTCTGCCTGACCATCTTAACCCACCCTGAGCCCACTGTCATCCAAGTGCTCCTCGTTCTCAGCATCCTTTGAGGCAGCGGCATTGGACTGGGTGGTCTCTGGATAGGGGTGATGGGGTACTCCTGACCCAGTTTACTTTCACTCTGAGTCTGGCTACCTCATCCCACAGTCCAGAGAGATGCATGCAGATAGGGCAGCACCTCAATGTCCAGAAGGTCTACTTGAATATGGCTGCCCCGCAGCTACTGCATTGCACCACTCCCCACATTATACTGCAATTATACTGCTATTCCACTACTTGTCTGTTACTGAAGCTCTCCTAGTTCCCTTTCTATTAATTTACTGTCCTAAAAATCCTGACACTGATCCTCACATACTTTTAAAAAAAAAAAAGAAAATAAATAAATAAGTCAAAACACTTGTCGTGCTGAGGGTGGGCTTCTTCCCCTTATGCCCCTCCTACTCCACACCCCCTACTATCCCCTGTGTTTAGCTATCTGTCAATCAGATTTAACAGGGCATATAATTAAGAGTTGGGAGAAGGGGAGGGAGGGGGCGAAAATTTGCAGCAATTAAAGACAGCAAAGAAATACACCACCACTTCGTTTTAAATTTTCAACAGCCCAAAAACAATTCTAAGTAAAGACAGCAAAGAAATTACAGTGTCACTAAAAGCCCACAATCTAAGTTTAATAACAAAAATAGCAATTACCAGTTACTGTAATGCACTGAAATGAATATGTTTCCTTCCCCTTCTGGCTTCTTCTGGCGAAAACAAAAATCACTTGCTCAACTGTAGGGGACTGTAGGTGTGCATTCCCACATAATATATAACTGTACTCCTTTGTCTTACAAAGTGATGACTCTTACAAAATTGTATAAGGTTTTCTTGGACTGTGGAGCCACCTCTAATTTAGCCAATACAGCTCATCTCTGTAACTAGAAATGTTTCTATCTTACAGTAACCATGGTAATTATCACAGGTATATAATGCAAGGCATTACGTCTTCTACCTCGGAGACCCCAAAAGACATAGAGAATCCTTGAGGTATAGGGAACACTTAGCATTGGCACCCAGTTCATATTGGTAAGAACTGCTTAGGGCAACTGTGATTATCCTTTTTTGGTAATAATAAACAAGTTTATTACTCTTATGCGATGTGTCTGTGATTTCTTGCATTCCCATTATTGCCAAGAACCTGAGAGTGAGGTTTAGACCTCCTGACAATTGCCAACCATGTGCAGGCAATATCTGGTGTTTGCAAAGTTTCACTTGTTGCTTCAAACTATTCTGTTCCCAACGGGGACTGTAGGTGTGCATTCCTGCATCACCTCTCCCATTCTACAACCACTTTGTAGTATCTTGCAAAGTCTGGCTGCTTTCTGGGTGTGGGTTGATGCTGACTTGACCCACTCCACAGCAGTTTTGAATTGCAAGCTTACAAGTGCACAGTAGGCCAACTGTGAATAAAGTGCTCCTGCTCTGGATCAATACACAGCATGGTACCTCTTTCGCAGTTTGATTTTTTGTTCCCTCCTACACAATGGCCACCGTATCAAATATCTGTACAGAACTGAGACTTGATGTCTCAAACTTCCTTGCCTCCCATGAAGGGTGGGCTGACTTCTCGTGGGACGCAAGTCAATCTGACAACCCTGTACTGGGGATTTCAACTCAGTACTCAGAGATGAGACAAACAGCCAGAAAGCGAGAAGCTAAAGGGCTGTTGGTCGCAGCTCTCTATGCTGCTCTGGAAGCCTCAGAAGTGAGGTTTTGAACCCTTGAACTGCAAATCTCATCTCTTAAGCAAGAGATAGGGTTGCTGGAAACAGAATGTGTGAGACGTGAGCAGGATTTGGAATCTGAACTCCAAATACTGTGACATGAAAAGGATTCCCTTTTGCATCATTCTGCAAAGGCAGGCAAGCAAGAACATTGTATGTTGAAACAGGAGTGTGAAAGTTTGAGACAGGATAAGGGATAGGCTTTGAAAGTGAATGACTTATTAAGTAGAATGAATGAACAATTGAGTGAGGAGCTGGGAGCGATACAGGATGAGATAAACCAGGTACATAATGACTTAGAAGTGGCTACTAGGGACAATCGTGAATTGAGCACCGCTTAATAGAGTGCTACAGAAGCAGATGCAGGATGAGGTAGATCTGAATGTTGCAAATGTGAATCATGCTGAATGTGAATCCAAGATGGCGAAACTGTGCCCCCAGTGGGAGGTTATGGCTGGACATGTTAAGGCAATGGGAGGCATAGCCCCTGCCTTAACCATGTCATCTGAAGGGGAGGAAACAGATGACAACATCTCAGAGTACAATGCCCAGTCACACCCCTACTTTGGCCCAGACACCCCACCCTGCCATCCACTACATGGCGAACACCCATCACATTCATCCCATGTCGTACATCACCGATGTCATGATGCACATCATGGGCAATGCCAACATGGTGACCACATGATGGGGGGGAGCAGGCCCAGGCCTAGTCCTGATGGCACCACCGGTAGCCATTATTAATGTGAAAGACAGGCAGGAGATAGAGAGAGAGAATGATTGAAAATGCAGGAAACAGTGTGCCCATTCCAGAGAGAAATAAGTGGGTTTTAAAAAAACAAATAAAACAGCTTATACATGAAACTGGTACTCAGGAGGGAATAGTCCATTCTGTAGTGGAGGCCGCAGCTCAGGCAGTCCTGGACAGTGCCCGAGGGAACCTACCTCCACCTGATCATCCTAATAATCCCCTACAAATGGCCTACTCTGTTCAGCAAATAGTTGACAGCATTGGTCAGACGAGCCCATCCGACAACCTCAGCTGCCACTTGGAAAAGGTGCGTGCTAAATGTGAAATGCTTAATCTCGCTGCAGACTACCAAGTCCAGATCATACGCAAGACCATTGATCCTGGACTGTGGGCAAAACTCCCTGATACCATCTGTTAGTATGACACTGCCACCTTTGACGAGGTCACAGCTGAACTCATTTGTGCACATAGCCCAGGTATAGGAGGAGTGATGCTCACATCCCCTGTGAAACAGAATGTGAAGGAAAGTCCAGTGACTTATCACCAGAGGCTGTGGATGGTCTATCGAACAGGGAAGCACCTTGCACAGGAAGCTGCAGATGTGGACCTTATTGAGTATAAGACCTTAGGAACATGATCCCTGCAGTAAGAGAAAAGGTAGAGCCAATCACCTATCCCACCATGGAGAGGTTTGCCAATATTATTCGGAAAACCAAGAAAGTTTATCAGCTCTACATCCGTGATCTGGGCTCTGGTTCCAAGAAAGTAGCTGCCATGGAAACTACTCTGGAGATCATGACACACTACACGGTGGAGGGGCAGGCCCAAGAGAAATAGCCCCTCCCTGCAGACAACCAACACCCCCAGCAGGCCCAACAACCAAAACAACAGCAGAAACAGCAACAACCATAGGGTGGGAACCGGAATTACCATAAGAATAAGAAACACCATAAGAATAACAAAGGTAAACAACAGAGACCAGGCCCTTCATATAGGGAAATAGCTGAAGAGAACTGGAAATTCTAAGAACTTCTGGGTCAAGTGCACTCTGTTGCGGATACTGTTCCTGCTCAGGCCCTTGTGGCCATACAACCAGGAGGACAGGCCTGAATAGGCCATAGACACCCTGGAAGTACAGGGCCTCAGGTCAATACAGGCCTGAATCCAGAAGCGACTCCCTATATAGCATCAGTGCAGCATGGTGACGTGGTTCAAAGGAGCCAGGCCCAAACTCTCCATGCCTCCGCTGGTACAGATTGACAACTACAGGCCCAGGTCTGTTTTGTAAACAAGCTGGTCTTGGATGCAAACAGAAGGCCCTGTACTGAGGCCGAGGTCGGGGCTACCTACTGACAGTACTATTGGATGCAGGCGCTGCTGTATCTGTACTACATGATGACCTCCCAGAGACATCCCCTTTGGCCACCGGACAGAAGACCAATATGTCAGGAGTAGATGGAACTAGGTTACCTGCATACTGTTCCTTATCACTATCTGTGGAACTGGGACACCTGAAGGCCTATCACACCTTCCAGCTAATGGCATTGCATGATCACCCTAGTATAATCAGAATTGACTTCCTAGCACCACATGGCTGTGTGGTAGACCTAACCAACATGTTACTGATACAGATTCAGGGACAATACCACACCATCATGATTACGGACTCACGTATGGTAGCAACAATATCTGCAAATAATAAAGAGTATGATGTCATAGATTTGTTCAAGAACCATGAGCGTTTCCCAAAGCTCCTCCCCATTCTACAGAGGCATCTGGAGGCATTTGCCACCAACAAGCATGAATGTGGCAGAATGCACACTGTCATTAAGTGACAGGCCCAGCACATGAAAGGCAATGGCAATACCCTTTTCCACCAGAGGCCTTCCCTTCTCTTAGGGAAACAATAAAATTACTCCTCAAAGAAGGTGTAATCAGGATATGTGTTTCTACTGCCAACTCCCCAGTGTGGCCTGTGAAGAAACCCACAGGTGCCTGGAGACTTACTATTGACTACCGGTGACTGAATCAGGTCACCCCCAGTTATGCTCCAACTGTGGCATCAGCACCTGATGTGCTGTGACTTTTGACCCCTGACCAAAAATGGTTCAGTGCCCTGGACATCTCCAATGGTTTCTGGTCATTACCATTGGCCCCCAAGAGTCAGTATAAGTTTGCTTTCACCTTTGAGGGTAGACAGTACACATGGACCTACTTACCACAGGGATTCCATAACAGCCCTTCCCTGTTTCATTTACACATGATGGACACCCTTGAGGGTTTCTCTACCACCCAGTGTCTCTTGCAGTATGTGGATGACCTGTTATTGGCAACAGCCACACAGGAAACAACACTTGGATCTCTTGGACGAACTACTGACCCTCATTCAGAGAGCAGGCCTCAAATAAAACCCAGCAAAAGCACAACTATGTCAGAAAGAGGTACTCTTTCTGGGCCTGAGAATAACTGATCAAAGCTGAAGTCCTACCTAGGAAGAAGATACAAGGATTGAAAGACTTGCCATTGCCCACCAGTGTGGCCACTCTTAGGAGATTTCTAGGTATGGTAAACTATTTTAGAGATTTTATTTGTGATTTTGCTCAGAAGGCTGCTCCTCTGTATGAATTACTGAAAAAGGACATCCCCTGGAACTGGGACCCCTTCACACCCAGGCTGTGACATCATTGAAACAGGCCTTGGCCTCAGCTTCAGCTCTGGTCAACTCCAATCTAGCCTTGCCATTCTATCTGGAGTGTGCCAACTCTGACATAGCTTTGTCAGCAGTGCTGGCCCAGAAGGTTCATGGCACTCTGAGACCCATTGCATATGCATAACAGCTCTTGGTCCCAGTGGAACAGAAGTACAGCCTCTGTGAAAGGAACCTTCTGGCTACCTACTGGGCTGTCAAGCACTTCTTGTATATCATTGGGTACTCTCTTCTGATCATTAACACAAACCACACCCCAACTATCTTTCTGCTATCAGATAGAGTGATGGTTGAGTCAGTCTCTAACACCAGGCTGACCCACTGATCACTTCTTCTCCAGGATAGAGACATTCCGGTCCACCCAAACAAAATGCCATCCATGCTGGTGCATGGCATCCTTTTCCAAGGAGAATCCCATGACTGTACACTGCAGCCACTGATCTTCCAGATCCAGGTCCTTTCCTCCCTGCTACACCACAATTACTTGAGAACACCTCATTGTGTTGTATCTTTACAGATGGCTCAGCTTCCTATTATCCGGGAGAACAAATTGCAGAGATGGGAATCTTAGTGATTTATCCTCATGGTAACACTGTTAAAATGTCTGAGCTTTACAGTGTGGCATCATCACAGTATGCCGAGATGGCAGCGGTGACCAATGCCCTCTAGTTAATCCAGCATGGGACCAAGGATACCATCATCTTCACAGACTCTTACTGGGTTTGTTGTTCTCTTACAGAATTTCTTCCCTTCTGGCAGAAGAACTCCTTCCTCTCCTCTGATGGCAACCCAGTGAAACACAAGGAACTGGTAATATACATACATTCACTGGCACAAAGGTTTACATGTGAACTCCGTGTACACAAGGTTAAAGCACACTCCATACATGACCCCTACCATGCTTTCAATGATACAGCGGACACCCTTGCCAAGGAAGGGGCCCGAGGGGGGACACCTGGATGATGGATCATCCGGAGGCCAGAGCGACTATACACATTGCAGCAGTCAGAAAGAAACCTGAACCCTTTTCCCCCTTGGACCTGTCAGCAGCCCAACACGCTGACTCTGAGCTCAAAGATGTGTTCAGATTCCTTGACAAGAGTACTGAACAGAATTTATCTATCCACAACCCCTACCAGAAGCATGAAGGTAAGTTGCACCTGTCCCCAGATGATAAGCTCATCTGGTATCAGCCAGATGACACCCCCACCAAGTTGTGGGTGGTTCCCAGACACCTTAGGTCCTAATTTTTGCACCAAGCACATGACACCCCTACTGGTGGACACCAGGGAGTGGAAAACATGCTCCAAATGCTCAAGACCACCACATGGTAGCCTGGTGTCACCAAGGATGTCAAACAGTACAAAGATAATTGTCTTATTTGTGCACAAAACAATCCCATCCCTACCAAATGAAATGCCAAACTACTACCACAAAGGCATTCTGGCCCTTGGTATGCCATACAAATTGATTTTATTGATTCATTGACAAATACTAGTAGAAATAACAAGTACACCCGTGTGGTAACTGATCTTTTCTCTAAGTGGGTCGAGGGTTTCCCCACTAAGACATGTACCACTAAAACCACTGCCAAAATCCTGGTGCAACAGATTTTCTCCAGGTGGGGCCTGCCTCTCAAGGTAGACTCTGATAAAGGAACCAGTTTTACAGGTAATTTGATGAAAAAAACACTTGAACTCCTTGGAGTTCACCAGAAATTTCACATACCCTACCACCCACAATCTTCAGGTCAAGTAGAAAGAGCCAACAGATGGACTGAGCAAATGTTTTCCAAATTCATTGAGGACAACCCCAAGACCTGGGATTCCCTATTGCCGTTACTCCTTATTATAATCAGGGGCACACCATCAGCCACCACCCAGTTAACACCCTTTGAGGTGATGACTGGCAGACAGATGAGATTACCTGAACACTTGTTGTTTGACCTGCATACCCCTACAGTAGACCGTGTGTCTGTAGACCAATATGTGGTAAAGCTTGGACAAGACCTCATACACACACTTGTATGCTGCCAACTCATGGGCAAGGCCCAGCAACAATCCAAAATACAGTTTGACAAACATGCACAAGAAGTGGATTGGCAAGTTGGAGATCAGGTAATAGTTTTCAGATTTGCACATCCCACACACTCCTTCTCCATTAATTGGAAAGCCACAGCCCCATTGTCAACAAGTTCAGTCCATCAGTCTATCAGGTTAGACTAATGCACAACAAACTGACTGACAAATGATTACATGTAAACCAGCTGAAACTGTATAAAGGAGTATAATTACTTTTCCGCACCCCATTGGGTGGAATAGTACTAACTTATTAATGTTTGGTTTTCCTTTTCAGATACACTGACAAGATGGCTATCTTGTTCCATTTTCTCCTCATCGCAGGAGTTATCCCCTGCATCCAAGGCACAGTAAAGCACCTCCTTCCTCACCTTGATCCTCCAGCATCTACCCCAGAGGGAGTTTCCATCAATATACCCGACAATTTGATTACTGTCCAGGAAGGATCAGATGCCTACCTCAATGCCTCGATTGTTGCTCCTGATAAATCTACCCTACAAATTGAGTGGCAAACAACGTCACAAGGACAAATTCTCCCTGTGACCAAGCTTTCCAAGGGAACTTTCCACGGCTGGCCCAATGCAAAATTATCCCCTAATGGTTTGCTGTCCTTGCTCCAAACTGCTCTTAGACATTCCTGTTTTTACAATATTATGACCTTAATTGATCCCTCATATTGTAATTCCTTGTCTAAAGACTCTGCCAGGAAATTTTGTGCTGTACACAACATGGCCTCCACTGCCATGTATCTTTCTGTGCTACCCCCCAACTGACAAACAGCTTTTGGAATGTCCAAAACATACCCCTGGTCCTCGTAGTGGTCTAACAGCCACTGCCTTACCTGGCACACTTATTAACAACTTACAATTTATGCATATACCTGTTTTGTTTAACTTGACTTACTGGAATATGAAAGAGTTTGGTACGTGTCATACTACTAACACTTCAGCGTTTTACAGTACTTTATTGCTTGATAGTCTAGCAGCTTTTCAAATCCGTACTCAAGACCCTATTGCTGGGGTACATACCACTGAGCATAGAGGTAGTTTCAGGAGAAAATCTAACCCTGATGATCAGTCATTAACATAATACACATGAAGTTGACAGTTCTGATGTCACGGATGCCACTGGCACCATCACAGGCCTTTTTGGTACAGCTATGTCTATTTGGAATAAGGCCAACATTGCTGCTATCAAATCACATTCACAGAAATTCCAAACTGGTTTGGTAAATGATATTATATCTGCATTATTGCATGGTGTGGATGGCCTTAGTCAGGAAGAGAGATACACTGTATACAACATGCATGACATTGCTAAGGCATTTACAGATTCTAAAGATAAGATTAATGCTCTCATTCCACAGAACAACAAAGAAACAGATAGACAATATATTGCCCATGAAATATTGTGTTCAGCCTATGGCTCATATATTAACACTACCATCAATAATATTTTCCATGATCTAGAATCCGGAAGGATCCCTGATATCATTCATGACAGATGCATCTCTAAATGGTATTGTCCTCAGTGAAAATCCCCTAGCTGTATTGCAATGTGTATGCAACAAATTCTAACTATTCCACTTTCTACAGCTAGGAATTTGGGTTTTGTGACCAGACACCCTAACACTGGTCCATGTTTTACTTCTAAGAAATGTTCTATTAAGGATACAATGTTTGCCTCTTTTACTGTCTCTTTACCACGTTTTGATCCTACTACAGCTTTAGTTGACAAACTCGCAACTGTACATTCAATTGGGCACCTTGATGAAGATATCTACAGAGAACGCCTCACCTTACCTCCTCTACTAGTCTTCTCTCCTGTTCTGGACATGTGAGTCTCTCTGCACACAGATTGCTGCATGAAGGAAGGGTACATTTATTTGTGTTGATGTGATGTATTTGATGTTATTAAACCTGTATGTGTCTATTCCCCAGACAGTATCAATTGGTCCTTTTCCATGGACGATGACATCAGCACTAATGGCACAGATTTTCTGGACTCAACATTGGCTCCAGACAAGCTATACCAATTTTATCGAGAGGAGGTTCATCGCATGTCAACACAGATGTCCAAGATGACCTATACCTGCCCAGTACAGTTGCAAAAATGGAGACTGCATACTGTTAAAATGCAATATAATTCATAGAGCAAATACTGTGTCATCACAAACTTTAAGAGTTACACTTATGGAATGAAAACATGTGCTATAGATAGCCCCAACTTCCATTTCATTCCCCATCAAAAGTCAGTTATTGGACATACCATTATTACACCCATCCCTCTTATGGACACTGATATCATTGATAGTAACCCTGATTATCTGCTCACCTTTTCAGAGTATTTACCATATTTTAATGTACATATTGATCCCCTCACACTGACATTAAAATCACTTTTAGAGAGGAAAGACACACATCTCATCCACATCAGCAATAATATTACTAAAGCTAATGAAGCTGTCCTTGCATTAATTAAAATGATGATATGAACAGTGCACTAACACTTGGTTAGACATTACATTCAAAGATTTTGTTATTATACAAGCATTTCTGATATTTATGCTGATTATTATGCTTTGCTGCCTACGGCGCACACTGCCTCAACACTGTGAGCAGTTGGAATTCCTTTACAAGGCTCACACATCGGGTCTGTAAATGACCCCTGCTCCCTGTCCATTTCCTTATTTTGCTGTGTTGCCCTGAGGAGGCAACAAGGGGGGAATGTTACATGAGGTCCCTGCACCCTTATAGGTACCCCCAGAGGTACACCGTAGACAGCTAGCATTTAGGCTATGTTATACTAACATACAGTAGTAGTCACAGACATTGCCAGCTATTTCCTGAAATTTCTGTGATATTTCTAGAGAAATCTCCTGCTTTCTGCATTACCATAGTAGGGGTAGCAGAGAGAAACTCTAGAAATTTTGTAAAATATCTTGAAATAGCTGGCAATGTCTGTGGCTACTACTACAGGGCTTCGGGCATCTACCGTACAAGAGTAGATGTCAGGTTATATATGCATATTATTGTTATACACTTTACTTTCTAATACATATGTGTATTTCTTGCTTACAAGATGTTAGGACATTTGTGTCCTTGTAATGATTTGTAATGATTTTGATATATGAGTTGGCATTGCCATCTTTTGGTGATTTGTACTATTACACTGATATATGTATAACTGTACTCCTTTGTCTTACAAAGTGATGACTTACAAAATTGTATAATATTTTCTTGGACTGTGGAGCCACCTCTAATTTAGCCAGTAGGGCTCATCTCTATAACTATATAACTAGAAATGTTTCTATCTTACAGTAACCATGGTAATTATCACAGGTATATAATGTAAGACATTACGTCTTCTACCTTGGAGACCCCAAGAGAGATGGAGAATCCTCGAGGTATAGGGAATGCTTAGCATTGACACCAGTTCATATTGGTAAGAGCTGCTTAGGGCAAATATGATTCTTCTTTTTGGTAGTAATAAACAAGTGTATTACTCTTATATGACATGTCTGTGATTCCTTGCATTCCCATTATTGCCAAAAACCTGAGAGTGAGGTTTAGACCTCCTGAGACTACAGACTAGTCTAATCTGCTTGGCCAACTCCCTGTCCAGGTCATCCCCCTGAGCTGGTGGCCTGTACACTACCCCCACCCTCAGTGTCTTTCTTTTAGCATCTTGAAACTGCATCCATAGGGCCTCTGTCCTGCCCTCCACCCCTCCTCTCTCATACACCTTATCCCCTCCCTCACATAGATCTCCATGCTACCCCCTTTCTCCATAGTCCTGTCCTTTCTATATATCTTGTATCATGGGATTGTCATATCCCAGTCCTGGTTCTGGGTGGCCCATGTCTCCATGATGGCTGCAATGTCTACCCTCCCCACAGCCAAGAGAACCTGTAGTTTGGCTGATTTGTTACCTAAACTTCTTACATTCAGCGAGATCACCCTTCAACCTGTGTCTTTCTCTCCCCACCCTAGTTCCCCCTTCCTAATCTCTCCTTGTGTCCCCACCTCAATATCCTCTCTGATAGCATGGGGAGTAGGCACGCTTGGCTCTCCCCTCTGGGATCCCTGCCTATGAGCTGTCCTCCAGCAACCCCCCACCTAGCTTAAATCTGCTGTATTCTTGATGCTGTGTACCACTCAAACTTCTGCTTTAATACCCCTTTCTCCTCCTCACTCAGGTGCAGCCTATTCCCTGCATATAGATCCTTACTTTCCCAGGTACTGCCCCAGTCCCCCAGTTCCCCATATCCCTTATACCGACACCATTCCCCCAGCCATTTGTTGAACTCCCCAATCCTTCCTTTCCTTCCTGTACTCCAGAAAAATAGTTCAATATTAAGGTTAGAAAGGAAAACTGGGCAGGGCCAATCAGGTAAAGGTCATAGCCAATTTGAGCAGCAAGGAAAAGGCACATTAGTGCCAAGTGCGTGAGGGGCCCCCCAAATCTATAAGTAAAGGGCCATAGATTCACTTATATATATGAAGCTTAGATTGTGAGCCTTGGGGAATTTGAGAAGCAGATGACAAGCACATACCATCACGATTCAGGCCACTTGGACTCAAGGAGGACAGGGTATTATCAACCTTTGATTCTCCGTATTCCTGTAGCTCTAACAGTAGTGGGCTGTTAGCTGCTTAGTTTGCAGGTATCAGGGTGTGCTTGCTAATAATAAATTGGATTATATGAGGCAACATTTTGTGTGAATACTGGTCTTACTGGACTACTCACCACCAACCACCTGAACCCTCCAGGTGCCCAGCATATCTATCTATCTATCTATCTATCTATCTATCTATCTATCTATCTATCTATCTATCTATCTATCTATCTATCTATGTTTCTGGTATTCTGGAACTGTCCATATACAGGCCAGACTGTTGATGGTTTAAAATATGATCTGAAGACATATCTGTATAACCAGGTGTTTTCTGGGATATTTTGATTTCTAATTGATTTGAATGATTTAGTATGTTTTTATATGTTTTATGTTGTATAGTGATTTTAATGTTATAAGTATAAAGGCTCCCTGAGCCTTGGAAGGGCTCCTTATATCAATAAAATTTGCTTTGCTTTGATTTACTTGCTAATAACTTTCTAGAATTTGTTTTGCTGAAGAAGTGCCTTATACTTTTTTATTTTGCTTGTATTATAAAAGCAATTTCATATTAATGGTTGGGTTAAATCAGATGATCACTCACATACATTTATAATAGCTGTTGGCAATAGTCTGCAATTACTCAATATTATGAAAATATCACAGTGGAATTCTTATTTTGTTTAGCAGGCAATTGTTACACTATTATTGCTATAGCTCAGTCTTACAACATACAGTACATTTCTAAAATATCTAAATAAGTTTGGTGCTGGACTAAAAGTATCTAAATAAGTAACCACCCACACCAAAATAAGGAGAAAATATATGGTCTAACTTCAATTAGTGCTTATTCTACATCCAGGACTAGGATACCGGGAGTTCCTTCTCTCTGTCCTTTGTACCTGATTGTATTTTCTAAGTTCTCATTTCATTTCGCTTAATTTCATTTATTTATTTCAGAAAATCATTGAGCTAAAATAGGCCTTTTTCAAAGGTGTCTATGTCAGGACACAGACTGACAATACAGTGGTACCAAATTTAGAAAAAAATATTATTTACCTTGTAACTTCTGCATCTTGTCTGCTGCTGCTGAACCTTCATGTGGTGATGTGGTGATGTCCTAGACCTTATTTAGGTCAATGGTCTTCACATAACATACACCCTTGGTGTGTGCCTACTGTGTGTAATATATATCTACAGTAGTAATGATATTACTGGTGGATGAGGGATACCACTGCCCTCCTCTTCCTCTCTCATCCTAGTCTGTTGTGGATGCTGTTGCCCTAAAGCCCATTACTGCACCATAGCAACCCTGGTACAGCCCCTTATATATACACCTGAGGATGTGGTGGTTCGGGCTTAGTCTCACATTATCATATGAACATATGAAGAAGCCAGCAGAAGAAGCCCGTTTGGTCTATCCATCACATGTTCTTTTTTCCAACTCCTTTTTTTTTTTGCAACCCTTTGTTCAATTTACAGTTCTGTGTTGGAATTGCCCAGGTTTGCACCATTTTGACAAGTTATACACCAATTCTAGTTTACACATAGACACTATTACCTAGCAGCCTGTCTACTCAGCATCAGCCATGATAACCAAGTTCTACAAAACAATATTTCTTTTATTTATATTTTTTATTTTTCTATTTCTTTTATTTTTCCTCTGTCCATTTGCCCAGTTATGCACAAATTTGATTGTATACATAGGCACCACTGCTTAACAACATGTGTGATCATCAGTCCTGTTACCCAAGTTCCCTTTGACACATTGCTGAAAATGGACATGAGAAATCTTGCAGCTTATTTTGGCATCATAAAATCAACATTGTTAGATCTGTTAAAAACAGGGTTTGCTGGATGAGTGGTACAGTAACCAGAACCTGAAAAGAAAAAGAGAGATGGGGAAAGATGGAAAAGTTTATTCCTCCCTTTCCTCCATCCAGCCACAGATATTTCAGCAGCCACTGACTACTGCTGTGCATTGCAGCTAACTTTACCAATAGCATTCCTATCTAGCTGCTATTTCCATGTGATCTTCTTAGTTTCTTCTTTAGTTACCTTTGGCCCTGTTCACACTGAGCACAATTTTATATAACATTTTTAAAAATGGATCAGGGCTTACAGTGCTGTCACATCCGTACTGCAGCTGAAAAACGGTTGAAGTCTGTCCACACTGGAAGGAGAGTTGTCGAAGGGAAACACAGTTTCTGAACTGTGCTGGAGGACCAACGAGGCTGCAGCCAGAGAACACAGTACTGACTTCTGTCCACACTGGTCAGGTAACTGTGTTCAGTTTCAAATCATTTTAAAAAGTGTGCTAAAGATCTCTTACAATCAGAGTTTAAAAATGGTTTTCTAACATGGTTTGAAAATGTTACCAGTGGGGATGTGAACCATGTTTAGGGGCTCCTGTAATGGTTTCATATACCTATAATCTCACAGGAGCCCTAGTGTGGACCGGGCCTATGAATAAAGCTACAAAATGCTTTTGGAATATTTTCACAAGTTACCTTGCAGTAGTAGTTGGTAAAGCATGATCCCCATGTATACTTTATGTTTCACACTGTTCCCTTTCCATCTGTCCCCATTCCAGTTTTTAATAAGCACTTGCTATTTTTATAAGTTGAGTTGTTTATGCTCACATGCACTATATCACCATATCGTTGTGGTTTTCTTAGTGTTTTTGACTTTCTCTGTTTGTTTTCCCAGAGCCCCATTCCATTCCTGTTCTTTACATAACACTTGCCATCTATTCGAATGAGGTAAGTTTTATTCATGTGAGTGGCACAACAATGTTATTGTCACTGCATCTGCTTTATTACAGTTCCCACTTTTTTTGCTTTCCGTTTTTTCCATTTATATTTATATTTAGATACTACAAATTTCTGGTTTTGCAGTTTATTTCCATGGTGCCAAGCTATATACTGATTCTGGTTTACAACACAGGTGCTATTACCTAGCAGCCTGTGTACTCAGCATCAGTCATGGTAACTAAGCTCTATAAAACAACCTTACAGTAGTAGTTCATAAAGCATCATTCCCCATACACTTTCATAGCTTCATAGTAATTTACAAGTTTGGGAGGCAGAGCCTATTTTTGAACTTGCCACCTAAAGGTGGTTTTAAGTGTCTATGCAATCAAATGTATTATTACCCATATGTTTATCAAGTTTATTTTTAAAGATGTTCATGGATTTACTTTCTACTATTGAGCCTGGTAGTGTATTCCAGAGGTTAACTGTTCTCTGAGAGAACCAATTTAATCTTTTTTTTTGTTTGACACTTAGTTCCTTTTAGTTTCATGTTGTGCGATCTGGTATTTGATACACATAATTTTCTTTCAATGCCTAATGTTTCTATTAGTCCTGATTCTTTGAATGATTTATAAATCATACACAAATCTCCTCTAAGATGTCTATATTTGATTGCGTATAGGCTGAGTATTTTCAGTCTTTCACCATATGTTTTATCGGACATGCCGTTAAGTTTTTTGGTCATTTTTCTTTGAACACCCTCTATTTGTTTCATTCCATGTATAGTAGTAAGTGCACAAAAGGGAGCACAGTAATCCAGATGTGATCTTACTAGGCTGGTATATAATGGTAGAATGACCTGTGGTTGTCTACTCTTAATGTTTTTCCATATACTACCCATAATCTGCTGACATTTTTTTACTTTGAGAGTGGTATTGTTTACAAAGTTTAATTTATTGTCTATATTTATTCCAAGATCTTTTTCATTGTCCGTTATATGTAGGGTTATATTATTTAATAAGTACCCTTTTTTTGGTTATTATGTCCTAAGTGCATTACCCTGCACTTTTGTTTGTTAAATTTCATTTTATTTTCTATTGCCCAGAATTCTAATGCCTTTAGTTCTTTTTGAAGGGTATATGTTGCTTCTTGTGTATTAACAATAGTTCCAATTTTGCAGTCATCAGCATATTTAGATATCCATATGCTATTAGTTGGTTGCATAGATGTTATTAGAATATTGAAAAGAACAGGGCCCAGAACGGAACCCTGTGGAACCCCACTAGTGACTTCTACCCAGGAGGATAATGCACCCTTAACAGATGTTCGCTGTTTACAGCAGTATAACCACAAATTAATCCACCTGATTAGGACATATGGAAATTTATGCTTAACCAAATGTTCTAAAAGAATTCTATGGGATACTTTATCAAAAGCTTTGGACAGGTCTAGGAACACAATATCCACTGGGAGTCCTTTGTCAAGAGCAGCACTCACATTCTCAAAAAAGTTGAGTTGATTAGTTAGGCATGATCTTCCCTTTCTAAAGCCATGCTGTGTTGAGTCATATAAGTTATAACGATTAATATGTTCTTCTATTCTATATAATATTAATCTTTCGAAGATTTTCCCTATGACTGAGGTCAGGCTTATAGGCCGATAATTAGAAACTTCAGATTTATTACCATTTTTATGTATAGGGATAACCACTGCTTCTTTTCAATCTGCTATGCTTTCTTCTTCCTCAAGGGATAAGTTGAATAATTTACTCAGTGGGCCAGATAAACAAGAGAAGGTTTCTTTGAGAAAGAAAGGATGTATCCCATCTGGTCCTGGTGAGGAAGTAATTTTTAATTTTTGTAATTCTTTAATGGTTTCTTCTTCGGAGATAGGTTTAACAACTGTATAATTAAGGTCTATGTTTGGGTTATTGTAAAAATGTTCTTTAATAGAAAAGGTTTTTTGAAAATATTCCTTAAATTCCTCCACTTTTTGTAATTCATTACTTATCATTCCCAAGTTAGTAAGTAAAGGACCTATAGTTGCTTTAGAACCTCTCAATGATCCAATGTAGTTGTAAAGGTTTTTCTTATTATCCAGTGTGTCACTAGCTAGCTTAATTTCTGTATTCCTTTTGGCATTTCTAATTTCTAATTTTACTTTATTTGTGTATTTTTTGTACAGTTCCCATTTTTCTTTTGTGGGTTGGTTTTTATATTTTTTATAGATTTTCTTTTTTTTAGCAATCAATTTTTTTATTTTGTTATTCCACCAGACCGGATTTCTATATCCCTTATTGTATTTCTTTCTAGTTAGAACCCAGCTATCAGTGCAGTATTTTAGTTTGGCTAGTAAATTGTCCCAGACTTGATGTACATTGAGCCCTATCCATTCTGACTTCCAATCCCATAAATTCAAATGTTGATTGATTTGTATATAATCTGCTCTTGTGAAATCTTTGTTTAAAGTGTTTCCTTTTGTATCCATGACCCTTGTTAGTATGTGAAACAAGATCATATTATGGTCACTGTTTGCTAAAGGTTCCAGAATTTGGATATTACTTACTAGACCCCCCATGTTAGTTAATACAAGATCGATGATGTTATTATTTCTTGTATCTTCAATGATTTTTTGATCTAGGTTTTGATTTATAGTAATATCAAGGAATTCTTTCTTAATGTTTCCCTTTCAGGTGTGAGTTTCCCAGTTAATATTAGGAAAATTGAAATCACCCATTAGGATGTAATTTGATTTTGTCTGAAAACTTTCAATTAGATTTAGAAATTCAATATTCTGTTCTTTGTTTAGATTAGGAGACCGATAAACTAATCCAATACATATTTTTAAGGATGGCAGATTAATATCTGTCCACAATATTTCAGCTTCATAATTTGATTCTGTATGACAGTGAAATGGGTATTCTTCAGATATGTATAACACAATTCCTCCTCCTTGTTTATCTTTTCTGTTTTTTGTTATTTTATTAAACCCTGTTATGTCATTGTTCCAGCTAACATCTTGGAACCATGTTTCTGTGACTCCACAAATAGAGATGTTTTCTTTATGCATTTTATATCTAAGTTCATCTGTTTTATTTGTCAGGCTTCTAACATTTAACAGTAACACTTTTATTTCACTTTTCTGATGTTGTAAATAAGTGTGGTTTTCAGTTGTAATTATGTTATTTATAGAATCAGCATTTTTAGTTTTGGGTTGTCCTACTTGTTTCACATTTTCTACATGAACCCCTCGATCTAGTTTAAATGTTTATCTATTGAAGAAAGGAAAGTTTCATTGAGTAAATAATTCCCTTTTTTGTTCAGGTGTAATCCATCAAAAGAAAAAAATTCTTCTTTAAGATAAAATTTTTCCCAGTGGGTTAAGCAGTGAATCTCTTGTTTGAGAGTCCATTTTCATAACCAGTTGTTAAAGTTATGCATTTTTTGATTGATATGGGGAGAGGCTTTCTGTATGGGGAGTACTTCAGAGATTATAGTTTCACAGCCAAGATTTGTTAACCTATTGGTTAGTGCCACCATATCCTGTTTTATTTCTTCTAGGGAGTCCTTAAACATATTATTGGTTCCCACATGTGTAAGTACTAGTGGCATGTGTCCTAATCCGTTAACCATTTCTTTGCACATCCTAGTTAGGTCAGCAATTTTTGCTCCACTAAATGCTTCACACTGTCTGATTTCTTTGTCCTGCCAAAATTCCTGGTACCATTTTAGAGTTACAAAGAAATAAAGGGGAGCTCCTGTGCTCTCCTGGATCACTCAAGTTTTATTAGCAGCAGCAGGACTGGATGTATGCCTTTTGCTCAGAACTCATACCCGCCCAAATGTATCACATCCATTCCATATAATTTTCCCACTGCCCTCTGTCATCTTCTAACCTCATGCTTCTACCTTGTAATCACACAATTTAATCAGTAGCAGGCAGACTTGCAGCTATTAATTCCTTTGCCTTTTCATGTTTTTTGTAACACCATCCATTGTTTTAACCCACAAAAAAATACCCCGGTATACAACAATGTGCAACAGTGACAACATAAAAACAAAAATGTGCAAACAAAAAAATTATCTGAGAGGAGCCTTGACCACTTCCTGCCAAACCCACCCCTTGGCTGTTTTTTTTCTCTTGTGTCTTTGTGTTTGCCAAGTTGTGCATGTCCTTGCACTACATACATCCTGGGTTGGGTTTTACATGTTTGTCATTGTCTGCCCCCACTGTGCCTTCACTGCTGGCAACCATCCCATTGTGTAATCCTGGGTTGTGTTTTCTTATATTTTATACATTTATGCCATGTTGTTGCTTTTTTTTCCCCCATTGTTTTTTGAACAAGAGGCTAGACCCTGCTACTTGTGGGTCTCCTTTGTTTTGAATTTTTTTTAAGCATCCTGCCACTGACTGGCATAAGTTATGTACAGTATATGTGTGTGTGGGAGGGAGCCTGGTAACTGGTGGCTTGGGTATTTATAAGTGAGCTGCCACCAGCATCAGTTGTGTTTGGGGGGGGCTAACTGTTACTAAGTGTGTGTAAATTAAATGTCAATCAGTCACTTTATTATGTATGAATGATGCTAAAAATACCTAATGTACAACTAGAAAAAATTACTCACTGTAGTAATAATGTTTCTTCCAAGGTATTCTTCAGTATGCTTGACAGTATGCAGTATGCCAGCTGGGTTCGGCTGCCCCAGAGGTAGGGTCAATATAAATGAAGTTGGTACATTGGCCAATCAGAACAGAAAGAAGGGGAGTGCTGCCTGCAGTCAGCCTTGAGGGCTTCAGACTTATTTCAATTTTAACAAATGGGCAAAAACTGTGCCCATGACAGAAAAACTGTTTCAAAAGGAATCAAAAATAAAAACAAGAGTTAACCTAGCAATGTAAAAGCCAGAAGAACAACTGTGAAACAACCACCTAATAAAAAGTTGCTCAAAGAAATATGGCTAAGGACAGGAAAGTAGACCCATGCTCCATAGGTTATGTAGGGGGGATGAGTGGGAGGTCAAGCATACCGAAGAATACCTTGGAAGAAACAATGTTACTATGGTGAGTATTTTTTTCCTCTCACCCCAGGGATTCTTCAGTATGCTTGACAGTATGCAGACTACAAAGCAGTGCAGTTGGGAGGTGAGTACAGAACCTATTTAAGAAAAATGCTCTGCAGTACTGCTGTGCCATGCTTGGCATATGATCTGGACTGTACATCAAGGCAGTAATGCTTTGTGAATGTGTGCACAACCTTCCATGTGGCTGCTTTGCAGACATCAAGGAAGGGAATATCCCTTGCAGCTGCAATGTGGCAACAGTGCCCCAATAGAGCTGGCCTTAAGGCCAAGAGGGGACTGTTTGCCAGCTTTGCTGTAGCAGAACTGGATGCAAGAGATGATCCAGAGGGTTATGGTCCTTTTGGTAGTAGGTCTTCCTCTGCCTACTTCCCCGTAGGTGAGGAAAGGTTGAGTATGACCTTGCCTGAACTGCTCATTATTAGTGATGGTCGAAGTGGCCCCAATTCGCTCCACAGAGTGATTCGTGGAGTGCTCCGCAACGTGAAGCAGAGTACTTTGCGTTATTAATGGGTAACGCAAAGTCCATTGAAAACACTGACTTCGTGTTACTCTGTCTTCTCAAACCACTACTCCACCAATTCTTAAGTCGAAGTCCATTGAAAACAATGTACTTTGCCTCACTTTGCCTTGTTTTTAAGCTCCAAAGGTGAATTTTGCAGTGATTCATGAGATTTCAGATCACATTGGCTCTAGATTGTTCTGCATAGCCTCAGTTTGGGGTAGTGTGTATAAGAAGCTGTAGGAGACAATCTGCTCTGAGAGCTCTCTGCAATTCAAACCTTCAAAAAGCTGTTGGGTAATTTATTTTGCTGAAACTTTAGTTCGTCGATGATAGGAAACCCTCCTGTGCTCATATCATCAAGCATTTATTGTTTATGTATGGATTTTGAATGTTAATGTACAACATTCAGTCTGTGTACTGAGAGACAGTGGAAATGTGCTTTGGGGAGGGGTGTATCTGTAGTGTAGGTAGATTAACATGAAGAAAAAGACAGTGCTTTCTGTTTTGGTGATATTTTTCTTGTATAACTGTGTTAATGTACACACAGTAATATTTTCAATATTTCTTGCCTTTTTTGCTGATTGTTGTGGTACAGCAGTGCATAATTTTAGTTTGTTTTAAATATGTGGTTATATTACTGAAGTTTTCAATTTGTTATGCATTACTTAGTGTGTGTGTGAGTATGTGTGTGACGCATGTCATTAAATCAGACACCTTTAATTGTGCCACATAATAATTTCAGCAATGTGAAGCTGCTATCCACTGCAGCTGTGTGACTTTTGTACTTTTTGTGGTATCTTTACTGGTACTAGTACTAGTGACTGTTACTGCCGCAGTGCATAATTTTAGTTTGTTTAAAATATGTGGTTATATTACTGAAGTTTTCAATTTGCTATGCATTACTTGGTGTGCGTGTGGGTATGTGTGTGATGCGTGTCATCAAATCAGGCACCTTTTATTGTGCCACATAATAATTTCAGCAATGTGAAGCTGCTATCCACTGCAGCTGTATGATTTTTGTACTTCTTTGTGGTATCTTTACTGGTACTAATACTAGTGACTGTTACTGCAGCAGTGCAGTAAATTCCCCTCCCCCGCGGCTTGCCCCAACTGGCAAAGGTATTCTTTTCCAGATTTGAATTTCTGATGGTGAGCACTGGTTAGGTGTTGTGCCTTTGTGTCTGCATCTCTTCAGTGCACAGCAAAATCTTAATCTTTCTGTGCATTTGCATCTCTTTAGGGCCCAATCTCCATCTGTAACTTAAGTCACAGTTGTTTCTTTGGCTTCCCTTCAGAGTACTGGACAGATGTGGTGCTTAGTTCTGCATGATCATTGTACTCATTTATATGCATTTTTAAGTCAGGACCATCATCATGAGTCACTCGTGATACAAATCACATTCCTCATCATCACGATCACAAATGCAGTCACAAATCACGATGCACGATCATTCACATTACGAATCACAACATTATTTTTTTTTCCAGTTACTTGGATGTATTGTAAGCCTGTTTTGTAGTATCTCTCCTGGCTTCACCACCCCACCATTGTACTCATTGATACGTGTTTTTAAGTCTGGGAGTTTTAAGCAACAGCTCATCGGGGAAGTATAGCCGTAGGCGGTAGGCATTCATGTTTCTTCATCATCACGGTCACAAATGCAGTCACAAATCATGATTCATGATCACGTCATGAATCACAACATTAATTTTTTTTAGTAGTTACTTGAATGTATTGTAAGCCTGTTTTGTAGTATCTCTCCATGCTTCACCACCCCACCATTGTACTCATTAGTGTTTGTTTTTAAGTCAGGGAGTTGGACAGTGTCTGCAGTACATACACAGACTGGAAAGAAGACTGACTGCACACATGCAGTTTAGTACAGTATACTTGCACTGCTCAGAATGCAAAGTGTCATGCAACAAAAAAGGGCATAATTACACACAAGGGTCGGGAATGGTGGAGGAATACATTTCAAAACACAGCAAGGAAGCTGTTAGGGGGCACATGGTGTGAGGAAAAAAAATAATGTAGAATCCCATGGTGATCCAGCAGCAGTTCCAGCATGGACATAATTTGCAACTGATGTCCCTCTATGTGATCCAGCCACTGCTCCACAGCACTCACCTTCTCGTTGTTATCCTCAACAGCACTCAAGAGAACTGCCAAAGCAGCCTGTGTTACATGCAGTTCTCTGGGGTCCACACATTCTACAGGCTGACTTGTTGGAGGTGGTGGTAGTGGGGGTGGGTGTGCTGGTGGAGCAGCAGGTGCTGCTGTGGCCCTTTTCTTCTTAGGGATGCCGCAATGCACAGCTGCACCCTCTGCCACAGAATGGCTAGCAGGTGCAGGCATGGTCCATTTTGTGGCAGCCTGCCACTCCAACTGCTGGTGATTGAACATGTGAGTGTGCTGGCCCCCAGTCCCCAGGTGAGTCCCCCGGGGCCCACAGTGCACCTCCACCTCACATAGGCAGCACTTGACCACACTGCTGTCCCCTGACACAGTCAACAAACTGGCAAACAACAGAGGTGCAGAGAGGATCAGGCATAGGCAGGGGATGGCCAGATGAACTGGCAGCCAGTTGATCATGGTGCTGAACAGGGATGGGATCCACACCTGGGCCCAGGGGAACAGGCACATCCTGCTCCAGAGGACCTGGTGCTGGACTTGGTAGTGGAGGTGGTTTAACTGCTTCAGAGTCAGGACAGGAGGCAGTTCTGGTCCTGTTTCTGGGGAGGGACCCTCACAAGTTTTGAGCAGTCCAACAGGAATGGGCACCCATGCCCTCCACACATGCTTATGTTACGATGCTTACCACTATCATGCTCTCCCAGAGCTGCCCCTGCCCCAGACATTATCTCACCCTGGTCCATCTCTCCTACAGAGCTCCCTCAGTCCAAGAAATCACTACTCACACTGTCACACAACACACACACACATACAGTAACACAGACACAGACAAACAACTAACTACTTATAAAGGTAAGAAAAATACAATTTACAGAAAGGATTTTTACCTCAGGCGTGGAATTTTTTTCCTCAGAAAAGCATGAAAAACAAAGTTCATGGTTGCTCTAAAAGCAGCAGAAAAAACATGAAAAATGTAGCAAAAGTGGAACAAATACCTAAAAATAACTGAAGGCAGCACAAGAAGAACACATTTTTTTTTTGAAGCTCCCTTGCCTTACCTCCATTTAGTCATGGACCTTAAGCTCTCACATCCCACATGAACCATGGCTCCCCAGATACCCCCTGGCTTTCCCCCCAGGGTGGGGTCATGGCACCACCCCTCATAGTGCTGTGAATGCCATATTAGGTCCAGGAGCCATCCTGGGAGCAAGACGAGCTGAGGGCGGGCATCATGGAGGTAATGGCTGCTGCATTTTTTCCTCCTTTACAGGGATGAGGATGTGCAATGATGACCAGTGTTTGTCCCACCCCCCCAACAGGCTGCTGCTGATGCTTGGGTGCTCATAGTGCACCAGGCACTCAACCCCTTCCCCCTGGAGAAGGAGAACAGTTGCGGGACACTTGATCCGTCTCCCCCGGCCAGCCCTCTGTCATCCAGATCCATTCCTGAATCTGGGTCATTGCCGCAGCAGGTCGGCACTCTGCTCCTGCACCAATGGGGCCGGTGCCAGAAGAACACTTTCTTAAAGAAAATTAATTAATTTCTTCAAGCATTGAGAAGAGAGAGGGCAGTATTCTTCAGTCAGCAGAGAAATAATTCTGAAACCCTCAAGGCTGACTGTAGGTAGCACACCCCTTCTCTCTCTTCTGATTGGTTAATGTACCAACTTCATTTACATTGACTCCATCTCTAGGGCAACTGAAACCAGCTGACATACTGCATACTGTCAAGCATACTGAAGAATCCCTGGGGTGAGAATAATATAAAAATCATGAGTGAATGTCACACAAGTATATGTATTTTTGTGATATATTCTCTGCACGTAACTTTGTTAATGCACCATTAGGGTTCCCTGTGATTATTCTTTCCCAATAAGAAAGGAAATTCTCTGCAAAAACTTTGTTAATGGACCATTAGGATTCCAGCATCAAAAGTAGGGATATGCCATCTTAGGGTTCACAATCCTAAGACCCAACCCCCACCCTTGGTTTCCAACCCTACGACCACACTCCCTCTCCCTGCATACAGGAACAGGCATGATGGGGTTCATTGCAGTTGTGAACCCTAATGCTCATCCCATTCCATGAGTGAGTAAGCTAAGATGAGCACAGTATAAGAGAATGGGGTAAGCAATAAGGTTTGCAACAACAACACACACCTGTCATGCCTGTTCCTGTATGTAGGAAGGGGGTGGGATCTTAGGGCTAGAAACCAAGGGTGGGGGTGCAATTTTAGGATTGGGAATCCTAAGATGGCCTTTTCCTACTTTTGACACTGGAACCTTAAAGGTCCGTTGATGATTTTGACAGAGAATTTCCTTATGTTTGGAGAAAGTATAATTGTATGGAACCCGAATGGTGATTTAACAAAGTTTTTTTTGCAAAGAATCTCTTTACTTTTTGAGAAAGTATTATAATAGGCTTATTTGCTTGTGGGAGCACAGAGCCTTCTGGGCCCTGTGCTCCCAACCATCTATAATTTTTGAGACATTGTAATTGCATCCCTATTTAACTGTGGGAGCACAGGTCCCTCCAAGTCTTACACTCCCATCAGTCCTTAATAGTATCTGTATTTGCATGTGGGAACATGGGAGCACATAATTTTTAAAAGATTCTGATTGTGTCCCTATTTCCTGGGGGCCCTGCACTCCCATCCATGCATAATTTTTGAGATCATGTAGTGCTATCCTTCTTTACCTGTGGGAGCACAAGACCCTCTGGGCACTGTGCTCCCATTCCACACTGCGCAGTGCCAAAGAAACACTTCACAAAACAATTAAAAGATCACATTTTTTTACTATTAGATCTGCAAAATTATGAAATTCCCTACCAAGTAACATAGTACTGGCACCCTGCTTTGAGCAATTTAAGCACAGATTAGAAGATTTTCTTATCCATAATCAGTTAGGCCATTAACTCCATTAGGAGTGGAAGACAATTTAATGGGCTCTCAGCCTACTTTGTCTTAACTTACCAAGTATTACCAATTACCAAGTATTACATTGCTATGTTATCCCATAGAAAACACAGGAAAATGTGAAACCTGTGTATTTCAACACCAAATTAATATATCATCACAAAACCAGCAAAAGGCACATCAGTGGCACAACCCCTTTGTTCCCTGAAAATTTCATACCAAAATTGTAAACAGTTTCTTCACAGTGCAGTGACAAAGAAACTACTTTGTAAACTTCACATTATAATGTTATCCTATGGGAAATGAAGCAAAACTGAAATGCGCACAACTCCACAGCAAAGTAATATATTTTCACCAAACCAGAAAGAGGCACATCTGTGGGGCAAACCTTTTGTTCCCTGAACATTTTTGCCCAGAATTCCAAACCATTTCTTTGCTATGAAGTAAAAAAGAAACAGTTACATTAAAAAAATCCTTTTTTGCAAACTGTGGAAAAGACTCCTTGATCAAGCTTCCTTTTTTGTAATTTGTAGTAAAAGAAAATCCCTCTTTGCAAACTGCAGCAAAGGATCTTGTTTTGTGGTAAAAGGAATATCTTTTACCACAAATTCATAAAAGGATCCTGTTTCACAGAAAAAGATTTCTGTGATCTGTAGTAAAGGATTTCCGTAGATAAAACAAAGATATTTCTGAACATATTTTCAAAAAACTGAATCTGATTCCTCAGGCCCCAATTTGGTAAACACAACTATTGGTGTTTACCAAATTTCTCTGTTATTTTTGTAATTTAACTTTGTTTCCCTCACTAATGGAAAACAAAATGGTGGCAGCACTAACAAGGATTCTGCATTTGTGGCAAAGTAGTCCACATTTGCTGCAAAGATGTCCATATTTGCTATAAACCTTTTTTGAGCAGAACATCTAACTTTTCCAATAGCAAATAATGGAACACTTGAATAACTTCTGAATGGATTAAATAGACAATAATGGCTAGGCAGTGGTGTATTATGATGTTTTTTTAAACACCCGAGGTGAGTGATGAGCCATAAACCTCGAGAGGGAAGCTCGAGAAGTTTATGAGCTCATCAGTCACCGAGGGGGTGTAAAAAAACATCATGAACACACCACTGCCTAGACTTTATTTTTTATAATTGCTTGTGCAAGTAGTTGGTGCTGGGGACTGTTTCCTCACAAAGTCAGTGTCATTTCTGATCCTCAGTCACACACACACACACACACACACATACACACACTCTCGGTCTCTCACACACACATACTGTCTGTCACACACATACACACACACACACACACACGCACACACACAAAGAAATAGCAAGATGTTTTCTATTTTTTTTTTGTTTTTATTACAAAAAATGCTACTGCTGCTGTCCTTGAGGAAACGGTCTCCTTCGAGATTGCACTTGGTTGAACAGTAGCTCTGACCAAAGCGCGACAATGGCAGGATCAACCTGATACATTTTTTTATGGTGTTCCTCAAAAAGGCAGGATCAACTAGATAATTACAAAAGAAAACAATAGCTTACTGCAGCTGGGTATCTCATCTTGGAAGAGTCATTGCTAGTGGGACATAATAGCCTCCATGTTTTTTGAGCTGTTTGGCCCACCCACTGACAGTAAGGGCCAATAACATGGTGCTCTACAAATGAGTGACAGTGATGGTGAGATTAAGTTTAAAGAAATGCCATAATAACCCAATTTCAGGTTATTATGGCATTTGAAAGGTATCATAATCCATTTGATAGATGGGGTCACCAGTAATTATTAAGTTTTTTTCACCAAACCACCAAGAGGCACATCTTTGACCCAAGACCTATATATCCCCAAAATTTCAGACTAAAATTCCAAGCCATTTTAGCACAATGTGGTGACAAAGAATTTGACAAAAAAATGGTAATTTTCACATTGTTTGACAATCTGTATCTCCACATCCACGCAACTGACCAGAACAAAACATGACACACCAAGAGATCATTGGTCCCCGAAGACACATGCACAATTGCATGCAAATCGGTTGAATGGTTGTGAAGTTTTTAAAGTTCAAAATGTTGGCTTTAACATAAAAGTGACCATTGAACCCTAATATAGGGCCGCAACTGGTTCCCTAAAATGATATGATTTAATTTGGGCTTCTAATCTATATGATTCATATACGTTTGTATTAGAAACATCACTGAACATGTTCACTGCACAGTGATTTTAGCTGTACTGATGTGCATGATCTGAATGGGCAAAAATGTTTTAACAGGGATCAAGGAGATGTCCCTAACTCATTATTACCTGGGTAGCCATATTATTTCAGGTAAACAATGGATAGTTCGGACTTCATATGGAGATTTGGAAGTAATGGGAGGATATTATTACTTCAATTCACACTGTACATGAACCGTGTGTCACACACACACACACATTTATTTTTATTTGTAACATGGCAGTAATGGCAACACTGAAATCAAGTAATCTAATTGGTCAAAACACATCAGCTGACACACATCCAACCATGCATTAATTCCTTAGATATGACCTGCTATCTTTCAAAGTAAGAAAATCAGGATCACACCTCAGTGAAAGACGCAATCCGACCTATAGGTGGCACTGTGTTGAGAATACTGTGCTATCTGTTAAAGCAAAAAAATCAGATTGCACCTCAGTGAAAGTTGCAATCTGACCTATAGATGGCACTGTGCTAAAAATACTGTGCAAGAAAATATGCATGTTAGAAATTTTTCCTAGAATGCATTACCAACATAAATGAATGTGAGGTAGGAATAGAACTGAAAAGAATGAAAGTGGTCAGTACAAGTAGGAATTTTTGAAGTTGAATCAGTATTGTATATGAGTTTTCCTACATAATCCAAACTTAGTAGTTGTAATAAATTGATAGCCATGACATTAATGCATGTGGCCTGTGCAACATGCACGTTGGGAGTTATGAAAGGCACAGAAGTGACGCATTTCTTCTAAGACATGAAGTTCTTTACTATACATGATTGTTGTGATTTCACTATTTTTCCATGAGAAATACCAGTATACAACAGTAATCCCATTGTATAATTCCATGTTACCAGTGCCTTAATGACCTCGACAGGAGGTCATTTCCCAAGCATTAATGCATGGTTGGTCGGTAGGAAGCCCTCGGCCTGCAGCCTCGGGCACCCCAACCATGCATTAATGCCTGGGAAATTACCTCCTGTCTCAGTCATTAAGGCTTACTTATGCAATAGGGGTAGACATAAATGGAGTGTGATAAATCCTTTTATCTGAGCAACTGTGTGTATAAATTTCATTTATCGAGACAGTTCTTATGCCATCAGCCATTTATCCACACAGTTCTTATGTCATCAGCTGATTTATCCACATAGTTCTTACTGTATATCATTAGGTCCAGCAGAAGCACTCAGAACCCATTTAGAATGTTCGGCCTCAGTAGCAGTACTAACCATATTCAAATGAGAATAACTTTAAAATGAAAATTGACAGCATGGTACTGTGAGCATGAAGGTTGTTCAGCACAAAAATATCTTCAAAATGAGTGGTGTTTCATTTATAGATACTTTTTAGATTTTTTTGTAATTAGCAAAGAACTGCAGAAAATTCAATTCTGTTTTCATTTTTTTGACAAACAAATGCAAATAACTTTAAAATGAAAAAAATGACAGCATGGTACTGTGATCATGAACGTTTTTCAGCACAAAAATATCTACAAAATTAGTAGAGTTTTATTTATAGATACCATTTGGTTTTTGTTATAATTAGCAAAAAAAACAGCAGAAAATTCAATTTTTTGCACTTTTTCATCAGACAAATGCAAATAACTTTAAAACAATAAATAACAGCATGGTACTTTGAGCACAAATGTTGTACAGAACAAAAATATCTACAAAATGAGAGGTGTCTTATTTATAGATACCTTTTAGATGTTTTATAATTAGCAAAAATAGCAGAGAATTAAATTTTTATTTACTTTTTTGACTAATAAATGCTGCCTAAATGGAAAAACAGAATAATTGTGCATTAGACTTTTTCGTTATGTACTACTGATCATTATGGAGTGTCCATAGCAACCGTTT
The DNA here is from genome assembly GCA_016271365.2 of Neoceratodus forsteri. Classification (NCBI taxonomy): domain Eukaryota; kingdom Metazoa; phylum Chordata; order Ceratodontiformes; family Ceratodontidae; genus Neoceratodus; species Neoceratodus forsteri. The sequence continues at coordinate 127,779,494 of CM057457.1, forward strand.
AGGAACCACTGTGTTTAGCAGAGCTACACTGGGAAACATTTATAAAAAATAAAACACAAACTAAACATAAAGAAAAATTCAAAACACTCATATCCTATTGCATAAATGGAATATGCAACGAAAAAACTCATGGGGCCAGAAATGCACCAAAGGCTGGTGCAACCCCAGTGCAGTGCAACTCAACTGTGCCATGGTGCAGTGACTGCAATATTCAATGGTTGCTCACTGCAACATACGCCAGTGCAACATGGCTGAATATTGCAGGGATGCGCTATGGCACAGTCAGAGGTGCGCAAGGGAGCAAGCTGATATGCACCATAGTGCAACCAGAGATGCGCAAGGGGCTGAGGAAGATGTGCCAAGGCACAGAAGGACCAGCCACAGGCACAGCAGGGAGCAAGGCACTGGGGAAGGGGGGAACAGCATGGGGAGGTGGTGGATCCAGGCTGGGATCACTGGCAGGGATGCACAGCTGGCCCATAGGAGACCACCACCCATGGAGCACAGACATGCAGCCTGCCACCCACGCCCCAGCACTGAAGCAGTGGATGCATGGAACAGGTGGCACCAACGGCCAAGTGCAAGCTGCCTCTGGCCTCCCCCCACTTGATGGCATGCTCCTGCCCACCCGGACCACAGCAAGCCATACCCTGGCACACGGCACCCAACACACATGCCACACAGCCTGAACAGCCAGCCCATGGCCACCCCATGGCACAGCCACCAACCGAGGGGCAGGTACCACCATACATGGTCCACACAATGACACAGGTGCACCACACAGCCACCCACCACACCACTGCAGCATGGCTCCACTCACCAGCTGCAAAGCAGACATGGACACAGATGGGTAAGCATGGAATATATGTATTGAGCAACCAGTATCAGTACAAAACAAGGGATAGGGCAGGTGAGTGAGGGATGGGACAGGGGACAGGGTCTGTACAGTGGGATGGGGAAGATAGGGGAAGGGAAGTAAGGGGCAAGGAGGGGTACGATGCCCACTACAGGTGGCCATGGCCTGCTGCTGCCTGGTGCCTCCTCCTGCACCAGTCCCTCAGCAGGATCCTCCATGTCTGGTCTGCGATCTCCATGGTGGTGGACGTGATCAGTATAATCTGTCTCAGGAGGTGACAGTAGAGTGGCAGCCGCGATCCCCTCTGGACACCTATGGCAAAGGAAGGGACAGGTGATTAGTGTGAGTCCATAGCACTCAAGCCCCCCCACTGTGTGCAGCAGACAGTGGGAACACACACTGCTGAAGTGGTAACCTGTCCACCAGCAGTGGGTGGGCCAATGTCTGCCACCAACTCGGCATGCCATGACAGTGCACCATGCTGGACACTGCTGCCCAAGGGACACATGATTGTACAGTGGCAGGCAGGTGGCACAGTGCTGCAGCAGAACCACAGCAGCACTGGTGGCAGCTGGGCACACACCCACCCCACCAACAGCTGCCACACATGGGCAATGGCGGCCCCATGGTGCCAAGCACACCACACCATGTGCTGCACACAGCTGACACTGTACATGGTACAGGAGGCCATGGCCATACCCCCATCCCTGCTGACCACCCAGTACAGTGTAGGGGGAATGAACAGTGCCTACCTGCCCACCACAGTGCTGCATTCACTGGTCCTGCAGCCGCTCCTCCACCACCACTGGGTCCAGCACTCCCTGCTAAAGAGCCTGCAGCAGCTTGCTGCAGCCCGCCAGGGTGGCATCTAACCTCAGACCCTAGGACAGGAACACAGACAGACACACATCAGAACACAGCCACAGCATGAGCCTATCTCCCCCACCCGGAAGCACAGTGTGCGTCCCAGCTTGGCATGAGCCACAGGGTGGTGGTGCAGTGCACCTGGCGATTGGCAATGCCACACCACAGGGCACATGATGACAGAGCCCCCAGCATGGCATGTAGCCCTGCCAACACCATGGTATGGTGGTCATGCACAGACGCAGTATGTGTCCACTTACCTGGCTGTGGCATGGCCTCCCTGTGGACATGCACCTGCAGCACCCTCAGCCACTCCGGGTCCCTCCTCAACAGGTCACCGTACTTGTGGTGGCACTGCTCCCTGGTGTGTTGCACCCCTGTGGCCTGGGCCAGCCCAGCAGCTATGGCCTGCCACATGTTGGTCCTGGCCTGCTGCAGGGCTATTGCCCAAACAGGTCAGTGGCATGAGGCTCCACCTGAGCCACCAGGTTGACCAGCTCAACCTGGCTCCAGTTCCTAGCCTGTCACACACCATGGTGTGCCATGCTGTCTATGCTACAGCTGAAACAAAATGGCACCCAGTAGCACAGGATGCATGCCTCATGGACAGTTGTATGGCATCTGGCAATCGCTCATCTCCATAGATGTGTGGCGTGGGTGTGGCCACTCCGGCACATGTAGCAAGAGTCCCATGGAGGCATAGGGCAGGGGTCAGCACACACAAAGTGTGCATGGGCACCATAGGGCCTATGTCGCATAATGTGCAATAGGGCCCATATCACACCCTGCCCCATGAGCCCTATAGCGCTTGAGCACCATAGGCCCAATAGTGCCTGAGTGCCATAGGCCCTATGGTGCCTGGATGGCATAGGGTCCATAGAGCATTAGGTGCCATGGCCCCCAATAGAGCTCCTAGCACACAGTGCACAATAGGTGGTAGCACATGCCATGGCGCATGTGTGTTGACAAGGGTGCACTGCACATGTCATGGCATTGCGCCACGACATGCGCCAGAGCAAGTCCACTGCACAAAGTGCAAGAGCGCGATATTCAGCCGTCACATGCAAATGAGCTCATCAGCCCATCCATGGCACAATGGGGATATTTGCATGTCATTACTGTTGTGCAACAGCTCATTTGCATGTGATGTGCCATAAAGGCAACACACAACGGCACAGGCCATTGACCAGTATTGCAACCTTCTGAGGTAAGTTGCGCCTGATGTAGGGATGACCAGCACAGCAGGATGGATGGGGTGGGCCTCTGCAGCCAGTAACCACATGTCCATGTCCACAGGTAGCAACATGTCTGAGCATGAGGAGGGTTAGGAGCATGGGTCTTCCCACAAGTGCAGGCCCAACTTTACAAAGGCAGAGGCCAGTGCCCTGTTTGAGGCATACCTTGACAGGGAGCCATTGCTAAGTGGTGCCACTGGCACACCCCAGGCCAGAGCCTTGGCCTGGGTGGAGGTGGCAGCGGCCATGAACAAGGTGGGCAGCCACTAGCAGTCTGCACAGGAGTGCAAGAAGAAGGTGGGCACTGACAAATGCTGGATTAAGGAGAAGGTGGTGGCCATTCGGGCTGACAAGACAGTCACTGGTGAGGGCCAAGCTGCTGTGCCACAGCTCATGGCACAAAAGTAGCTGGTGGCGGCCACCATGAGCTGCAGCGCAGTTGAGGGTGTGCCAGGTGGTGGCTTCCAGACTGGAGGGAGCCCATCACTGCATGGTAGGTATGGCGGGGGGACGTGGCTGGTCCGGTGGCACTGACACATCTGTGTTCCCTTATAGTACTGGTTCACCAGCATGCAGTGGCAGGGGCACCTGCAGCTGCTGTGGGGCAGGCCCAGCCCCAGAGGACCAGCCATCCACCTCCATGGGCATCTGGGGGCCCAATTGGCTGCAGCACACCACTGCCATCTAGTCAGATGTCCTGGGCATGGCGGCAGATGAGGCCCTGAATGTGTTCCAGTGGGATACCAGCCATGGTGTGCTCTGTGTGGAGACACAGATTGTGGCGGGGTCTGACACCGATGATGACATGACCATAATCCTGAACAGCGGAGGTCTTGTTGAGGGGGAGACACCCATACCATCCACCATCACTGCCAGCATGGCCAGTGGCCTGTTGGCGGTGGAACAGCTGCCAGCTGCTGCCCTGTTTCTGCTCTGTGCACAGGCACAGCGGTGCTGGGTGGTGGTGGTGGTGCATCTACCGAGGCGCTAGCCAGCACACAGGGGCCGGAGGGGTGTCAGCAGCAGATGGCTGGGTACGTTGGGCGGCTGGGCTCAACATCCACCACTGGTGTGCCTGACATTGACCACCATATGGACCCCACTGTGCAGCACCCACCTCAGCGGGGGGCCATGCAGTGTGGTCGTATGCCACCAGTGGGACAGTGACATGCCCATGCAGCCCTGTGCACTGATCCCTTGACTGAGCGCACCCAATTGCTGCGGGGCCTCGGTGGAGCAACAGGTGCTGCTCATAGCTGGGGTATGTGCACTCTGTGCAGAGGTGCACCAGGCAGTAGAGCAGTGTGAGAGGGGCACCGCACAGGTCCTGGAGGCCATACAGCACCTGCAGGAGGACACGACCACATTCCTAGACCACATAGCCAATGTGATCATGGTCGGCCTTGCACCACTGGCTGCCATAGGGCATGGCCACCTGTCACAGATACTGCAGAGTGCAATATCCACCCCACGGACCCAGCGTCGGGTGACTCCCTCAGTGTCAATGCCGGGCTCCACTGTGGGCATCCCAGGCACACCTGGGGCCGGCCTTTTTGGGATCCTGCAGACCCCTGTGAGGGCCAGGTCATGTTCCCCCATGGCTGTTGCACAGCCTGTGGCTGCCAAGTGGCTGTGGCATGGCTTCCCCATGTCTGTGGTGGCTGTGTGTCTGTGCAGCAGACCTGATGTGCATGCCACCCTGTCTGCTGTCTGCTGCCAGTGCCCTACGTGCACCTGGGTGATATGTGTGTGTGCATGACACAGTCATGGCATCTATGTGTTGAGCCACAGACTGCCCTTGTGTGCATCTGCCCGGTCACTGGCCCATGTGGTGTGTGCATGATGATGGCAGCATAGCACTGGGTGTGCCGGTGCACCAGCACCTTTTATCTGATCCATGCCATGTGCTAGTGCCTGGGCATGTACCTGTGGGTGCCAGTGTGTGTGTGTGTGTGTGTGTGTGTGTGTGTTTATTGCTGTACAGTGCTGTGTGGTGTTGTGTGTGGCTGTGTGGCACGGCCCCCCCACCCCTGCCCCATGCCTGTGTGTGCATGCCCATGGCCACACACGCACATGCCTGTGTGCCATGCCACTGTGTCTGTTCTGTGCATGGGGGTTTGTCCACCTACCTGAGTGCACCGTAGTGCTCCTGTGTGATCATGTCCCGATGCTGGCATGCCATCCTCTGGAGCTGGGAATTCCTCCTCCCAGGGAGGCTGCCCACCACCGCCCAACCCCTTGCCCATGTTGTCCCCACTGCTGTCCCCCTCTTTGGCCTCAACAGCTATCCCATGGTCTATGGCCATGTTGTGCAGCATGCAGCAGCCCAGGACTAGGCCACAGGCCTTCGAAGGGCTGTTCTGTAGTGCACCGCCAGATCTGTCTAGGCAATGGAAACATGCCTTCAGCATCCCGAATACATGCTCAATGATGTTCCACGTGCTGTCATGTGCCTCATTGTACTGGTCCTCTGCTGAGGATGATGGGGACCGGTAGGGGGTGAGCAGCCAGGGCCTGAGTGGGTAGCCACTGTCACCTATGTGGACAGAGATATGGTTAGCCTGGTGTCCCCTGTCACTCCTTGCCTTTCCCTGGTACTCCCATTAGTGCACCTGCCCTGCCGCCCCCCTCCCATGCCCTGCTGTACCCAGCTGCCCATGGTCTTGCCATACTCACCCACTAGGTGAGCCATGGGGATGTCCCCACACTTGAACCTGTGGCACAGTGCTGAGCTGTGCCAGATGAAGGAGTCATGTGTGCCCCCCCAGGGTGTGTGGCACAGACATTGGTTATGTGCCCTCTGGCATCGCACACCACCTGGCAGTTGATATTGGGGTAGCCCTTTCTGTTCACATATGTGCTACCCCCTCCAGGCCAGGTGGCATGCGGATGCCCACATGGATCCAGTCGATGGCCCCTAGCATGCCAGGTATCCATGCTACCCTGTGGAACTCCTCCATGGTTGTTGTATGCTTTGCCTGTGTGCTGGGGAAGTAGATGTATTCTGCAGCATGTGGCAGCAGGATGTTGAGGAATTGTGTGAGGAGTCGTGATGTGACCAACTGGGTTATGCCTGTGGTGTCTCCTGTTGGTCTCTGGGAAGGTGCCCATGGTGAGCAGGCACATGACAGCTATTACCTTCATCTCCACTGTCAAGGCATAGCTCCGTCTAGTGGGTGCCTGCATCTCCTCACTGCACAGCTCACAGAGCTGCCTCAGAATCACCTGGTTAAGGTGATACTGGCCCATGATCTCTGTATCAGCATGGGTGTCAAAGCTGATGCAGGGCCAGAACCACCTGTTCCAGGCGTACCGCCAACGGGCCCTTCCACAGCCATGTCACTCTGCCTCCTGCCTCCACACACCCCTCATTATGGCCTCCATCTGGAATACTGCACTGGCCATGGCCCCTGTTGTCCTATCATCCCCATGGCATCTGACTCCACTGGACCACTTGACACTGTGTGGCAGTGCCTGTCACTCTACTGGGATCCCTCCTGTACCTCCTGCCCCAGGCTGTCTGTCACCTTCAAGCTCTGTCCCCCACCCCTGTGGGTACCTGTGTCACTCCCTTCAGGGTCTGGTGGTTCCTTCTCCCTCTCATTCTTTCTCACTCACTCTGTCTGTCTCCCTGTCTGTCACACACACTCTCTCTCTCTCTGTCTGTCTCTCATTCTGCTTCTCTCTGCCTGTCTGTTTCTCTCTGTCTTGCTCCCCTCTGGTGCAAGTGCTGTCCCCCTGCTTGCTCCCTGTTTTTATAAGCTCAGGTCTGCTCATCACATCTGGCCATTGCTCATCACTTATGCCTTGGTTCAGGGGTTGAATATTGCACTGTGCCGCATATTCATGGGTATGCCCCCTGTCCTTGTGCATGCATTCATTACAGTTGCACATTAGCGCACTGCTACTTGCGCTGCACAATGGCTCACACTGAATATCGCTCTATGGCGCATTTCGGCAGTTGCGCATGCACAACTGCTTTGAATATCCAGGCCAAGGAATAAATGATTTATCGGCACTCCAGTTTATGCCACTTGTGAAGTTACCTGAAGTCAAACTGCTCTTGTGCAGATAAATCATTTATTCTACTTGTTTCCATTGCATATCCCTTATTTATTTTCAGTTTGTTTACTGGCTAAGCACACTGGGCTAAGGCCCTTTTTCAGAAGTGACAAGATATGTGTCTTTGTTGGTACAATTATATGAAATGAAAACAATACAACACGTAGTGCATACAATATGCAAAACGTGATTATTTACATTAAAAACAACTATAACAATTGACAACACTTGCAGGTATTTTGCTGCAGAAAATAAAGTTTTAGCTGTTTCAAAATTTGCATGATTGTTAGCATATAAGCAAAGTTCAGGCAAGGTATTCCACAATTTCAGTGACTATAATGAGAAAGCTCTTTCACCCATATGGGTTGAGATCTAGGGTGTAGTTCAGTGGGTAAGTAATGAGGATCTTAATGTTCTATCTTCCTTTTTAATTTCAATCAAATTAAACAGCAAAGATGGATGTTTAAGTCTAATTATGTTATCAAGTAAACAACCCAGATTGTAAGAAAAGTTAAATTTTGGGGGATTCACTCAGGTTTATTTATTTATTTATTGAATTTTGATGACTGGGTAGGCCCGCTGGGCCCCGGAGGTCCCTTTTACAGGGGCGACCCGGGTGTAACAACAACATACAGGTAACAGAGCAGTACAGTCAGGAGATTGAGAAGTTTTTAACAGTAAGAATACATATGTTTATGGTCAGCAGGTAGTAGAAGACATGACAGGCTGTAGGACATAGAGGTTACACATAATGAGACCATTATACATTAGTAGTTAGTGATTAGATTAAAAGTGCTCGGGAATGGTGAGCAGAACCTAAAGACCTAGGGTTGGCTGCTGTGTGGGCAAATTGGAAGGGGATAAGTTGGGACATAAGTGCACCTCGGGTTTCTTATAAAATGTACAATTATGGGTTTGATAATGTTCAGATGTTACAAACTGTCAGTCTGCATTAATGTTCTGTTAACTCAGTTCAAATCACTACTTGCAATCATTGTAAATAAAAATGAATTATAATTCAACCAGGGCGTAGTTTGGGGAGGAGGTCGGGCAAATGCCCTACCGTCATTTCAACCAAATTTCTGTTGGGAAATGCAGCCAGACTTCTGTTGGGAAATTGAAACTCCTTTACTTTTTTAATCCTCAACTACTCTCGCCCCTTCACAGTGCTAGATGTTCATTCCCTTCTTGCTCCTCTCCCAATGCTCTCAGCCCACTCCAGTCTGTCTGACATGTGTGCACACTGTCTGTCAAAACAGCTGGGCTATAGTAAGCACTACAAGTCTACATGTCATGTACATTGGCATCAGCAGATGGGTGGGGTGGGGCATGTGTGGCGTGAATTTCAATTAAACTTACCACATGGCTCTGTTACCATACCACTATTACAGTCATGCGGTAAGTTAGTAGACCCTACAGGCTATACAACGCATGTCAGCAGTTGTTCACTGCTGCCATTGGTGTAGTTATGCTCACTTTTCAGAAGCGAGAGAGTGGAGCATGGTGTATCTGTCGGCTGTACGAGGTGGCTTGGCTGGTTATCGCTTGCACTGCACTTACTTACTTTGTTAAATTCTTCAGTAAATCACAGTCTTTCTTGGAGTGACTAGAAGTGATTTTAAAGTTAACACTGTAGTGCACATTAACATAAATGGTTTAAACTGTGTAAAATTGTTCAGACCATTTGATTTTAAAATGATAACGGCTTCGTCTGGCAGATGTTTACATGGAGTGTAGTGACTGAAGTTACTATCTTTACTGATGTGGTCACTCGGGAAATAAGGTTCCAAACCTGGAAACCTTGATGGCAGATGCAGACCTTGACACAGCAGCAATAACAGAGACATGGTATTCTGCTAATCACAGCTGGGACATCAATGTACCGGGCTATACACTGTTCAGAAGAGACAGGGAGGATGAAAAGGGAGAGGGGTGGCACTGTATGTCAGAGAAAGCATAAAGGCTACAGAAGCACAGGGAAGGCAGTGGGAGGCTGAGGCAATGTGGGTCACCCTTGAACCAGGAAATGACACAGCAATACACACAGGGGTGATCTACAGACCTCCAGCACTAAGAGAGGAAACAGACAGGGTACTAGTGGAGAAAATTCATGATATGGCAGCTAAAGGCGAAATCCTGTTGATGGGAGATTTCAATGTGCTGGACATGGATTGGATCATCCTGGCAGCTGCTTCAGCCAGAAGCATGGCCATCCCAGAATCCCTGCAGGGGGTTGGACTCAGACAGCTGGTGCATGAGTCAACCAGGGACAAATCAATTCTAGACCTGGTATGGACCAATGGAAACAGAGTCAAAGGAATCCATGTGGAAGGGCAGTTGGTATCCAGTTACCACCATGTGGTATGGCTTGGCATGGAGACATGGACTTAATTATGCCACACAAGGGCAAAAGTATAAGATTTCAGGAGTACAGATTTCAACGAAATGGGTAGACATTTAAAATCAGCCCGTGAGAAGGTAGACTTAATAGAGGGAGGTGGAGGAAGAGTAGGGGAGACTAAAAGGAGCCTTATGGAGGTAACTAACCAATGCATTAGGATAACAGCCAAAAGAGAAAAGAAGGAAGAAACCACTATAGTTCTCTAAAGAGGTGGGAGACAAAGTAAGGGCTAAAAGAGCAAGGTTTCAGGAAGTATAAAGGGACCCAAAGGGAGGAGGATAGGGAGGCATACCTTGAATATCTAAGAGAAATAGTGAAGGCTGTTTGGAAAGCCAAGGCACTGACAAAGGAGAGTTTAGCACAGACTGTGAAGAAAGGGGAAAAGACATTCTATGGGCACATCAGCAATAGAAGAAAAAACAGGGGCTTGTGAGGCTCAAAGAGGAGGAGGGAGAGTATAAGAAGGGGGATCTAGACTAGGCAGAAATAATTAACAAATATTTCTGTTCAGTATTCACTGAGGAGGGAGAGGGTCAAGGACCACAGTTGGGTAGCAGAGGCAATCGGTGTGGGGAGGGGGGAATGGACACCAGTCTATTCACTGTGGAGAGAGTTCTGGAGGAACTCACAAAGCTGAAGGTGGATAAAAGCCAGGGGGCCAGGTGACATACACCTGAGGATATTAAGAGAGCTGCACAGGGAACTAGCAGTGCCTCTGTTCAGATAGTCACTCAACAGAGGCATGGTTTCAGAGGACTGGATGAGGGTGCATGTAGGCCCACTACACAAAAGTGGCAGTAGGGTGGAAGTGGGAACTTCTAAACAGTTACATGTGGCCATGCACGCCAAAGGTGAAATAAAATGAGGCAATACATTGATAGAATAAGTTCAAGGTTTAATCCACTGCAGCTCCAGGAAGGAATACAACATTGTGGACACCATTACCCAGCAGCCTCAACATTTCACTTCAATCAGCTTTGTCAGGAGGCTGACTGCTGGGGTGAAAGACATTCTATATATAGTGGAAGCAATTAATAAATCATTAACACAAAATGAGGATTTGCAGGCTTTAACATAGTCATGCATACTTTTCTCCCCATATGAATACATCAAAAACAATCAGGAGCCACTATATGTCGAAGGTATCTTATATCATATGTTTACATGGATTTAAAAAAAACATTTTTACTGACTTAAAGAAGGGGAGAGGGATATTATGTAAAAAATTAAGTGCGCTATGATTTAAAAAAAAGTATGAAAATTACAAAACTAAACAATGGGAATTATAAAGAGCACTGCCTGTGTGAAAATAATTATTGTTGCTCTACTCCAAATACTATGCAGAGTCACTGTTATTTTATCTCATGGAAATACATGTGTTAAATTACACACTTTTTTATGAGGCAGGCTGCATTTAATGTACATTGAAAAATAATTCATTATAATTAATAATGCTCTGACAAGCTAAAAAGCTGGGAAACAGAAAAATGGGAGGCCCCAAGGAGGCTAATAATTATTACCGAAGGCTGATAAGCAGTAGTAAAACTGTTCTCCTCAAATAATCCTAAAGTGACCAAGTCAAAAATGACCAAGTCAAAGAAACATGGATTATTTAGCAAAACTTACACACACTAGGGCCCAGATATTCAAAAGGGTTGCGCCATGCGCAACAGGGTTGCACGTGCGCAACTCCAAAAATGCGCCATTCTGCAATATTCAGAAGGGGCCAGTTGCGCCACCGAAAACATGCTGAGCAACAGCGCAATGGAAATGAAGGCATGCGCAACCGAAGGGGGCGGGTCCATGCATAAAGTGCGCAATGCGATATCCGAACACTTGCGCAATGCGCAAGAGTGGCTCAGCCGGAAGTTGCGCAGTACCGGATTTGAGCCAAAATACAAGGCTCAAGGATGCGCGAAGAATCGTAGCAGGCCGCAAACCGGGGAGAGAGACAGAGAGAGAGAGAGAGAGAGACAGGAGCTGGAAGGGCAGAGGGACAGTGGGTCCAGGAGGACAGAGAGGCCAGTGGGGTGCCGTGCAGTGGAAGCAGCAGTGGGGCAGCGGGGTAACACAGGAACAGCAGCCGGGGGCAGAAGCCAGAGATGGATAGTGTCAGCTTCCACATGGAAGCTGTAATGAGGGGTGAGACACCATGCTGCAGGGGACGTGGCCGCGGAGGGGCCTCGCGCGGTATGCCCCCGACAGGCGGTATCGTGCCGATCAGTTGTAAGCTGTACACAGACGCCGAGATTGTGGCCCGTACCGCCTGAACAGGGCACACTGAGACGGCTCTGCGAGCTGTGCAGTGATGTGATGCAGGCACCTTCACGACGGAGTCATGCTCTGTCCGTGGAGACCAAGGTGACAGCCTGCATGTGCCCTGTCACGGCACCTTCCAGAGGCCGACAGGGGACACCACAGGCATTACACAGTCGCCGCGTCATGCATCCTCACCCACCTCAGCGCACTGCTGCCTCTATGCCGCGGAGTACATCCATTTCCCCAGCACTGCGGCAGAGCGACAACAAACATGCAGGAGTTCCACAGGGTAGCACATATGCCTGGTGTGCTAGGGGCCATAGACTGCACCCATGTGGCCATTCGCGACGCCACCTGGGCCCCGACGCCGGGCTTATTGGAACTGAAAGGGCTTTTCCAGTGTCAACTGCCAGGTGGTGTGTGATGCCACTGTGCGCATTATCAATGTCTGTGCCACACACCCTGGCGGAGCACATGATGCCTCATATGGCACCAGTCTGCACTGTGTCATCGATTCGAGAGTGGGAACATCCCCACGGTCATCTAGTGGGTGAGTACACATGTATGGAATGCAAACTCTGTGCAAGGGTGGAATGACACAGGTGCCATGGTAGTGGCACACAAGGATATGGGCAATATGGACCTGACATGACACTGATCTCCACTATCTCCACACAGGTGACTGCAGATACCCACTCTGTCCCTGGCTGCTCACACCATACCGGCGCCTCATGACCCCAGCGCAGCTAGGTTTCAATGAGGCACATGCCGCAACACGTAACATCATAGAGCGGGTGTTTGGGATGCTCAAGGCACACTTCCGATGCCTGGACACCTCCGGCGGAGCCCTACAGTACAGCCCCCAAAAGGCCTGTGGGATATTCCTGGCTTGTTGCATCCTGCACAACATGGCCAAAGACCATGGGATAGCCGTACAGGTCCAAGAGGGGGACAGCGATGGGGACGCCAGTGGCGCCAGTGATGTGGGTGAAGAGCAGCCCCCCCTAGGACGGAGAGACCCCCGACTGACCCGGCAGGCCCAGCTGCACCGGGACACCATTGCAGAAGAGCACTACGCCCAACACAGGTAAGTCAAGGGGACATGTGCAGGCAACACTGTCCATGCGCAAACCACAGGCACACAGGGGAACACACCGTGCATGAAGGTCAGGGGAGTTGAAGGTTCCAGGCATACCAACACACCATCAGAGAGGGGTGAGCACTCATATGGCACACACACACACCAGGCAGCATACATGGGCAGCAGCACAGCACTGCGGAAATGACATTGCAACACACAGCACCACCAACCACCCCCACCACCTGGACTGTCCATGTACGTGTGTCAGGACCTGGGCACCTTGCACCTTGGTGTACAGTGCAATGCAGGCATCATCATGCATACGCACCTGTGGACAGCAGTTGGGAGAGTGCAGGTGGTCCGGTGGTCAGCTTGGTGAGCAGAGCACCCAGCAGTGCACTGCCCACCATGACACACATTGCACACAGGGCAGCACCAGACAGGCCTGCACTGGGAGCAGTTCAGTCAGGTAGCACTGTCCCACGGCCACCACGGATGCGTGGGCAGCCTCGCCGTGGCCCAGCAGCACTGGCAGGCTTAGCAGGCTACATCGGGTGGCGCTGGTGCACCACCAGGGGTCCCACTGCGCAACGCCACCTTGCCCGCACAGGGTCTGCATCCTGCCAAACAAACTTGCACCAGGGGTGCTTGGGATGCCCACAGCAGAACCCGTGTCGACAGGCCTGGTGTCGCACGACACCGGAACGGGAGTGGAGAGCGACTGTGTGGGGTGTGTGCATAGGGCACCTGACAGGGCTAATGCGTTGTGACAGAGACCACTGCCTGGTCAGCCTGTCAATGGCAGCGGTCACATCCGTCTCGCATAAGGACCAGCTCAGCTCGTCCCAAGCACACTCCTGCTATGCCACCTCCATGGACACAGACAGTGCCTCCACGGACCTTGCAACCCTTCCCTGCAGCTGTACCCGAGTCCTGCAGCAGGTGGGTGTGGTCCAATGGGTACTGTGCCCAATGGCATCGTGACCCCAGGGTGATTGTCCTGGCACAGCACCCTTGAGGGTGGGCGCTGTTCACCAGGACCAGGTATGGGCGGATCAAAGGGTGGTGGACATGTGCCACTACTTGACACTGTACCCCCAGACCTGGTGTGCAACTGCTGCTGCCGCCCCTCCAACTGCTGAGCCCCCAGGTCCACCTGTTCCACCTCCGTGCTGACAACAGTGCCAGACACCTGCACAGCCACCGGTGCTGCTCCACCGGTGCTGACAGGCACAGCCTGGGACTGTGCCAGCATGCTGGTACACAGGTGTGAACCAGGAAGGCCCAGGGGCACTTGCTGGCCTGCCATGTGTCCATCATGGGACACACACACTATCACTGCCCATTGCAGGCCTGCTATCATCAATGGTGCAGGTGCGTGCCACTATAGGCACAGCATGTTGGCATACCTGCATGCCAGACTGCTGTGACACAGGCTGTGCACCCCTGCACCCGTATCACTGACACCGGAGTTGTTGGCCCAGCGTGCATGTTGCTGCAGTGCCTGCAGGCTGGTGGCAGAGGTGGATGGTCCCTCCTCCACATCCAGCAGGTCTGCCTCACTGTCTGGACCCACCACCACCACCGTCTCCTGCAGACGAACAGGATCTGTAACAGAAAGAGAGTACATGTGAGTGCATGTGAACAACAGCCCCCCCCAACAACATCACCATGTCATACCATGCAGTGATGGGCTTCCACCTGTCTGGAATCCTCCGCCTGGTACGCCCGCAATGGCACTCGGCTGCATGACCGCGACCAGTGTCTCCTCTGTAGGGGTCAGCTGCAACACCACTGGTGGGCCTCCACCAGTGCCAGCACGTGCCACCCTGAAGGCTGCCACCTTCTCCTTCAGCCTCCTGCGGTCAGTCCCCATCTTCTTCCTGCATTCCTGCACGGAGCGCTGGTGGCTTCCATGCAGGTTGACGGCCCGAGCTACCCCCTCCCATGCAGCTGCACGCTCCTGAGGGGTGCCCCTCTGTTCACTCAATAGTGGCTCATCCTCCAGGTAGGCCTGGGAGAGGGCCTCTGTCTCTGCCGTGGTGAAGTTTGGCCTCCTCCTACGCCCGCCGTCCACACCCTCAGCTTGGCTCTGGTCAGTCATGATGATCTGTATGGGTGGAAGTGGACATCTGTCACTGTGCGGTCGACAGCATTTCCCCATGAGCATAGCTGCCGGCCCGGGGGGGTGCAGAAGCCCCCCGCCGTTTCCTCTCCGCATGGCAGATACTGATAGAAAGGGTGCCCTTTGTCCCTTTCTAAGTGCCCTTTTCATGCTCAGCCCCGTCAGCCTTTATCATCCTCCAGCACCCCTGCCCATGAGCATTGTCCTGAGCATCACACAGCATGTAACTCACCTCTCACCTGCAGTAACCAAATCTGGCCAGCACAACCCACTGTCACATTTTTATAGCGCAACACATGCAAATGAGGTGTGGCGCTACTTTAATGACATGCTAATCGCGCCACTGCACCTTTGAATGGCTGATCGAATGATTTGCATATGTCGGCTGAATATCGCGTATTTGCGCTTTGCGCAATACGGAAGGTCCGGCTGAGCCAATGGCACATGTTTGTGGCTGCGTGCTACACTGCATTGCATATGCCCAGACAGCTTAGCGTGCGCTCATCGTGCTGCAGACCTGCTGAGCGTGATAGGCGTATTCAGGCCATGTACACCATTGTGCCAGTGGCGCTACAGCACTGGGCACTATATGCGCTGTGGCACTACCGCGCCGATAGTCCACTGTGGCACTGGTGCTCAGCTTGGCAGTCGCGCAGGATGCCTATACATCCCATAGCGCTGTGCGTAGCCTTGCGTCATTGCCGTGACCTTGTGTATGCCCTCTGACCCCTGGCGCTGTTGGCATGTCATGTGTACGTCCCTATTGCGCTGTCTGGTGACAGCGCCATGTAAAGTGACGGCGCTGTTTGAACAGCGCGATTGGAGCCTGTGGTGGTCTATTGCGCAACAACTCCACGTGGAGTTACGGCGCAGCGGGGCGCCATATTGCCTGCTGTAAAGTTGGTGCCATGGCTAGGAGGAGGGCGGTGTCCTGGAGCCAGCTTGAAGTGGCCAACCTGGTGGCCCTGGTGGAGCCCCACTGTGAGGCACTGTATGGTGAGGCCCCCCTCACCATGCCTAGGACCCACGTGTGGCAGCAAGTGGCCACTGACCTGGTGGAGGTCACTGGCCGGGCGGTCTGCTGAGCAGTGCCGGCACCGGTACAGTGACCTCCGCCGGAGGGAGCCGGAACTCTTGACGCGGCTGCGTTCACGTGCCAGGCGGGGCGTGGTGCCTAGGCCAGGTGAGTGTACCATCTATGCACCTATATTCTCTGTAGTGGTGTGTGTGTGCTTGGGTGGCTGTGCATAGGTGTGTCAGTGTGTGCAGCTGTGCAATGGATGGTTATGGCTGTGTGGGCAGGCACTCTCACTGGGGCAGGGGGCACTCTGCTTTTGAGTCACACTGATGTTTGTCTCAACATATGTCTCCCACAGGCCGGATTGTGAGGACACAGGGCCAGGGTGACATGGGCCATGCCAGCGCCCCGGTGCCGGGGGGTGTTGTGCCCCAACAGCAGCAGCAGCAGCAGCAGCAGCGTCAGACCCAGCTGCTGGAGGAGTGTATCATTACTTCATGGATGCTATTGCATGCTGGGGGGTCAAGACCACCAGCCATGCGGGACACAACCAATGGGGAGGTCA
The DNA here is from genome assembly GCA_016271365.2 of Neoceratodus forsteri. Taxonomy (NCBI): domain Eukaryota; kingdom Metazoa; phylum Chordata; order Ceratodontiformes; family Ceratodontidae; genus Neoceratodus; species Neoceratodus forsteri. The sequence continues at coordinate 127,795,960 of CM057457.1, forward strand.
TAATTCCACTATACAAACCACTAGTGAGTCCCCACACTGGAGTACAGTGTACAGTTCCGAGACCATACCTATGTATGGACATGGACTGGGTGGAGAGGGTTCAGAGGAGGGCGACATGGATGGTGCATGGATTGCATCACAAGTCCTATGCAGACAGGTTGACAGAACTGAAATGTACTCCTGGAGGGAGGAGGTGTGGGGATATGATGGGGACATACAAGTATCTTACAGGGGGAACAGAGTGCAGGAAAACAATATTTTTAAGCATAAAGGATGTTCCAGGACTAGAGGGCATGGGATGAAGTTGGAGGGGACGATTCAGAGGAAACATGAGAAAGTATTTCTTCACAGAATGGGTGGTGGACAAGTGGAACACCCTGCCAGAGGAAGTGGTGGGGCTGACTTGGTCACGGATTTATGAATGCATGGGTTAGCCATAAAGGAATTCTGGAGGTCAGGGGTAAGGGGGAATGGACTTATAGGACAACAGAGTGAACTTACAAGGTCAAATGGACAGACTGGGTGTCCCATAGGCCCTTATCTGCCGACACTGTCTATGTATCCATGTATGTAGGCATGACACAGGTGATCTGCATCACAGTGCAGTATCACGGCACATCTGTGTATGCATCACTGGTGGTCCAGGCATGCACTGGGCACATAGCTGTGTAACTGGCATCGCACCACGTTGCCACATCACTTGCCAGCCTAGTTTGTACTGTGATTGACGTGGGCAGTGTGTGGGCGGTGGGTGCGCATAGCTGGTGCCGCCTGTTTGTGATGGCCATGTGCATGTTCACTGGGGTGGGTGCATGCCATCACAGGAAAAGGGACATTGGGCTATTTGGCTTGCAGGTTGGTGGTGTTCAGGGTTGTGGTCACAGCCATTGACTGTGTTCCCATTTTCCTAGGCCTCGAGGTTCTCCAGGGGGATTTGGCATGACATTCAGGGCCTGACACAGGTGGCCATTGAGAACCAGGCCATCCTTCAGTCAATCAGGCACCATGGCCTGTGGAGGGAGCGTCACCGGACAGTGCAGCACCAGGCAGAGGATGACCAGCCAGCTGGGCCTTAGGGGCACATCCCCTTTCACTTCTCCCATCCCTACCACCCCTGCCTTCCCTCTCCCAGTTGTTCATCCCTACCCTTGAACACCCCTACCTTGTACCCATTCCCCCCCCTTGTAAATAGTTGTTGTTTATGGTTTTGGTTATTTAGTATTTGAAACTTTAAATATACCTTTATATTTTGATATGAATACTGTGTTGGTCTCTGATTTGCAGCTGGCTATGGGTGCTCAGTTGCAGTGGTGTGCATACCATCTGGGGTGGTATGGTCCTGGGTGTGTGTGTGTGTGTGTGTGTGTGTGTGTGCATAGGGAGGTATCTCCAGCATGGAATTGACTTTCTGTTGGTCTTGCCGTCTGCTGCCACCCACTGCTGGGTGCACAGGGTGGGTCTGGCCTGTATGCTTCTCTGCAGCACGGGGTTGACGTGTGCCAGGGGGGATGCATGGTGTTTCCTGCAGTGCCAGTCACTGCACATGGGTGGTGTCTTGGGGTCATGGTGCAGGGTGTGCTGTGCATACGGGGGGCTGATGTGCACTGTGGTTGTCAACCCCCTGTGTGTGGCACTCTCTGCCTGCCAGTGGTTGTGCTGGGTGTCAGGGCTCTGCTATGCTTTGTTGGCTTGTCCCCATGGGCATGTGGATCATCCGTCCCACCCCAGTGATGCTGTGCTTGGGGTGTGCCGGTGTGGTGTGGTGTGGGTTCTGCAGTGTGTTCCTGTGCCCATGTGTGGCATGGCTGGCGGTGGGCCCCAGCCTGCCTCCCTGGATGTGCAGTTCCATTGCTCTGGGGCTGGCTTGCGCTTATGGCAGTTTGAATGCTCAGCTGAGTTTCCATGGTTGCGCCTATAGCGCAACATTTTGGCTCAGCTCCTTCCTGGTTGTGTGATGGCGAGTATGTGCGATATTCAGACATTGGTTGCTTGCGCTATTTGCTCTGCTCCATGTTTGAATATCGCACCTGTTGCGCATTTGCGCAACTGGTTTGCGCTTGCTCCTACTGTTGCGCCAGTTTTGAGCGCAGTTTGAATATCCAGGCCTAAATGTCAAACAGGGAGTTTTACCAAGCAAAAGGATTTCCACTTCAGAAGAAAAAGGAAATAGAGTCAGTGGGGGGGAGGGAAGAGAAATAGTATTTATATGATAATGGAAGATTCATAGGGCAAAAAAGACTATCTCAAAAATGCAGATTCCAAAATTCTTACAAGACAAAATGTATTGTAATCAAATCACATTAATGAATCAGAATCACAAATAGGATTTGAAATCAATTTTGAAATTCAACCCTGCTGGATGAATTGCACTCAGAAAATCCAAAAAGTTTCTCTTTGTTGCAGCCTTAGAATTCTGTCACCACCTCTAGAACCTATTTTTACATTTTCCAGACCCATGAATTTGAGTGTTCTTGCGTCACTGTTGTGTGTATGAAAAAAATGTGCAGTTACTGGATTGTCCATGTTGAAATTCTTTATGTCCCGTACATGCTCCTGTACACAAATTTTAAGCTGTCTAGGGGTCATACCTATGTAAATTAACATGCATGGACATAGCAAAACATAAACAACAAAAGTCATGGTACAGGATATGAACTGACAGATGGATACTGTTCATCCATTGATAGGTGATGTAAAAGTGTTGCCCTGTTTGCATAAGGGGCAGGAGATACAATTACTACATTTAAAATTACTGTGTGGTTTATGAGGTAACCAAGACATTGCTTGTGGGTCCTTAGGAAGAGGGCTTTTGAAAAGCTGGTCTCTTAAATTAAGACCTTTTCTAAAAGAGACCCTTGGCTTGTTTCCAGTGGTTGCTGATAGAGAATCATCACTTGATAGGGTAGGCCAAAATGTGGTCATTATCCCACCAATTTTCCCTGCAAGATAGTTGTAATAAGTAGAAAAATACACTATCCCATTCGCTGCAGGGTCTCACTGTTTGGGCTGAAGCAGAATGTTTCTTTCCACATTCTGTTCTTGTGTCAATGCATTGTCATCCAAATGAATACCATAACCTCTATCAACAAACATTTGTTTAATTTCCTCTGCCTGTTTACAGAATTCCTCAATATATGAACAATTCCTCTGTAAATGAAGGAACTGACTATATGGTATAGCTTCTTATAATTTCCTGGGATGCGCACTAGTGGCCAATAGAAAACTGTTGGTAGCAGTTTCTTTTCTAAATCTTTTAAAGGCAATGATGTTTTCTTCAGTCACATTAAATGTGACATCCATGAAATCAGTAGACTGTGTATGGATATGGTATGCAAATTTAAAATTTTTGTCATTTTGATTTATAAAATACAGTAGTAGCCAGAGACATTGCCAGCTATTTCCAGTATTTCTCAAAATTTCTGAAGAGTTTCTCTCTGCTGCCCCTACTGTGGAAATGCAAAAAGCAGGAGATATTTCTGGAAATATCACAAAAATTTTGGGAAATATCTGACAGTGTCTGTGGCTGCTATTGTACATGAACTGTTCCGCTTCTTCAGCTGTTCCCCTCCATACACATAACACATCATCAATGAAACGATACCAGCATATGATATGGCCAAAAAATGGATTATTAAATTGGTTAAAAATGAATTGTTCCTCCACCTACCCAAAAACAAATTTGCAAAGGAGGGGGCAATGGAGGCCTCCATGGCAGTGCCACAAAACTGTAAATAATATTCAGTATTAAACTAAAAAAAAATATGTTTTAATACAAACTCAAGTCATCCTTTATAAGCTGTACTGTGATCATATCATGAAGATGGTCTCTCTCTCTAGGTAATGAATGCACACATCAATCCCATCATTGTGCCTTATACAGGTATAAAGAGATTCAGCATCAATTGTGAGCCAATTATAATATTGGCCCCATTCCAAATCTTCTGTTTTATTTAGAATATGCATAGTATCTTGGATGTGTGATTTAAGGTATGCTACACTCTTCTGGAGAAAGAAATCCAAATATTTTGCCAAATTATCTGTAAGTGACCCCATACCAGAAATAATGGGCCTCCCTGGTGGATCTATAGCATTTTGTGACCTTTGGGGAGTATGTAAATCATAGGTATGATTGGTGTTTCAGGTAATAAAAATCGTAACTCATTTTCTGTAATGTCTACCCTGTGTTTGGCTTCCTGTAGTAATTCTAGCAAGTCACACTTGAATATACCAGTGGGATTTAGATGGTAATTTAATGTAGCTTTGATCATTGCTTAACAAGGTAGGTACCTTGTTTATATAGTACTGCTTATTCATCAACACCACGTTACCCCCCTTATCAGACGGTTTAATTACCACATCACCCATACTCTTAAATTCTTTAATAGCCATAATTTCATTCAGAATCATATTCTTAAAAGTAGGACCTCTGTCTGTCTCAATTAATTTCTGTACTTCATTTAGCACCACTTTTTTATAGGTACTAATTACTGGATTGGAACTACCTGGCCAGAAAGTGGATTTAGGACAGAAGATTATTTTCTTGAAATTAATGAATTCTTGTTTATTGATGTTATATAAATGCATATTAAAAATCAAAGTCTACTGCTGTGATTGCTGTTCTGCCAGGAGCTCTTCTAAGCATTCAAGATTTTACCTATCTAAATCATCACATGACAAAATATCATTTTCCCCAAAAGAAAGTTTAACCCCTGTGATTTCTACACATGGATTATTAAATTCAATGCTCTCAACTGAGAAACCCAACCTTGATAAATTTCTACTTGGATTTTTTTTTAAATAATCTTTGAGAGAGAGTTTTCTGAACAGTTTTTTCTAAGTCCAGATGAATGATAAATAGATTAGGTCTGGGTACTGGCACAAATGACAATCCCCTGGACAAAATGGAAATCAGTGGCTCTGTGAGTTCTTTGCAAGCTAAATTAATTATCTGCCACTCTTGAGCTGTGGCTTGTTACCTGTACCTCTTTTGACCACCTCTTTGGCCCCTCCTTGTTTTTTTCCTTTTTGTTTTGGTTCTTTGTTTTTGTCTTTCTCTTTTCCTTTGTTGCTGGTGTCCTCTGTAGAAAAAGACAACTTGGAACCACTCGGTGTGGAAGAATCTGCAGTGGCAGAACCTGTAGTGGTGCTCTGCTCATTTGCACCCTTGTTATGATTCTTGTAACCAGATCTCCTGCTATGACTCCTATTCCAACCATGAGAGCTGTATCTGTCCCAATCAATATTTAAATGCCTGGACCACTTGAAAATTCTGCCTTGAGTATAATCAGCTTTATCACGATCAAATTTATGTTGTTTTCTGTTAATCAAGTTGTGTTCATGTTTTAATAGTTTTGCTGATAATTTTCTAATTCAACAAAATCTGAATGTTTAGACAGATTTTTTAACTCCTCTTTGGTTTCAATAATTTCTTTTATGAGGCTCTCATGTGACTTAGTGTCTTTTTTAATAAGAATTTTTGAACATTTAATAACACAAACAAGTGCTGCTTCAGCCCATTCATCTCTGAACTCAAAATCTTCTAAGCCACTACAGGGAGTCACAACTACATGTAAGCCCCTTGGAATGATGTTAAGCTCCACATATCATTCCAAATTGCAAATTTTATATGTGACGTTCAGTTCTTTAAATGATAGTCTTTCTAGTTTATTCAACAGAGTAAGGAGTTCACCTCTCTCTGTGTCAGTGCCTCTAGTAATGTTGGAACCCAATTTAGTCCTTGCCAGGCATTTCCTCATGTTTAAATCATCCATAATGGTGAAACAAACTAGAACAATTTCTTCCCCATCTCCATATCTTCATCGCTCGACTTGCTCATGCCTCCATCATGACGTAACAATATGTGGAGTGTGTAAAATACATAGCATAGATACTATGGAAGACCAGTAAGATGGTTCATGTGTGAAGTGCAATGGAGTCCAATGGAAAATAAATCCAAAAGTTTGCCTAGAGCTGATAGCAGCTTCAGATATAGTTTCAAATGCTTGCCTCTTGCTGGTTCAATTACAGTTCTGTGCATCAGACTAACTGAGCAGTTCATCTCCCTAGGTAATGCAAACAAGTTCAAATGCTGGTTTCTTGCAGCAACTTGGATTGCTAAGTAAAATGGCAAATCAGACTATACAATCAAAATGCTTAGCGCTATCACAAGTCGGGGGTTGCAAAGGCCCAGTGTAGCACACCAAAGAAGCAGTTTCAAACAGTTACATGTGGTCATGCACTCCAAAGGTGAAATAAATAAAATGAGGCAATAAATTGATAACATAAGTTCAAGCTTTAATCCACTGCAGCTCCAGGAAGGACTACAACATTGCAGACACCATTACCCAGCAGCCTCGGTGCTTCGCTTCAATCAGCTTAGTCAGGAGGCTGACTGCTGGGGTTAAAGACGTTCTATATATAGTGAAAACAATAAACACAACATTAACACAAAATGAGGATTTTCAGGCTTTAACATAGTCATGCATACTTTTCTCCCCATATGAATGCATCAAAAACAACCATGAGCCACTATATGTCGAAGGTATCTTATACAACATGTTTACATGGATTCAAAAAAAAATGGTGACTTAAATAAGGTAAAAAAAAAACAAAAAATGTATCAAAATTACAAAACTAAACAATGGGAAAATAAAGAGCACTGCCTGTGTGAAAATAAGTATTGTTGCTCTACTCCAAATACTATGTAGAGTCACTGTTATTTTATCTCATGGAACTATGAGTGTTAAATTACACACTTTTTATGAGGCAGGCTGTATTTAATGTAAATTAAAAAACAATCCATTGTAATTAATGATGGTCTGACAAGCTACAAAGTTGGGGAAAATAATGGGAAGCCTCAAGGAGGCTAATAAGTATTACTGAAGGCTGATAAGCAGCAGTAAAACTGTGCTCCTCTTATAATCCTGAAGTGACCAAGTCAAAAATGTGGGGAACTAAAGACCAGTCAGTCTCCTCAGTGGTTAGGAAGATCATGAAGACACTGCTGAAAGGACAGTGACACACCTGGAATCCATTGGTGCCCAGTATCTGAGGCAGTATGAATTCACATCAGGAAGGTTTTGTCAAATGAATCTGATAGATTTTTTTGGGATTGGGTGACTAGGGATGTGAATCAGGGAGGGGCAGAAGACGTTGCCTACCTATATTTCAACAAAGCCTCTGATACCATCCCACACAGAGGGCTGGTTAACAAGATGAGTAGTCTGGGCATGGGGCATAAGGCGATGCACATTGGGTTAAAAACTGGCTGATGGACAGAAGGCAGTTGGTGGTGATAAATGGATCCAATCCAGGGAGAGAGGGGTGACCAGTGGAGTGCCACAAGGATCAGTACTGGGACCAACCCTGTTCAATGTCTTCATTAGTGACATTGCCGAGTGGCTGGAAGGAAAGATCTGCCTATTTGCAGATGACACCAAGATTTCCAACAGGGTGGATACTCCAGAAGGGGTGCAGAAAATGAGGGACCTGGAGAAGCTTGAAAAATGGTTGGAGGTGTGACAACTGAGGTTCAATGCTAAAAAGAGCAAGATAATGCACCTGAGCAAGGGGAACCCTGGGGAGAGCTGGAGGATGGGGGAGGTGCTGACTGTCAACAAAGAGGAAATCACCTGGAGTATTGCATGTAGTACTGGAGACCACACATACATAAGGGCATAAACAAGGTGGAGGCTATCCAGAGAAGGGTGAGGTGCAGGATTTGCATCACAAAAAATATATGAGGAGCATGAGGTGTATGATTTGCACCACAAAATGTATAAGGAGAGACTAAGAGACCTCAATATGTACTCACTGAAGCAGAGGAGAGAAAGGGGTGAAATGATAAAAACATTTAAGTACATCAAGGGCATAAACAATGTACAGGTGGGGGATCTTTTCCAATGTAAAAAAGATACCAAAATGAGGGGCACAATATGAAATTGAAGGGGGAAGATTAAGAGGTAATGTGAGGATGTTCTTTTAAACAGAGAGGGTGGTGAATGCTTGCAATAATCTGCCACAAAAGGTGCTAGGGGCAAGCACAATGGAGGAGTTTAATCATGCCTGGGACAAGCACAAGGGAATCTTGGGCAGGAAGGTAGTGATGAAAAGCTATTGGCCACTTAGGGTGAGTGGACGCATACATGTATAAACCCTACTGACAGACTGGATGGGCCTAGCAGTCCTTATCTGCCCACAATTTCTATGTTTTTATTTTTATATGTTGCCATAAGTGCAGACAGAGCATAAGAATCCAGCACCCCGGTCTCTGTCCACAGCTGCATGAGATAAGGCAAGGACTTCAAGCAGATACAAAGTAATCCATCAAAGGTTTTTTTATTATTAAAAATCCAAAAGTTCAATGTAGGAGGTGAACAGTAAGATATATTCAAAGAGGACACCCTCATTCGGTGAAGCAGTGCCAGATGTTTTCATGAAAATCACACTCTTTTCTCAAGGCTTTGAGAAAGCCTATGATTTGCACAAAAACTTTTGGCACTGCTTCACCGAGGGAGAGTGTCCTCTCTGTATGTATCTTACTGTTGGTCTCCTATGTTGAACTTCTGCATTTTTATAATAAAAAATATTTGATGGATTACTTTGGATTTGCTTGAAGTTTTTACCTTATCCTTTGCAGCTGTAGACAGAGACCAGGGTGCCAGAGCTTCCTGCTCTGAAAGTACTTTCTGTTTGTTTACTCTGGCATCAGTCAAGCTTCTTTTGAGTTGTAGGCACCTTCCCATTTCTTGCAGGGAAATACAAAACAATACAGGAAAAGTGATTGGTGGGTGGGGGTTGCCACTAGACACCAGGGAATGATGAAATAATTAGGGAGACAGCAACGGGAGGGTGGGGGTGCCACTAGACACCAGGGAAAACTTTAATTATGGGGATAGTGATCAAAGGGTGGCGCACCACTAGACACCACATTAAAAAGGATTTGCTCATATTTTTATTTTTTGAAATAAATATTTCTGTATGATATTTCCACTCATATGAAACTTTTTGTTCCAACTCCAAATGAAAAAAGCAGAAGCAAGTCATGAAAAAAGATTTAAAATATAAAAAAAAAATTGGGGGGGGGTCATTTGCCCAACAATCGAGTGCAGAATCCACTTAACAGAGTCCCAATGAGCAAGATAGTTATCTTGCTGTCTCTAAAATGTGTCATTTTTTGGTGGAGGGGTGTTGAAATAAAAAAAAAAATGGAAAACACTATGGTGTCAAATGAAAAAGGATTTTTCCCTCACAAAAAAGGATTGGGCCATACGAAAAAGGATGTTATTTTCTTTTGTTTCATACAGCTATTTTGAAATGCTTAATGAGTATGCTCAGAACCCAAAATGTTAAAATTTAATAACTTTGGAACAGATTCATATTTTTTCACCAAACCAGCAAAAGGCACATCTGTGGGCCAGCCTCTTTCTATACTGAAAATTTCAGACCACAATTTCAAACTGTCTTGGTGCTACAGCTGTCACCAAAAACAGCAAAACAAAATGAGAAGTTAACTTTTTGCACTATCTGATACTCAGAATCCACACATCTGACTGGGAAAAAAAAACTTCATACATCTAGAGATCTACCCCCACAAGATCGCACATGCAAAATTTCATGCAAATCTATTGAATGGTTGTGAAGTTTTTAAAGTGCAAAAACTGGGGTTTAACATTAACATGCTTACTCAACGCTAACTATAGTGGTACTATCACACCACTATGATATATTTGCAAAAAACTGCATCAGTGCACCAGTTAGGGTTCAGAATAAAGTGACAAAAGTAGGGAAATGTGGCTTTAGGGTTTTTAACCCTACCCCCCCAAAACAGGAAAAGGAAAAACATTACAGTTTTCACTATACTGATTGTTGGTGAATCAAGGGTGGGGTCTTCCTTGGGGTTTTCAATCCTGAAAATCATCCCACTGTGATATAGTCTTCAAATGTACAGAACTGTGTCTCCCCACATGTTGCCAACAATTTGTGGGCCCTGTCTTAAGAAAACATATCACATCTCACCTTATTTTGTCATGGAAGGAGTAATGCAGTTTTTTGGCAAAGAATTTTGGAGTGCAATGTGTACCCCATAAATGTTTTGGTGGATTATTGTATGTGTTAGTGTTCTAGTACTCAATGACAACTTTTTTGATATATAAGATTGTCTCTTAATTATTGACTGACTTACAGACTGTTAAAGCTGCAATGCTATCCTATGGGAATTTCCATTTTTTAATTTTTATGTTTTTTACATATCTTTTTTCAGTTGGTATTTCATAGAGACTTAGTCTTGTAGAACTCATTGGTATCTTTCTTGTAACATATAAATTGTCCCTTCGCTCCAAAGAGTTACAGAGTTACAGTTTGTTAAAGTTACAATGTTGTCATATGGAAATTTTAATTTTTTACTTTTATGTTTTTCATTTCATTCATTTTATTTCATTTTTTTTTTGGTTATACTGGAAAGGCATGTGAGCATTGCTGCCCATTTATATGAACATCCACTTACATACAACAATCATCAGCCATAACATAGGCTAAAACATTTAACTAACAGAGAGTGTTAGTACAATGGTACATAAAATCAGGATAATATAATGTAGACAAAAGGGCAAACCATAAACTAGCCTTGGTGAATTAACAAATACAAGGTGACATTAAGCATTCAGTGAGGGTTTAACAATAATATAACAGTAGGAAACAAAAAATTTAAGCTCAATCTAAAAACTAGCCTAGGTGGATTAGCCATACTACAAGTACTAGAAAGAGAGGGTAAGTGCCAGAGGTAGATAATCAGACAGTAAGGGGAAAAGAGTGCAGAAGGAGAGCTGGATTAGGGCTGTAAGCAGGTGCAGGTGGGAAAGACATGTCTCCTAATATTGTGTTTGAAGGCATTTGTGTCAGGACAGAGTTTTAGTTCTGGAGGGAGAGAGTTGAAGAGCTTGGGTCCCATAAAAGAGAGTGTTTCCTGGCCTTGAGTGGTCCAGCAGAAAGGAACAGTGAATGAGAGAGTGGGGGACAGTCTAGTGGTCCTGGTGGTGGCTGCTGTCTAGAAGTAGAGGTGAGGCAATCAGGTAGCAGTCAACGACAGAGTTTGAAGAAGAAGACAGCCATCTTGCAGTTGAGGTGGGCCTCAAGGGAGGGATGACTGGTGAGCTTATAAAGGCCACAGTGGTGTGTGAGTTTAGGGAAACCAGAGGCAAAGCAGATAGCATTGCGGTAGGAGCTTTGATGTCTGGAGAAATTTTTGATGGAGAGGCTAGGGAGGGAGACAAGTGAACCATAGTCGAAGACAGGATGGAAGCTGGAGACTAAGAGGGATTTGGATACCCTGTTAAGGTAATGCTTGGTTCTGTGGAGGATACTGAGGCATTGGAAGTGGTGGAGGCTGAAACAATCACGGGATTTAAGAATGCATGGGATAGACATAAAGGAATTCTAGAGGTCAGGGGTAAGGGGAAATAGACTTCTAGGAAAACAAACTGAACTTACAAGTTCAAATGGGCAGACTAGGTGGGCCATAGGCCCTTATCTGCCGACACTGTCTATGTATCTATGTATTGGTGGACTTTTTTGATTATGAGGCTAGTGTGAGCATTGAAATTGAGGTGACTATTCAGGAGTAAGCCAAGGTACTTGAATTCACCGACTCTTTTAATGGAGTTACCAAGGTTGTCATAGAGGGAGAGGTAAAAGCCTAGGGGTTTACAGGGGCTGGAGAAAATCATGAACTTAGTTTTTTTTGGAGTTGAGTACAAGACCTTTGGACATGAATCAGGTATGAAGTCTGCTGAAATCAAATTGGAATTTGTTAATGAGAGCATTGGGGATTTTGTTCTCACAGAAAAGGGCGGCATCATCAGCATACAGAATGAGTTTGGAGGTGGTGCAGATGTCACACAGGGAGTTAATAACCAGAGAGAAGAGAAGAGAAGAGAAGAGAAGAGAAGAGAAGAGAAGAGAAGAGAAGAGAAGAGAAGAGAAGAGAAGAGAATGGGGCCCGTGATAAACCCTTGGGGGATGCGGTATTTGATGGGGCAGGATTCAGAGAGGACACTGCCAATAATGGTGCAATGGGATCTGCCCATTAGGTAATCCTTGAACCAGAGGCAGACCTCAGGTGAGAAATGGAGGCTAGCCAGGGTATGGAGGAGGACTTTATGATCAGCGAGGTTGAAGGCCTTAGTGAGGCCTGTGAACACAGCACCAGTGTAGTGGCCTTCATTGTTAGCTTTCTCTGTGGAGTGGGTAAACTTGATGAGGGCAGTTTCAGTTTCTTGTCGAGCACAGAACCTGTGCTGGGCCTCTGTGAGCAGATTGTATTTGGAGAGGAGTTTTGTGGTTTCCCTGTGGACCACTTCCTCTAAAATTCTGGAGAGAGGAGAAAAGAGGGAGATGGAATGGTAGTTGGATACTAGATTCCTGGAACCAGATTTGTGAAGAGGTTTAATAATGGTGCACTTCCAAGCTTTTGGGAAGGACCCCATGCAGAGGGAGTGGTTGAGGATGTTGGTAAGAGGGATGGTCAGGGAGTCTCAGACAAGAAGGAGAACTCTGAAGTCAATGTTATCGGTGCCCTTGGAAGGTCTTGGGTCATTAGTTCTGACTAACTTGACCACTTCACCAGGGATTAGGCATTTTAAATGGAACTTAGGGTGGGAGACTGGGAGGGATGCAGTGGTAAATGAGATAGGAATGGAGCTGGGCTTGTACTGGTCAAGGACACCAAAGTATTCATTGAAAAGGGACACTATTTCACTTGGCTTGGTGGTGGTTGCCCCTTCAGAGGTAAGACAAATAGGTTCTTCAGAAATTTCCCTACCAATAAGGTTGTTAAGAATGTTTCAGGTCCTCCTAGGTTTCCTCTGGGCAGCATGTTGTTTTTCCAGGATGAAGGAGGATTTAGCAGATGTTGTGGAAGATGTGCACCTGTTCCTGAGGGTTTTGAAGTCTTAAAGGAGTTGGGGGCTTTTGTGTTTTCTGTACAATTTCCAGGCTCAGTCGCTATCCCTCATTAGTTTGCAAAGCTCAGGAGTGACCCATTCTTAGGTAGAATCCTTAACCCAGATTTTTTTAAGCTGGATGAAACAGTCACAGAGGGCAAGGAACTTATTGCTAAAGGCTTCAAGTGCTTTGCAGATGTCAGAAATGTTTTCAGTCTTGGTCTAGGGCAGCTTTGGAAAACTCAGAGGCATCCATCTTCTTCAATTGCCTGGTTTGGATGAATTTGTGTGGGTGGGGGGGTGTTTTTGTGGACCATCAGCATAAAACAGCACCGTGGTCACTGACTGAGTCAGAAAGAACTCTGGAGGCAGTGACATGGGAGGGGTGTGAGATCAGGATCCAATCAATGAGGGATTGAGATCCAGTTTTGTAGTTGGTTCTAGTAGGTTCATTGATGAGCTGGTGTAGGCCAAGGCCAAATATGGATTCCTTAGTGAAGTCACAGTGAGGGGACAGCCAGTTTAGGTTAAAATCCCCTAGGAAGATCCAATCTCTCCCTTGGGGGAGGGAGGTCTTGATATCAAGGAAGAGGTTGAGATCACGAGGTGAGGAGGGTGGCAGGTACACCATGTTAACTGTGACTATTTTATCCACTCCAAGGAGACGAATAATTGAGTCTGTCTTGAGGGAGGAGGTAGGAAGTGGTGAGTCGAATTTGGTGGCAAGGAGGTGATCAGCAACTCAGATGAAGCATCTTGCCCCACGCTTCCCCTCCCGCTGTTTTCTAAAGACTGAGTAACCTTCAAGGAGGATTTCATAGAGGGAGATGTCCTCCTTCAGCCAGGTTTCAGTGAGGGCAGTGACATCAAAAGCATTAGCTGTCACCCAGAACTCGAGTAAGGGTTTTTTTGCCAAAAGATTTTGCACATTAAGGTGTGCAAAAGTGAGCTGTTTAGTGGGTTTGGGGGAGGAGTGGGGGTAAAATCAGTAGAGGGTGTAGGGCTGGGGTTGGGGTGAACAGAGCCTGAGATAAGGAGGAGGAGTAGTAGTAGGAGGAGCCTTATGTACCTGCGGTTCACAAGCAAAGACAGCTTGCTGGAGTATAGCCTGGTGTAGTGGTGGGTGAAAAAGATATGGCTGTGGTAGGAAGGATAGAACTCATGGAACAAGCAAAGGCTGATGAAGGTGTTTGCATAGGGAGGGGCAGGGATGGATTTGGAAGTGCAAGTTGGGGTGGGAGAAGGGAGGTGGGCAAGGAGGTGTTGGATGAGGGGAGAGAGAAATGAGGGAGTGTGAGAAGGATTTGGGGAGCAAAACTGGTGGGAGGGGGATGGGAGGGAGGGGAGGGGCAGGGTGAGGGAAGCTGAGCAGAGAGGGGCAGAGGAGAAGAACAATGAGTTAGAGTAAGTATAGGGGAGGTGAAACTGCTTAGAGTACTTCATGCTGGTGGCAAGAAAGAGGGAAGGTGATAGGACAGTAATCAATGAGGTAATAGGGAAGTGGGGTACAAAGTTGAGTATGGTAGAAGAAACTATGCCCAGGGGTAGAGCAGTGGTAAGACACTGGTAGTGGGAGGCTGTTGGAAAGAGTGTGTGATTAAGATAGGGCAGCCAGCAGTATTTGTCAAATTTGAGCATGATAGTGGAGCACCCTTTTAAGAAGTTGCAGGAGAGGAGAGCCCTTTTTAGAAGTTGCTGCAATTGACTAGTTTGAGGCCTCAGGGGGCAGGGATCAGTTCAGAAGTGCATTTAATGAAAGGGGAAAGCAGAGGTGGGGGTCTGGGCTGAAAAACCTGTTCAGAGAGTAGTAGAGCAAGGCAGTGGCCGAGCTGTGATTTCAAAAATGTGCCTTGAGCACTTGCTTTCTCAATGGGGATCTGCAGTGTCCAATCAGTAAGTGGCGACAGTCCCCAGGAGCCAGTCAAATTATGGGGATTGAAGCCTGGCAGCTCTGGGCTAGGAGCTGATTGATCGTACCTCCTTTCCTTGGTTGGGGGGGCAGGCTAGATGCAGAGGTGCAGCCACTGACAGGGATCAGTGCCGGGGCTGCTCGGCCAAAGTGGAGAGCCTGATTTGGGCTTGTGGCTGAAAAAGAGCAGAATAAGGTGGGCCAATAGTTAAAAAAAAAAGACAAAGCTCAGGTAAATTGTTGGGAGGGCCCTGGCAATTTAGTGCTCAGGGCAGAAGTAGGTGCAAATAGTGGGCATGAAGGGAGAGAAAGGATTCCTGCAGAAAGTTCTAATCAAAGGTGCCAGGTGGGAATTTTGCAAAACAAAATGCTGGTTCAGGAGGTTGATGGAGGAGGAGGCGGGGGTCCAGAAGCAGGGGTAGAGAAGATGGCCAGAGGTGCTAGGCAATATTTAAAAAATACTGTATGCTGGTTCAGTGTGGTGTAGGGAGCGGGAATCAGGGGTCCAGGTGCTGGCAGAAAAACAGTGTGAGGAACACAGAAAAAGAAATGGAGAAGGAAAAAGAGCAAGTGCAAGAGGGGAACAGAAAGGCAATCTGAGGAGAAATTAGGGCAGTTGTAATGGGAACAGAGTTTAGCAGAATGATGGGAGGAGGGGGAAGGGGAAATTGTTTAACCAGGAAAGGCACACTAAGCCAGAGTTTGTTTCCAGGTGCAACCTGGGAGCACAAGGAAGTTAAGCGACCTGCTCAGAGTCACACTGTATGCAAGTGTGGGCTGGTAGGATTCAAACACAGGTCTCCGGGTTTGCAGCTCAGTGGTCTTAACCACTACACTGTACTGCCTCTGGAGCTGCCAGGCTTCAATCCACAGCAGGTAGTAGACAGTTGTTCAAGCTATCCTACAATATTGGGCAATTAGTTCAGCAGTAAAAAAGTCAGTAGTACAAGTAGTTAGCTGTATAGAAGTCAGGCAATCAGTTAAGGTTAGCTACAACTCCGCTATACTCTGGAAGGCAAATGCTACATACACAGTAGTTTAAAGGTGAAAAGTTTAAGCAGTATTACATGGCCTCCTTAATTTTTTTTTTGTTGAGGGGGGTATCATGAGTTATAAGGATTTGAAATTTCAGTTCTCAGCATACAAAGTAGGGTCTTTCAGACAGATGTGTGATACAAAAGAAGAATTTTCAGAACAGGACAGAGGAATCTTCTTTCATGAGCCAAGATTCTTCCTTTATGAGCTGAACGTCTTCATTCATGTTGTCACCATTTTGTTTGTAACAAAAGAAAGTTAAAAACCTACAAGAATTATGTATTTTTCAAAATGCAGACACCTGAACCTAGGTAAATGGGACCCATTTAACTAGATTCTGGAGTTTGTTTTTTGAAAATTGTCTTGGGGGTGTCTGGTTATGCATCAAAGGAAGATGGTCACTTAATGAATTTGCTTCGTTCTGGTGAGGACCCTATTGTTGATTATTGAGTGGGGATCGGTAAACTATATGTCAGTATTACTAATGGAGGGACACAGGAAGATGCTGTGACTTGAACTAACTAAACAAAACATATAGGAAAGGGATTTATGATCTGATATGAAGACAAGAATGCAGAGGGGCAAACCATGAGGCATGGACATCCTCTCCCAACAGATGGCCTAAACTGCGGACAAGAAATAAAACACTGAGGGCATACAGATTAAGCCGGAGAGACAAACTGGAACATAGATAAGCTACCCCACACCCGGCAGACTGCAAGCAATAATAGGGTAATGGGAACTTAATATAGTGACACTATCAGACTTTTAATTATGAGCAATCACTTACCGATGAACGAGTCCTTGAGGCACAGTGTGTCATCTCTCAACTCCAGAGCTCTCACTAGCCCCGTGGAGGACTCACTGGGATACATCATACAGATGCTAGAGGCTCTACCATCCAACAAATGTCCCTAGCAGGAATTTCAGAGGATATAAAAAAGCTGCAAGACCGTATGAATGTGACCGAGCAGAGAATGGACACATTAGAAAGGCACCAGCATAACATCTTGAGGAAAATGGAGGAACATGAGCTACGCCTGCCAAAACTGTGGGACTGGGTGGAGGATCAGGAGAACTGGGAGCACTGAAACAATATTTGAATCCTTGGTGTCCCCAAGGGCTTAGAAGGCCAAAATATGGAGGGCTTCCTTAATGAATTTATACTAAGGTTACTGGGTCCACGATGGAGAGGCCCAGTAGAGGTAAAACAAGCCCATTGAACAAGGGGGCACACCCAAGCCACAGGCAATTCACTAAGACCAATCATTGCATATATTCTCAGACACTCAGTCAAAGAAAGAGTTTTGAGGTCAGCACTGGAATTGGGGGACTTAGAATGGAAAGGGGCACGTATCACCATCTATAGGAATTTCTCCCATGAGGTGGCCATGCGTCAGAAAGCGTTAGGACCAATCAAAGCAAAATTGAGAGACTATGGAGTTAAATATGGATTCACAGGGTTATCTAACTTGTGGGTACCTAAGATGGAATGGAATTTACCGGGGCTTCCCTGCAGAACATACAGCACTGGATTTCCAAGCATTGGCTCAATAGCAGATTCATGACTACATCCCCCAGAAATCTCTCGGAGGCACATGATTACTCTGGAAAACAGCGGAATAGAATCTCTGGCAATCATACTACATGGGACTATAAACAGGAACCCAGAAATGGACAAAATGGTGCCCCCCATGCCTAAGATGGCCACTCCCAACCTGTTCCTCAAGAAGTCTTTGCAGCCCTGCAATGTAACCGATATACCGAAGGCGCAGCAGAACCAGGAGAGTCTGGAAGGACCTAGAACACAAAGGGCCAGGCACAGATCATGAAGCAGAACTGGCAGGGAGAGGGGATCCATTTGCAGCCCTGTAGTACCACTGGCTAAAATATCCTGAGATGACTCCCTGAGCAATGAAGAAAACCAAGAGTCAGACGTAGAGTTCCAGGACTGCACCGGGCCAGCAATATCCATGATTGACTCGGTGGAAGCCACCGAGGATCAAGAAGCAGAGGATATAGATAGCTCCTAGCCACAGGAAGCCTCAGTTCAACCTGGTCACTGCACGTTCGGGGATTTCACAGCAACCGGCAATGATTGACAACAACAGGACTCTGTCAGTAGTCTCAATGTAGGGAGATGTCTTGACGTCACAGTGAGCAACAATGCATTGTAATGGTAGACAGTTCTTCACCTTGATTGTTTTAAAATGTTTAGCTGTTGGTAAATCCCCTGATACACATAAAATAAGTGAGGGGATGGAGGGCAAACAGGAAGGGGGAAGAATTCCTGAACCTCCCACCTTATATGAATGCCTTGAGTCTGATATGTGAGTAAAGGGGACAGATGGAAGAGACTGGGACCCTTACTCTCCTCCCTACACTGAACATCAGCATTCTAACAATACTGGTGAGGAATTAACTCCCTTCCTGAAACCACCATCTGACAGGGAAAAGATGGGGAAGTAAAAGTTTTCACTCATGGTAATGAAGGGGACACTGCAGTTTTTGAGGAACAGAAACCCCACTCCTAGACAAGCTAAAGGCCTTGGTAAGGTGAACAAAAATTTAAATAAAACAAAAGTATGCACAAGGTAAGAGAGTTGGGATGTGTCAGAAGGGCAGATATTGCACCTCCACAGAGGCCCCCATTACAAAATCACAAAGGGAGGCAAGGGGATCAACAGGAAGGGGAAGAGGCCCCCCCCCAGGAATCTCAGAGAGTAAGATTTGGTCTCCCCAGCACTGAGGAACATACAGCATAAGCAAAAGGCTCCACTGAGTTAGCAACCTGGCCACTTCACTGCTGGAACAGTACATCAACGGACCCATGGACCTACCCCCCCACCAAACCAACACACTATACTGTTGCCCTGACAAAACACTGGGAACCATGGACAGATGCCAAACCTCTCCAAACTTCATGGATAATCCTCAAGGAGCTAACAACTTGTCTCAGGGACAATGGTCTAGGGTTTTAAGCACTAGGACCCAATTCAGGGAAAGGATGGTCTACAGAAGGTCTCAAATCAACCCCTGTGTACACTAATAGAAAAGGTTCCAGACTCCCACTTCATACTGTGGGGATGACATCCCACTGCAGCACATATAACACTAATTAATTCTCACTGATAGCTCCACCGACTGATTCAGGATGGTCTGGGATTAGCCTGTCATAGCTACCTTCACCACACAACCCTTATCACAGAGTCTAAGTAGAAAGGGCTAGGAACATATTAACAACTACTTTCCCTCAAGATACCAAGGAGGCATAGCTGTGGGATTCTGGACATATCCCCACATATTCGCATACTCCTTAGGTATTCCAGTGTATTCTCAAACTCCTTACCAGATATACAGCATAATTGCATTAATATGCAGTACAGTTTAGAAGCAGCAGAGTGTGAAGTCTATTAATCATGGTAGTAAGAGTATATTCCTGCAAGTGGGTGTATTTCCAAAGAGCGCCAACATAATCTGGCATTACATAATACTGACTGTGCCCTTGATAATATATCTGAGACTAGAGGTGCTGATTGTTTATATCTCAGAGTATTCTCTTCTCTTTCTTTCTGTGTGCACCTTATATAGGCTAGATTGCAGTAACCCAAAGCATTAACACCAAGCATCCCCACTTCAAGGCTCCTGTTCCGAACACAGATGGTCTTCAGCACAAAGTGCACAGGAGACAACAATGTAAGTAAGGGACCCAGGAGGTAATTGGGGCATGGGGTGTTGCCTGTTGGGTACACAACCAGCAACATGAGGAAGGGGGTGAGATGTGTCTCCTGGAACATGAAAGGGCTTAACCACCTGGTTAAATGTACTAAGGTACTGCAGCACCTAAAATCCATAAAGGAAGATCTCGCCTTACTCCAGGGATACATCTCACAGCCAGGTCAGTGCAATGGTTGCAGGAAAATTGAGTGGAGGGTAGTACACAGCTCAGCCAAATCCAATTCCAGGGGGTAGCCATACTGATACACAAATCATACACATTGGTAGAGGACTGGGTGAAAAACAATAATCAGGGACAGTGGGTGATGGCAAGGTTTGCATTTCCCTGGGAGAGAGGCAGTGCTCACCAATATTTATGCCCTGAATCAGGACAAGGACTTCCTCCCCCAGATATGCCATGCCATATCAGAAGCAAAGGGAGGAAATGAGGACAGGCCAGTACTCATGGGGGGGACTTTAATTTGGTGCCAGACATCTTCCTAGAAAAATCTTGGCCTACCCCAGATACCCATCCCAGGGCAAATGAGACCCTACTGGGACTGATGGAGGAATGGGAAATGTTGGACCCACAGTGTCGCAACAACCCAGTGGGAAGGGACTTCATGTTCTTTTTCACAGTATGCAGTACACACAGTTGCATTGACTACTTGCTGCAGATGGGCTGGCAGGGCAAGGTATATATATGACACGAATATTGAGCCCATGATCACGTCAGACCATGCTCTGATAGGCCTCTCATTTCACCCAGAAGGATCACAGTCCATATCCCCCAGCTGGAGGTGCAACCCACTCTTACTGAAGGACATTGCATTCCAGGAGTGGATAAGATCATAAACCCAAGTCTTTTAGAGATTAACACCAATGGGGAGGTCAGGGCAGGAACAGTGTGGGAAGCATATACAGTGCTTGCTATAGAAAAGTTGTCCAATTCCGAGGTACACTGATAGGTGCCATGCTGTACTGCTCATTGTACCTCTCGGTGCTGCATCCTGCCACTCGGTGCAGTACACCATAGTCATTATTCAGTGTGGTATATCTGCATCACAATGCAGTTCCTCCATAATCTACCTAGTGGTGACCGCAACATATTTTAGCCATGAAGAGTCCAAGTTTTTCTTGTTCCCCTCTTTATACAGGTGCACCACCAGGTGGCATGGATTTTCCAAAAGGATCACTATCTCAGCATAGTACAGTAACTTTGACATGAGCAGCCAAATCTTGCATCTTGACTAGGGTACCCCAATTAAGTGGACAGTCTGTAAAGTAATTGTTTGTTATGTCTTTTCTTTTACAATTTCTCATCTATAAACATAGCATTTTATTAAACTATAAAGTGAAATAAACATTTGTTTTACAAAAGACAAATTTTGTCAGCATTTTTTTTATCTCTTGTGATAAAACAAAATCTTCATCCTGACCGAGGTCCCATGGCCTTGTTTGAATGGACTTGAAATGATGAGCAGGAGGTGAGCACATTATTGTGCTGGTAACAGTCACTGACCTTCTCAAGTGGGATTTCAGATTCTCTGTTGGCTGCAAGCGGTCAGCCTCATGAGACAGTGCTAACTTTTCTGCTGTCAATCTTGACACACTGTACTGTACAGAAGTCTCGGCTTGAAGGAACAGCTTGATTGTTGTTAAAAATAAAAACTGGCTAATTAAACACATAAATAAATAATCTAAGTAATACTGACACAGGCTGTCTAAAAAATTTAGACTGTCCTGGAATATCCACAAGTAATGAAGCAGCAGGTCTAATCCTAGCCCCAGGCATATGAAAATTATCTTTGTGATTTGGTAATTTAGGGGAATACGTTAGCAGCTGTATATGGTAGCAATTTTGCAAGTAAACAGACTGTTGCTTGTTCTGACTGCAACTCCTTTTATTAACTGTACTACATTAGCTGAATTAACCTAGGGAAAATAAAATATACATTCACTGATGCTAGCCGTGCATTATTCTGTTTTGTTAGCAACTTTGTTTTACCTCAGTGTAGTTCCTATGTACATTATAAATACTTGAACTGTTCAGCTAATTAGGGATGTTAAACTGGCCTCTGGATTTTCATGCCCAGCCAGGGTTGTCAGCTGTATGTTGGGGGGCATGGTTGGTGAGTGGGGGGTGCAGTCTGTCAGAAGCTGGCCCCTCACTAATTCCAATCTAGCATAACTAAAACTGGCATCAAATGTTACCAATAGATCTCGCAGTCCCTTTCAACAGTGTGCACAGTATACCACTGATTGAGGACAAACTAAATTTGGTCTGTCATTGAGGAAAAATGCAACTATAGCTGGGTATAGCATGAGAATAGATACAGTACTTTCAACATTATGTTTACGGGTGTGTGTGGACAGACACTGTGCACTTCATAAACATCCTAGATCTGGCTGGCTCAACCCGTATCCAGAATTCCCAGGGATTAAATAGATGGTTAAAAGACTGCTCTGTTGACAGAATAAATTATTTACAATTCCAGTTATGGGATAACATCTATTTGCAGTTAATAATGGTCCTCGTGCATGGTGGCATATTCTCCAGAATTATTGAAAAGTGCAAGACAGAATAAAATAACTACAAACTTCATAACCATACTACTATAATAGTATTTTTGTAAGTCACACTCCATGGGGGGGGCTCCATGGTGGTTTCATAAAAAACCTCCTAATAATATGTGATGTAAATAACTGAAGTCCAAAGCTCTTGTAGCTTTATAATCTCATTTTTGGTGGGAGTGGTTCAGGTTGCCCTACAGTAGAATACAAAAGTGCAAAGCTCTGCAGGTACTGTATGTTTTATCTTTTAAAGATTTGGATTTGATCATACTATATGAGAAATCAATATGATTATGGACACCTCAAGGTAATCAGCTCCTTTGGTGGTGCATGAAACATTGTAGCTGATTTGATACCAAGAACTGGAAGAGAAGATGTTTGGTGGTTTCCAGGACAACAAATAATTTGAACAATGAATTAAGAACCTGAAAGAACATTTAATCATTGGTCCTATATTTGTCAATTAATATTAAGGTTGACATTTCATGAAGAATACATTGTCTCATCTGGAAACAGAATATTTTTAACAGCTTAGTTAGATGCATAATTAATAACAGTGTTATAAGATCAATTGACAAGGAGAGTGGTCTGCCTTTTTAGATATTCACAATAATTGTTGGCAATTATAGTTTACTTTTATCTGTAGTTAGTGAGCACATGTGTTTGCATAGTTATTTACTGTAATTTAACTTTACTATGAGAGAATGCATCAATGTGACTCAAACCCTATATACAGTAAGTAGTTTGATTGTCTAAGCTGAATTTATCCCTTGACAAAGCACCTGCACAGGAGCAAAATGGCATCGGGAGATTTGTCACATGCTCCCTACTATAAGGTTACCTTGTATACCCTCAGAGCTTTGGACTTTGTTACCTATATTTGTATGAATAAAATGCCATGTTTTTACTTCAAGATACGAAGTGAGACCATTTTGTGGTAGCGAGAGCAGGTGCATTTTTTTTTCCTGAGGAACCTGTTTGTATATAACTCAGACACACTGCTATTTATGAAGTGATCCATTCGGTTACTGAACTTTTCTGGTTAGAAATTTTCAAATAATAAATAAAATACATTTATGGGTCTTAAGAGCTTAAAACGTGTGTATAGTTTTAGTGATATCACTGTGCATTTTGAAATTGCATGTTTTTCAAATTATATTTAGCAAGAGAAAACACAGGCACCATAAAGTATAAAACATATGTAATGTATTCTGCAAACATTAAATAAAAGTTAAAACAAGTAAATTAATGTAGTTAGGGGCCATACTTTTCATTTGGTGATATCAGTGAGGATTTCTTCATTGTACAAAGAACCTTCCTGATCTGTACCCACAAACTACAGTACCTCTTTCTAGGGGTGTAACTAATTTAACTATTGGGTCATTTCCCCCCCAAAAAAATAATCATAACATGTGCCAAAGCTAAAAATGAACTCCACTCTTAACATTGCTTTCAGCAAAAATGTTTATTGCTTGTTGTCAACACACTTCTTGGCGGAATGTTTTTGTGGAAAACCACTTCTTCAGGCCCTTGTGTTGCTTTTTATTCAGGAAAATGTTTTTTTTCTTTTATTCTTGTTTATAGAAATACTTGTGTCCTCATACCAGATATTGATTCTCTTATACTGCACCCACTATCAGTCTAGCTTGCAGTGCACCATAATCATGCTTCTACTTTTAGGGCTATTACTAGCTTCCTACTTCTCTTATGCACTATGCAGTATTTGCGGTACTTGCACCTTTTTTTAAAGTAATCCTCACTGTCCATTTCACTTCCATGCAGTTATTGCACTTTATAGTTTTATAAATATTCCTGCAGCCCACTCTGTGGCTTTCCCTCTCAAGTTTGCAAGCCCTAAAAGTAGAAGTGTGATTATGGTGCACTGTGAGTTAGACTGATAGTGGGGGCACAAATAAGAGAATCGATATCTGGTATGAGGACACAAGTATTTCTATAAATAAGAGTAAAGGAAAAAACATTTGCCTGAATAAAAAGAAACACGAGGGACTGAAGAACTGGTTTTCCACAAAAACATTCCCCCAAGAAGTGTGCTGGCAACAAGCAATAAACATTTTAGCTGAAAGCAATTTTTGGAATGGAGTTCATCCTTAGCTTTGGCACATGTTATGCTCTACAATCTCATGGCAACTTCATACAGCTTCAACAGATGGACTGTTATTTGTACAACTCACTGTGACCTTGACCAAGTCATACTCTTGACCTCCATGCTTGTCAGCCCATCCCAGCTTTAAAATGTGGCATAAAACAAAACAATAACACCGGTGTTTTGTAGTCAGTTAAGAGACAACTAGGCTTCCTTAGTGAATTGTGCTGTGTAAACTAAAAATGACATTGATAAACCATTTTTATTTTTGCTTATTTATTGTTTGAGGATCTGAAGAAAAGCTCACCCCCACACACACACATGACAAACTGTATGAGATTTCTGAAAAGGACGTCTGCTTCAATCCATCTAAGTTTGGTTATTTTTAGTTTGGATCCTCAAAAAATAACTAAGATAAAAATATACTATTTTATCTTAGTCATTCTTCTTTTAAAGTAGCATGAGTCAGTAAGGGGGTATAGTTATTCCTTTACTGAATCAGAAACATTCCTGCTACAGTAGCTTTTTTTATGCCAGCCATGCTGTTTTCCATTGGACTAACTTGTATTTGTTTGCACTGTATTTTTACTGTTCTTTTCTTTTTGCACAGATGATGTGGTGTGTAATCTCTTATTCACACTTCCCCTGTGTTGCATCTGGAAATAAATAAATAAATCAATATGCAAGCATGCATGAACTGCTGTTTTAAATTAAATACTTGTATACCATTTGCTGTTCAGGCTATAGAAGAACAGGAGCTATTAAGTTCTGCCTGAAATGAATGAGTGAATTTGTTTGCATGCATGTACTCTCCAAGTGCTTGATTAGCATTATTATAGTGCATCAAGAGTATTGTAGTTTTGTAAATTTAATTGCCTGTACAGTATAGTTTTGTAACTTTTTTGAAATTGCTGAATAAATACTAGCAACTTAGCAACTTAGCATCCAAGCAGTATTTTGGTTACCATGTGTGCTGCTACTAATATGTGAATGAATGGTGTGTCCATATAAATGTTTCTTTTCTATATGTCATGATTGTTAGTTCCATGCATAAAGGGGTGGAGAGACAGAGGGCACAAAATGGGAAGTTGGAAGTGAAAGGAACTGCTTTACTTACCTCACACTGTCACCTCTAAATTGAGTGTGAGGTGCTAAAGGCTTTGTCCATTGTTTTAATAAGTGATTTAGGGTGTTAAGTCTCCAGACGGGGGGGGGGGGGTGGAGCAAACAAGTGAATGAGCTGCCAGGAGCATTACCATTCAGCATACTGCCTTTTTTATCACAGAAAGGGTGGTGGGTGCCCTAAATAGCCTACAGGCTGCCATAGGACATGGTGAGGGAAAGCACAGAGGAGGATTCAAACTTGCATGGGATAGGCATAAAGGAATACAGGATATATATGTGAAAGTTGGCCTCTCTGCATTTCTACAGAGGGGCTGAGATGCTAAAATTGGCATAATCTCTATTTACTAGTGCTTTTCTATGGTAACAGAATACTGTCAAAACAGGTTACACTTAATGACATCAAGCCTCATATACTGTACAATACAAGCTAGTGCAAGCATCATAATTTACAATACCGAGAACATAACAAAATTACAATGGCATAATGAGGGCATTTTTTTTCTATTCCCTGATTTGGTGCATTAACAGAAAAAAAACAGCAGTTTGAAATAGCTGCTTTCGAAAATAGAAACAACTACAGTATGCATTATTGTTTTGAATCATTGTTGAAAGAGTTATAGAGAAACTTTGAGCACTTTGATGATCGGTATTCATGTGCACTTCGATGATCAGTATACATGTGCAATGCTACAATATTATAAAAGAGTACTGTAATGTAACAAGATTTTAACACATTGTTTCATCTGATTGCCCAAGCAGGGATTTGGAATCCTGCAGGCTTACTGTAGTTCAGATAATGGAGTAAATGAGGAGCACAGTAAAATCACGTTAATTACCTTTGACATTTAATCATTTTCTACAGTCTTTCTAATTTTTGTAGCAGATGTTGGCCTCTTTACAATACAAACTGACATTACATACTTTAATTACTGAAATACTGAACTGAGGCAGCTACTATTGACATATTTTAAGCAAATGGTTTAAAATGCACAAGTGGCTGGTGCAAGGTTCATTTGCTATTGCATAATTCTGTTATGTGCTCAGTATTGTGGATAGAAAATTCTGATGCTTGCACTCGCTTTGATTGTACAGTATTTGATGCATGATGTCATTAAGAAGAACCTGTTTTGACAGTATTCTGTTAGTATGGAAAGGCACAAATAAATACATACTTATGAAATAAGAAGCAGACATGACGTCTCAGAAGGAGAACAACAGTGGTAGCCTGCCTGGCTAAGGCAGTGCTCCCAGAGTGTAGCTTCTAACCCTCTACAGGTTATGGAATGATGCTATGAGGTGGATTCTGTGGGGCTGGAATTGTCCCTCTCCTGGTGCTGACAGATATCCTCAACAGCATGTACAGTAGAGGATTCGTGAAATGACTCTGTTTATAAAATCTATATATACTGTACATTATAAACTACTCCAGAGCACAATGCTTCTTCCTACATCCTCCATAGTACCTTTTTATATTTTATGTTTAAATCTAACGGGGTGCTGTGGAAAATGTGGTTAAAAAAAGTTGTTCTTGAGTAGTTTGGATTTTTTGTTCACTTTACTGAAAACTAACCTGTATGTGATTCACTTGGCATCTGTTGGCAGTGGGAGACAGGAGTGATTCCTGTGTCATACCAACAGTTCCCTATATTTATACTTACAGTATTTAGAATAATTAACAGATGCAAGGCAGGAGAAAGATCTGTTTGTACCAAACTTCTGCTAGCATACAGTATTTCCTAATGTGACACTTACAGTTCCACTCCTTCATATATTTTAAGCCCTAGATAGCTTCTGCCAGAGACTTGGCAGAGAACACCAGGAGGAAGGAGTTGCTGTGTGACTGGACTTCTCTACTGGGACCATATTTCCTCCCTTCCCTCCACTCCACCCCTCACCCAAAGCCAGTTCTACTTTTATAGGCACAGTCTTTGACTGACAACAGGAACTTCCTGTTTGGGAGCAGGAAGTGAGTGATCACAGAGCCACCAAAGACTCACCATCCTAGAAGGACAAGAGTAGCTCTCTACCCCCTCCCCCAGCTGCTGGAGGTCTGCCTCTGAGCAAGTAAAGGGACTACTGAGAAATATAGGATCTTCTTGGCTCAACAGGAAGATCAGGTGCTTAAAGGGCACAGAGATAGCAAGTAAGTAGGGAGAAAAAAAAACAGAAGAAAGAATAAGGATTCCAAACAACAGTGAAGGGGCCATAAATAAGACATGATGGGAGTCGTGCAGTGCAGTGGCTGTGGAGCAGCAGTCTTCCAGGAGACATTCTGGAGGATGCAGTGATGTCCCATCTGCAGGCACCTCTCTGGGCTGAGGGAGGAGGTTGCTCATCTCCAGGCTGAATTGGCCAGGATTTGTGGGACCTCCTCTCCCTTCCAGGGACCACCAGGGCCACTGCTGTTGCCTCAGAGGTTGCCAAGAAAGAGGAGTGGTTGGACCCCAGTGGGCTCAGGGTGGGTGAGGGTGGTGAAACAGAGGCACATCCCTCCAGCTGTACCTCTCCACAATTCATATGCCACTCTGGCAAAGTGTGGTTCCTCTATGGAGGCACCCGCAGTGGAGACCAAGGAGGATGCTGGAAACCTCCACAAAGCAGACCCACAGGAGGGTGGCATGGGACCCCACAGGGGAAGGAAACAACTCCTGGTGGGGTACTCCATTGTTAGGAAGGTAGAACTGGGGGAGGAAGGGGAGAGGGAGGTAAGGTGCCTGCCTGGCACCATGGCTTGTAGGGACAGGGAGCAAATCCTCAGGATCACTGAAGCAGCTGCACAGGGAAGGGAGCTGGATGTCATTGTCCACCTAGGGACAAATGACCTGGCTATGAAAGGGATCAGAACAGTGCAGGAAGAGTTTGTAGAGTTAGGGTGGGGCCTTAGACAAGTAGCACACACTGTAACCTTCTCGGAGGTGCTGCCTGTCTATGGCATAGGTGAGGCTAGGATGCGCCACACCATGGGATTCAATCACTGGTTGAAAAACTGGTGCAGAGCTCAGGGATTTGGCTTCATTGGGGACTGGGGGTCCACCTGGAGTAATGCAGGCCTATACTGGCATGATGGTCTGCATCTATCCAAGATGGGAACCAGGATCTTAGGTGATAGGTTTAAATGCTTCATTGGCAAGTATTTAAACTAGCCAAGGGGGGAGGCACTGGAAAGGAGCAGGGTAATCCTAGACCCCCCCAAAAAGTCAGGGTAGTAAGTGAGGTAAACACAAAGACAGAGATGTCGATAGGAAGAAGGGCAGGGATAAATGGAGAAAGTGACAAAGGCATTAAGAACAGGGATGGGGCAAAAAGAGTAAGGCCATCAGAAAATGGAGGGTAATGAGTAAAAATGCCTGTAGTCTGGGCAACAAGCTCCCTGAACTGGTGGCCTTGATGGAAGAGGGATGCCTGGATATCATAGCAGTCACAGAAACATGGTACACAGAGAACCATGACTGGGATGTTAACATACCAGGGTACACAACCTACAGGAGAGACAGGGAGGGGAGAAGAGGGGGAGGAGTAGCTCTCTATGTAAGGGAAGGAATAAAAGCAACTGAACAAAAGAGTAAACAGGGAGGAGAGGAGGCACTGTGGGTCACCTTAGAGACTGGAAATGGTGCCACAAACCACACAGGGGTTGTATACAGACCCCCATATCAGGGGAAGGGAATGGACAAGGATATGATAGAAGACATTCTTAGGAAGGCAGAGAAAGGGGAGATACTATTGATGAGAGACCTGAATATGCCAGATGCTAACTGGAGCACATTTGCTGCAGCCACATCCAAGTGCAGGGCCATTCTTGATGCCCTACAGGTGACATGCCTCAGACAACTAGTTTTGGAACCCACTCATGAGGAAGCAATCTTAGACCTCGTACTCTTAAATGGGGACAGTGAGAGGATCTCAGATCTAGAAGTGGGTAGCCATCTGGGAACAAGTGACCATCAAACAGTGTGGTTCACGATAAACTCAGCTATGAAGTCAAGCCATACAAAACCTAGGGTAATGGACTTCAGGAGGGCTGACTTTGGCAAGATGAGAGTGCCTTAGAAAAGCACTATGCAAACAGGCTAGAAGGAGGGTGGAACAACAATGGGGAAACAT
Organism: Neoceratodus forsteri; assembly: GCA_016271365.2. NCBI lineage: Eukaryota > Metazoa > Chordata > Ceratodontiformes > Ceratodontidae > Neoceratodus > Neoceratodus forsteri. The sequence continues at coordinate 127,825,466 of CM057457.1, forward strand.
CAAATCTGCCATCACAGAGGCAACAAGCCTTTGTGTGAAGCAAATAGACAAATCAAAATGAAAGAAAAAAACACTATGGTTCTCAAAAGAGGTGGCGGGGAAGGTCAGGGACAAAAAGATAGCATTCAGGAAGTATAAGAAAACACAGAAGGAGCAGAACAGAGAGCTGTACCAGTTAAGGCAGAAGGAAGCAGGGAGGGAAGTCAGAATAACAAAGGCCCAAACTGAAGAAAAGATAGCCAACTTGGTTAAGAAGGGGGATAGAACCTTTTATAGGTACATCAGGGAGAGTAGAAAGACAAAGGGAGGGATAGTGAGGCTGAATAGAATAGATGGTGGGTGGGCAGAGTGGGACAATGAAAAAGCAGGGATACTGAATGAATATTTCTGTTCAGTATTCACAAAAGATGAGGAGGGGAAGGTGTCTAATCCAAGTAACAGAAGCACTCTGGATAGTGGGGTCAATCCCAATCCTTTCACAGAAGAAAGGATTCTGAAAGAACTCCTAAAACTGAAGGTGGACAAAGCAATGGGGTCTGACGGAATTCACCCCAGAATTATAAAAGAATTAAGGAGAGAACTAGTGAAACCACTGACTACCCTTTTTAACAAATCATGGGACGATGGTGTGGTACCTGAGGACTGGAAGAAGGTGGATGTGATTCCCCTTCACAAAAGTGGGACCAAGACAGAGGCAGAAAACTACAGACTTATCACTTTGACCTCTGTGGTAGGGAAAGTGATGGAATCACTTCTGAAGGAAGAATTGTTGAGTACCTAGAGGCCAGTGGGGCACAGGACCCAAGGCAACATGGGTTCACAGTAGGAAGGTCATGTCAGATGAATCTAATTGGTTTCTTTGACTGGGTAACCAAAGTAGTAGACCAAGGAGGGGCTGTGGACATGTCCTACCTAGACTTTAGCAAGGCATTTGACACAGTCCCACACAAAAGATTCATAGTCAAATTAACCAGCCTGGGAGTGGGTCCCAGGGAGGTAGCCTGGGTAAAATCTTGGGTGGACAACAGGACACAGAAGGTAATTGTAAATGGAGTCCACTCTGAAGAAAGAGGGGTTACTAGTGGGGTACCGCAGGGTTCAGTACTGGGTACAGTCCTTTTTAATGTCTTTCTAAGTGACATTGCAGAGGGACTGGAAGGAAAAGTATGCCTCATTGAAGATGACACAAAGATCTGCAACAGGGTTGAAACACAAGGAGGCATGGAAAGGATGAGAAGGGACTTGGCAAGGTTGGAGGAATGGTCAGAAGTATGGCAGCTTGGATTCAATGCAAAGAAGTACAAAATAATGCACATGGGAAACACAAATCCAGGGGAAGATTACACAATGTGGGGGAGGTAGTAACAACAACAAAAATGGAAAGGGGCCTGGGGGTAATCATATCAGATGACCTTAAGGTTAGTAAGCAATGTGAGAAGACAGTAGGGAGGGCTGGGGGGATACTGGGATGTGTAGGGAGAGGCATCACCAGCAGAAAACAGGAAGTTGTTATCCCTCTATACAGACAGGTGGGGAGACGCCATCTGGAGTACTGCGTCCAGTTCTGGAGACCCCATCTCTGCAAGGACATAGACAGGATAGAGGCAGTCCAGAGGAGGGCAACTAAAATGGTGCAGGGTCTGCAAGAGAAGCCATATGAGGAGAGACTAAAGGAGCTTAATATGTATACCCTTGAGGAAAGGAGGGAGAGGGGACATGATAGAAACTTTAAGTACCTCAGTAGAATCAACAAAGTCCAAGAGGGTAGCATCTTTCAGAAAAGAGAGTGCAAGAATAAGGGACACAATTTGAAGATAGAGGGTGGTTCAGGGGCAATGTGAGGAAGTAATTTTTTCACAGAGAGGGTGGTGGATGCATGGAACAGCCTTCCTGACGAGGTTGTGGGGTCTAAAACTGTGGGAGAATTCAAGAATACATGGGACAGACATAAGGCACTTTTTGTGGGGGGTAGGAAGAAATAGGCTGTTGGTTAACTAGGATCTGCAGCTTATCCTGTAGGTAGGGAAATGAGCAGACTAGGTGGGCCAAGCAGTTCTTATCTGCCGTCAAAGTCTATGTTTCTATGTAAGTATCAAATCAATACATTTAATGAATTATCAGATGCAAGAGCTGAACTGCTCATTGTGCTTAAATAATCAGATGCCATGTACTGTAACTATTTTAACCAATCAGTTATGTCATGGGGTCTTTTCAATCAATGCATGATGAAATAAGACTATTTCTGTGGAATTCATTGTCTCCCCTATAAATTCAAGCACACACAACAGACTACAAATAAAAGGTTCCCTTAGTCCCCATGCTTGCTTGACAGGGTGTGTATTTTTGAAAAATCGTCATGTCACTATTGCATTTAGAGTGTGGCTTCAAATTTTCTTACTAGCTTAGCAGCAGTTTTGTGAAGGCAGACAGCCTTGTTTCTCCTGATGTAACAGAGGCTATTTGTGATCAAAACAAATAAAATGAAATCAAAACAACCTATTAGTGGCCCACTTTCTGAAAGGGACACTCAATCAGCACCTCCCAGCCCACCTATCTTCCATCTTTATTTTATATTGGGTCTCTAATTTCAATCACAATCGGGGAAAGAAAGGGTGTTCCGGCACAGCTCCGGAGGTACTGGATGAACTACAAGAATAAATATGCAAAGGCAGACCAGTTCAATTCAGCATTTATTTATTTTGGCAGACAGTGAAAACTTGCAATGGGGAAAGGGGTAACAGGAGATCCATTATAAGTGCATCAGCAGCATGCCTTTGACGTTACTGACTTTGCTCTGCATGGGCTCAGTTGACAAGCTGGAAATAAAAATGTCTGACTCTTTTAGACACTGTCCTGATAAGAAACTTGTCTTATTTTTGTTCTGGTCAATGCAACCAGTATTCAGCCCAAGAATGATAGTGACGTAAAAAACCCTTTTAAATCGTATCATCTGTTTGCTTGTAACTTATCTTTATTTCACTAGTAATTTGTCTTATATCACTACTTGCCCCACCACCTGTCATTTTTCCACATTCTCTCCACATCACATGCTCATATTGATAAGGTCACTGGAGCACATTGTTTTTGGGTGCTAAATTGTTAAGCCAGTGACTTTGAAAAAATTTGATATTTGTTCCTAGTCACTCCTCAACCATTATTTATTGTGCATTAAAACAAAGTCACTTAGGGAACTTAAACAAATGGCAGCGTTTCAATATTAAAGTCAGCCACTATATCCCTCAAATACCCATGCCGCATATTTATGTAAGGCAGCAGCTGCAAAGTTAAATTTCTGGAGGGGTCAAATTTCAAGAACTCCACCATTCTACCATGCCACCAGGCATGTCAGCATCTGTTTAGATCGAGAGGATAATGGCCATTTACAGTTAATAACTGTCCTTGTGCAAGGTGGCATATTCTCCAAAATTATTAAAAAGTGCAAGACAGAATCAAATAACTACAAACATCATACTGTACTAGTATGTACTGTAAATCATACTCTTTGGGGGGCTCCATGGGGGCTCATAAAAAATCCTAATAATATGTGAATAATTAAAGTCCAGAGCTCTTGCTGCTTGGAGAGAGACCAAAGGAATAACTCCACCAAGGGCTTAAATTCTTGAAGTGCCAGACCCAAATGAAATTAAAGCAAACTGTAGTCCACCAACAATTCCCCAGACTCAAAAACAGTGCCCATGAAATGGCAAGGTGAAGGAGGGCAGATGCTACACTATTGCTGCAAATTGCAACTCGCTACACTTACCCTCCAGCTCACATATAGGGATAACCAGGAATATAATGGTTCTAATCTGATACAGTCTAACTGAAAGATGCAAACCTGAGACAGAAAATAAAGACATTATACTGTGACATAAGAAACCCAATGGTGGCAATCCAGGTAAAATTATTTAGTTGGCTGGGCTATTAAGATGCTAATTCAGTGGAGCCCACTTAAGTGCACGTTGAATAAGTGCACATCCCGGTTAAGTGCACACTTTTTCAATACCCATTTTTATTTCATATGTTTCCCATGTTAATTTAATTGCTTAAATGCACACTACAGAAGTGCACATTTCTGTTAAGTGCACATTTTTGGGTAGAAAAGCCTATTAGTTTTTATGTCCTGCACCTTCCTAAGTGCACATCTAAAAAAAATATTGCTGCAGAGTATCCCACAGCCCCTTTATTTCTCCTTTATAAATCCACCTTAAGCACTAACTGACTTTTGTGCTAAGTAACACTACGTGCTGCAACTACAATAGTTTTCACTCACTCACTCATTACAATGATCACAGAAAGAAAGTAATGTTCTTTCCTCAACAGAAGCTTGCCTTACTTAAACTTGGTCAGCCAGATGCCAAGTTGTCCGATATTGCTAGGGGCTATGGTATCAATGTTTCTACTGTGTCCGTATTTATGCTGTGAGGGAAGGAGGGTCAGATGTCATCTAATCCATCCGAGGAAATCACAAACCCAGAAGAGAAGATTGTGGAAATGCTGCCAATGATTCTCATGCTACTGACCAGAATGACCCCCATGGATTTTGTCACACACAGAGCAATCAGGACCTGGTGACCTGGTGACTTACGCCAAAGTAATATGGAGCATGAATAAAGTAAGAAACTGCATATGCGCACCATTTAGAGAACTTGTACTATGAACTGCATATATGCTATGTATCACTGTAGCACCAATTAATTAAAGTGTTTCTAACCCATCAGAATGCCTGGAAAGCTATTGTTCAGTTAAATGCACGGCCCAGTTAAGTGCACAAATATCCCAAGGGTGTGCAATTAAGTGGTCTGCACTGTATGCAAAATAGAATTACATGTGTTTTTATTTACAGCTTTACAATCCAAAGACAACTATATACTATACATCTTCAACAGATGGACTGTTATTTGTAAAGCTCACTGTGACCTTGTCCAAGTCATAATCTTGACATCCCTGCTTGTGCCCTCATCCCAGCTTTAAAATGTGGTATAAAACAAAAAAAACAACAATGGTGTTTTGTGATCAGTGAAAGAGCAACTAGGCTCCTTATTGAATTGTGCTGTGTAAGCTAAAAATAACTTTGATACAATTTGTATTAGTTATTGTTTGAGAATCTGAACAAAAGCTGACTCTGCCCATAATCCCCCTCCCCCCCCCACACCCAACAAACTGAATTAGATATCTGAAAAGGATGCCTGCCGCAATTCATCTAAGTTTGGTTATTTGTAGTTTGGATACTCAAAGAATAACAAAGGTAAATATAGTATTTTATCATAGTCATTCTTCATTTAAAGTAGCATGAGTCAGTAAGGGGGTACAGTTATGCCTTTACTGAATCAGAAACATTCCTGCTAGCTTTTTTTATGCCAGCCATGCTGTTTTCCATTTTGACTAACTTGCATATGTTTGCACTGTATTTTTACTGTTCTTTTGTTTTTGCATATATGATGTAGTATATAATCTCTTATGCACACTTTCCCTGTGTTACATCAGGAAATAAATACATACAGACACACATACATACATACATACATACATACATACATACATACATACATAAGCAAGCATGGACTGCTGTTTTAAATTAAATACTTGTATACCATTTGTTGTTCAGGCCATAGAAGAACAGGCGCTATTAAGTTGTACTGAAATGAATGAATTTGTTTGCATGCATGTACTCTCCAAGTGTTTGATTAGCATTATTCTAGTGCATCAAGAGTATTGCAGTTTTGTAAATTTAGTTACGTGTACAGTTTAGTTTTGTAACTTTTTTGAAAATGCTGAATAAATATCAGAAGCTTAGCAACTTAGCATCCAAGTAGTATTTTGATTATGATGTGTGCTGCTACTAATATGTGATTGGCGTGTCCATATAAATGTTTCTTTTCTATATGTCATGATTGTTAGTTCCATGCATAAAGGGGTGGAGAGACACAGGGCACTCAATGGGAAGTTGGAAGTGAGACGAACTGCTTTACTTACATCACACTGTCAGCTCTAAATTGAGTGTGATGTGCCAAAGGCTTTGTCCATTGTTTTAATAAGTAATTCAAAGTGTTAAGTGGCCAGATAAGGGGGTGGGGTGTGAAGCAAACGAGTGAGCTGACAGGAGCTTTACCATTCAGCATACTGCCTTTTTTATGCAATCAGTTTTGTGATTCAAGGTTCTGAGTGGCAAGAATGTGGATGGGGTGTGGAGCATACTGCCTTTTTATTCATTCAGTTTCCAGCTTCCTGGAGAGAAAGGGGTTAGAAGCTAAGCTCTGGGACCACTGTCTTAGCTAGGCAGGCTGACACTTTGTGCTCTCCGTCTGAGATGTCATGTCTGCTTCTTATTTCATAGGTTTGTATTTATTTGTGCTTTTCCATAGTAACGGAATACTGTCAAAACAGGTTACACTTAATGACATCAAGCCTCATATACTGTACAATACAAACTAGTGTAAGCATCATAATTTACAATACTGAGAACATAACAGAATTACAATGGAATAATAAGGGCATTTTTTTCTGCTCCTCTTATTTGGTGCATTACCAGAAAAAAAAAACAGTTTGAAATGACTGCTTGAATAATCAGAAGCAACTATAGTATGTATTATTTTTTGCAATATTGTTGAGAGTTATAGAGAAACGCTGAGCACTTTGATGATACTCGGTATACATGTACAATGCTACAATGTTATAAATGAGTACTGCAATGTAACATGATTTTAACACATTGTTTCATCTGATTGGCCAATCAGGGATTTGGAACCTTGCAGGCTTACTGTTGTTCAGATAATGGAGTAAATGAAGGGCACGGTAAAAACCACGTTAATTATCTTTGACATTTAATCATTTTCTGCAGTCTATCTAATTTTTGTAGTGGATGTTGACCTCTTTACAGTACTTACAAACTGACATTACATACTTTAATTACTGAATAAAACTGAACTGAGGCAGCTACTATTGACATATTTTAAGCAAATGGTTTAAAATGCACAAGTGGCTGGTGCAAGGTTCATTTGCTATTGCATAATTCTGTTATGTGCTCAGTATTGTGGATAGAAAATTCTGATGCTTGCACTTGCTTTGATTGTACAGTATTTGATGCTTGATGTCATTAAGAAGAACCTGTTTTGACAGTATTCTGTTAGTATGGAAAGGCACAAATAAATACATACTTATGAAATAAGAAGCAGACATGACATCTCAGAAGGAGAACAACAGTGATAGCCTGCCTGGCTAAGGCAGTGCTCCCAGAGTGTAGCTTCTAACCCTCTACAGGTTATGGAATGATGCTATGAGGTGGATTCTGTGGGGCTGGAATTGTCCCTCTCCTGGTGCTAAGAGATATGTTCAACAGCACATACAGTAGAGTATTCATGAAATGACTCTGTTTATAAAATCTATGTATACTGTACATTATAAACTATTGCAGAACACAATGTTTTTTCCTACATCCCTCACAGTACCTTTTTATATTTTATGTTTAAATCTGACAGGGGTGCTGTGGAGAATGTGGGTAGAAAAAACAAGTTGTTCTTGAGTAGTTTGGATTTTTTGTTCACTTTACTCAAAACTAACCCATATGTGCTTCACTGGGCATCTGTCAGCAGTGGGAGAAAGGGGGAATTCTCGTTTCATACCAAAAGTTCCCTGTATTTATATTTACAGTATTTAGAATAATTAACAGATGCAAGGCAGGAGAAAGATCTGTTTGTACCAAGCATCTGCTATCATACAGTATTTCCTAATGTGATGCTTACAATTCCACTCCTTTATACATTTTAAGTGTCAAATCAATACATTTAAATTTATTTAATGAATTATCAGATGCAAGAGCTGAACTGCTCATTGTGCTTAAATGATCAGATGCCAAGTACTGTAACTGTTTTAACCAACCAGTTACGCCATGGGGTCTTTTCAATCAATGCATGATGAGATGAGACTATTTCTGTGCAATTCAATGTCTCCCCTATAAATTGAAACACGCACAACAGCCTACAAATAAAAAGTTCCTTTAGTCCCCATGCTTGCTTGACAGTGTTGTTTATTTTTTTTTTAAATCACCATGTCGCTATTAAATTTAGAGTGCAGCTTTAGATTTTGTGATGAGCTTAGCAGCAGTTTTGTGAAGGCAGGCAGTCTTGTTTCCCCTGATGAAACAGAGGCTATTTGAGATTGAAATAAATAAAATGAGATCAAAACTACCTGTCTACTACTAGCTCACTTAATGAAAGGGACACTCAATCACCACCTCCCAGCCCACTTGTCTTCCATCTTTATATGATATTTGGTCTCTAATTTCATTCACAGAAAGGGAAAGAAAAGCTGTTCTGGCACAGCTTCAGAGGTACTGAATGAACTAAAAGAATAAAAGACACAAAGGCAGACAAGTTCAATTCAGCATTTATTCATTTTGGCAGACAGGGAAAACTTGTAATGGGGAAAGGGGTAACAGGAGATCCATTATAATGTGCATCAGCAGCATGCCTTTGACATTACTGACTTTGCTATGCATAGGCTCAATTGGCAAGCTGGTAGTGAAAATGTCTGACTCTTTTAGACACCGTTCCAATAAGAAATCTGCCTTATTTTTGTTCTGGTCGATGCAGCCAGTGTTCTGCACAAGAATGATAGTGACATACAGAAAAAGCCCCTTTTAAATGTTATGATCTGTTTGAATGTGATTGTCCCCACAGATCATTGTACTTAGTTGTAGTTCTGATTACAAGTGCATAGGAATGTACTAAATAAGAATAAAAAAAAAGTGTGATTTTTTTTTTTTTTTGGCATCCAATCCCACTGCTTCACAATAGCACAAATAGGAACCATGGTCCCAGGGTCAACAAGTGACAAACCTCCAACACATCATACTGCACACTACAGCAACAAAAATATCTGTATTCTTTTAAGTGCCCTCTGTAATGATACCCATTTAATATTGAGGCAACACAGCGAGAACCACTACATGGAAAGGTTTTTTTTATTATTTCATTGACAATTTAAGGATCAGATATTCAGGTAAAGAGTGATGGAGCTTAATTAAAACCTAAGCTGTATGTGCTTCATTAGCAATTATCGGGCCGGGGGGGTCCACATTACCCATTTGCTATGGGTATCATTACAAAGGACATTTAAAGCATACAAATATATATATTTTTTTACAGTGCATGATGGGTTGGAGATTTGCAACTTGTTGGCCCTGGGACACTGGGACAGTGGATCCTATTTGTGCTATTATGAAGCAGTGGGGTTGGATGCCAAAAAAAAGCACCATTTTATTTTTAAATCTTTTAGTATGTAGACTTGTCATCAGAAATACAACTAAGCATAATGCCAGTACAATGATCTGTTGGGGTAACTACCGGCACCACATTTTTTTGCCTACATTCTTTTCCCAATTGTGAATCAAATTAGAGACACAATATATTGTAGAATAAAGATGGAAGATGAGTGGTTTTGGAAACTGGGAAGGGACAGTGGAGACTAAGAGATGGAAAATGTACTTTATGGAGAAGTGCCACTTTCTTGGTAGATCACCGACAAGGCAAATAATGAAGATACTGTATTTTCAAAATCAAATTTATTCAGGGAAAAATTATGGTTACTCACTATCATATCCTCTAAAATATATTGTCAAGATAATTTAACAGGCAGAATCAGATACTGTACTGTAGATACAGTATGTGAAGAAAACATACAAACATAACAATAGCATTGTAACAAATTGAAATACGCAGAAAAAGCACAATCGTTCATCACTTGTTCATCATCTATACTAAACAGCAGGCTACAGTTGCTGAACTGAGTTATCAATGATTAGGTCTATCCATCTGGAGGTGTGGAGCATGTGTCCCAGAGAAGAGGCATGCAGTTGGGGGGGAGTGGCTTCTCATTAAAATAAATGATTTGCTTACAGGATTCCAGTAGGCAGTAAAGACAGGGAGGGACAGATACAATTTCCAGACAAGGGAAACACCTGCAGGCAAATCTTAATTCAGCAGCCCCCTTTTCACAGAAACAGTGCCACCTGGTGCATTTTGCAATTTAAAAAAAAATGAAAAACTTAGGCAGATTACCGCACGTCATACCGGATACCGAATACACTGCCAACTGCAGCCTGAAACATACTGCTGCAGCTATTGCTCCCACCGAATTCTATCATGCTACCACTCAACTTATTTGTAGCAAGCACTGCAAAGCCTCTCTAAGGGAGTGTATAATCTCCTGCACTGCCAGACAAAACAGGGAAAGGAGGAGGGAGATGGAGGAGCTACACCGAAAGCTGGTGGCCCAAGAAACAGAGTTTAAAAACACCTTCCCCCCACTAGCTGACCTACTTTCCTTGATCACAGGACTAAAATACAGAATTAACATCCTGCTACAATGCAAGGCAGAATGGCAGCTGCTTAGGGCCAAGCACAGATTTTGGGAAATCAGGAGACAAGGGGGTTAAAATGCTCACTTACGATCTCTGAAAACAGAAATCCAACTCTCAGATTCATTCCCTTAGTTCAGTAAAAGGGGAGACAGACACAAAGCCTTTGGAGAGCACTGTAGTTATGTAGCAATTTTATGAAGCTCTGTACACATCCCAGGCTCAATCCAGGGGCTCAGGATTGGACTCAGACATTCAGACCTTTTTAGATGTCATCCCACTGCCACACCTGAGCCCAGAGGAGGTACAAAGCCTGGGCAGGACTCTTACTCTGCCTGAGTTTAAGTCAGTATTTCACCAACATGAAAGAGAAAAGCTCCAGGGGAAAATGGGATGTTGGCAGAGCTTTATCAAATTCTGTATGATGCTATCCTACCTTCTCTCCTAGCTGCATTGTAAGAGGCTAAAGCAAAGGGTGTTCTTCCCCTGACAATGAAGGAATCCATAATCACCCTGCTAGTTAAAAAGTTGGTGGATCCCCTGGACTGCTCTAATATCCACCCTATTTCACTGATTTCAGTAGACAAAAAAGTACTGGCAAAGGCCCTGGACAACAGACTGGAGGCAGTGTTACCATCACTGATACATTCTTCACAGGCTAGATTTAGAAGAGGCAACACTGGGGCAGACAGCATATGCACAGTCCTCAGCCTTAAATGGCTCATCATACAGTCAGCTACACCTATGGCTACTCTGGCAGTGGTCTTTTGCAAGTCCTATGATTCGGTGGAATGGGGGTACTCACACTCCACTCTGGGAGCCTATGGATTCAGACCTTACTTCCTAGCCTGGCTATCTACCATGTACACCAGTACCACAGCTTGCATACTCACTAACCAAAATATCTCATCCCCCTTTGAGTTGCAACATGGTATGAGGAAAGGATGCCCTCTGCCCCATCTACTATTCTTGATAGCCCTAGACCCCCTAATTATGAAGCTATTGGACACCTCAGAAGCCCATGATATACAGGTAAAGGGGAAGTAGTACCTAGTCAATACATATGCAGATGATCTCCTCATCACACTTGACTAATCCTCTGAATCCTTACCACCCATTCTGAGCTCCTTATAGGAATATGCCAGACTATCAGGGTTGTGGATTAATAGAAAAAAAACAACATTTTGACTGCTGAGTCTGGCCTGCAATAGGGAATGTCTGCAAGGGACACCAGTGATCTGGGTGCCTCAAGGCTTTACATATTTGGGGATCAACATCACAGATCACTGTAGGAACATGATAGAGGCAAACTACATGTCTCTCATAGCTTCAGTAAGAGCCGAGACCCAAAGGTGGTTAAAACTGCATCTCTCCCTAAAGGTTAAAGTAGAAGCCATACGTATGTTTACCCTACCCAAGCTATCCTACCTATTTTGTAATCTGCCAATAAAGACGCCTTCCAAAATCTTTCATACTGTGGACAGATTGATGACTTGGTTTATCTGGGAGGGGAAAACTCTCAGATTTGGCAAATCAAAGTTATGGGCCCGCTGGACCAAGGGAGGCCTAGGTCTCCCATGGCTTCAGGGATACTCACTGGTTTACTGTGCAGCCCAAGCCATCAGATGGTTCCTGCTGGCAGCACCCAGTACCCTGATATGGGTGAGACTGAAGTTGGATATAGCAAACTCTACATGGCTGGTGAACCTCCTTGGGAAAAGCAGATATCAAAACACAATGGCATCCCTGATATTCTGGGAGACCAGAGAAGCCTGGTAGAGATGTATGTGCCTAACACTCACCCCAAGGACCTCATGGGCTCCCCCAGCAAGGTACACCTCATTATGGGACAACTCCAATATCCAGGTAGGAAGACACACCATTAGGTGGAGTTTCTGGCAGGGAGAATGCATTCATACAATAGTCAACCTATATGTGCCCAGCTCAGAGGACTTGATGTCCTTCCAACAAATACAGGCACGAAACCAGCATCCCAAAATGGACTTCTTGAAATACCGATAGATTCAATAGGTGATTCAACAATTTAGACAATGGATGCAACTAGAGAAGGGATGGGAATGGCTTGCAGCAGTGCATAAACTGTGCAAGCTGAAGAACAAGGCAGGGAGGGTGTATTGCTTGCTTAGGGATTCTCAGCCAGACACCACCAACTCTTGCAGACTAAAGTGGGCACAGGATCTGCAAATGGATATATTCCAAGATGAGTGGTCGGGCTGCCTCCAAGGAGCCAACCTGGCATACAGTGTTTCCAGATGCCCACTTAGCCACCTTAAAGTACTGTTAAAATGGTACCGCACCACAGACACACTTCAGAGGATGGGGCTCCTCCCAGATTCTGAATGTCAGAGATGCCAGGCCCCTAATGCCAACCTGATGCACATTCTCTGGCAATGTCTTTCACTTGCCCCATTATGGGCTGGAGCACTGGAAGACTGCTCCAAGATACTGAAAGAACAGATACCCACATCACCAGCCCTCACCCTGCTAGGGGCACCTCACAGCTGTTAAACTGCAGGACCCAGTTAAAGAGATGGAACTTAGTGGTGCTACTAGAAGTCAAACAGGCTATCCTGATGAGATGGTGACAGATAACACCCCCTCACATCTAACATTGCAGACAGCAGTAGCCAGGCTAGCAGTCTTTGAGCATCTGGCATTTGCTAACTCAAACCAACTACATAGATACAACAAGAAATTGGGGCCCTATCTTCAGTCACATCTATGCTCGGTTTCCATAACACCACCTGGCAACCCACCTTTATGAAACAGATGACACTCTTACTCCTTTAGACTTCCACTCTTCCTTTTGGGATTCCTCACAATCTCAAGCCTGGAGACAATGGAGAGATAGTTTAATGGCTAACGGAAAAGTATATATATATGTTTTTTATTCTTTTGGTAACCAGGTAAGGCCCACTATGGCACAAGTGCCAGTTTTCAGGTGCGACCCAGGAGCACTGGGGTGACTAAGGGAATTGCTCAGAGTCACACAGTATGCAAGAGGTGGTTATGTAAATCAAACCCAGGCCTGCTGGATGTAGCAAGCTCATTTATAGCTCATTACTCTACCCTCTGGGCCATATAACTAACTGTACAGTTCACAGTACTTGGTTTTTTACCACTTCATCATCTCTAGAATGTAGGGCACTCCATGTAGGATTATTTATTTATTAATTTATTGAACGGTTTCACCAGGAAAGGCACACTGAGCAACAAGATGCTGGTCTCACTGTGCTTATAAATTGCACTAGTTATTTAGGTGCTTGAATTTCATGGTAATAGTGTGTCATATAAATTAGTGTGTTTAAATATTCTTGCATACTATAAATGTTTTTTAACAAAATGTATGTAGTGTATCCTGTCAAAATTTACTGCATTTATTCATAGTATTACCTGTGCGGAACAGTTTCTTTGTTTGTAATTTGAAAAGCATCACTAAAATCTTTCATCATAAAAAAAGAAAATTGCCTTGGAAATAATGTTTCTGGGCACCCAAAAATCCAGGGTACCTTGCTCAGCGAGAAGAGACATTCACCCATGCTCTCTATATGAGAACATCAGGACTTCTTCAGTTCTGAAGCCACTGCTGGAGTCTTGCTGCTGGCTTCAGTTGAATTAGTGAGCCAGTGATCCCGTTTTCTCTCTCTCTCTCACTCACATACATATGTAGCTATCTAATTTTTGGAACTGTCCTTTATGCAGCTAATTGTTTTTCTTTTGTATAGGTTAATAACTTTCTAGGATGTGTTTTGCTGCAGAACTACCATATACTTTGCAGTTTAATTTTGTTTGTATTATAAAAGTAATTTCAGATTGATGGTGGAGTTAAACCAGATGCTCACCAATGTACATTTAGCATAGCTGCTACTAGTATTCTACAATTACTCAATATTATTAGAATAATCCAGTGTAATTCTTATTTTGTTTAGCAGGCAATTGTTATACTGTTATTGCTATAGCTCAGTCTTACAACATAAGTATCTAAATGTACTGTATCTAGATAAGTTTGGTGCAGGACTAAAAGTATCTAAATAAGTTAGGCACAGCACAAATGAAATGTTAAAGAAGCCTCCCACACCAAAATAAGGAGAAAATCTATAGTCTAACATCAGTTACATGCCTAGTCTACATCCAGTACTAGAAGACTAGGAGCAGGATTTTCAAAGCATGGTGCAGGCCTTGTGACGAGCCCTGCACCATGGCATTTAGATTTTGGTAGTGCATCAAACCCCTTCATCACAACTGCACCCGATTTCCTAATCTCAGATGCAGTTTCAACAGTTTCTCCGAATTAAGGCAGCTTGCACCAAATATCTGGTGCAACCTCCATAAAAATGACCCTAGGGAGTGCTGCAAGCTAAACCACAGAAAGGTGGTCTAACTTGGGGCAATTTGATGCACAGAATAGAAAATCCCAATCCCCGCCAGCAGAATGCCACAAGTCATGTGTGCCATATGTTTGGCTATCTGCATATCTGTATCTGTACCTACAGGAAAGCTATGAACCCATAGGGCCTTGCAGTTCTGCAGCTCACCAGACAGACCCACAAAATTTTGACATCCATTGCCATATGAACATGCAGGGCCCTTTGGGTCCTGCACTTCTGTAGGCAGATAGACTCTTCCCTTGGTGAAGGGTAAAGAGGGTCCTGTGCATCTGCATCTGTTCATGCAGGTCCTGAAGGGACCTTCACGAATGAGAGTGCAAATCTGCTACCTCAAAAAGAAAGGAAATTCTTTGCAAAAAAAAACTGTGTTAATGGACCAGTTAAGGTTCAAATTTGACACCGTAAAAGTAGGGAAATGTGGCATTAAGGTTTCCAGCCATAACACCCTTCAAGCACCAAAAGGACAAGACTACACAAATATTCGTAGATGGCCATCAACTGGTAAGACAAACATACGACTGTTTCTAGATGACATAAAAGAAATCCATAATCATGGCCCAGTGCTTCTGCATCATGGATACACGTGCATATTTCTACACATACACATCAATTTCTGGCTACAGATATAAAGCCACAATACTGATATCACAGCATCTAGCTTCTTCGGCAATCAATACACACGTACACTTCAGCACATGCATATCGACTTGTAGCTGCAGATGCAAACCCATGATACTAATGTCACAACACTATTTCTGCATGTAGGACCAGTGCTATTGTCCCAACATATACAAATCCTTGACTCCCAAACTACATGAGTATTTTCATGTGCAAAATTGCAAGTCCCTTTGGAGCCTGCATTTCTGCAGTCAGATATGGAAATCTAGGATATCCCAATTGGCAAAGTACATCAGTCTTCAGAAGCACAGACCCCTGTGTAGCCTGAAATCCTGTATATTCTGATACAGTTCCATAGTGTAAGACATGCACAGCTACATTTGACTGCAGAAGCACAGGCCTCTATGTATCCTGTACTTCTGAAGCTACATATATACAAATAGATGATACCCAGATTACAGCAATATTTCAGTCTGCCCTATTTCCCTACCTATAGTGACACATTAGGTCCTAATAGGCCTACCCGCTTAACTTTCGAGATCCCTTTCAGTCTATCCCATGCATTTCTTGAATCCTGTAACAATTTCTGCCTTTACTACTTTTCCTGGTAGGCTGTTCCAATTGTCCACCACCCTTTCTGTGAAGAAGTACTTCCTCACATTCCCTCTGAACCTCCCCCGCCAGCTTCATATTGTGCCCCCTTGTCCTTGAACAACTTTTTCTTTGGAAGATGGTACCCTCTTGTACCATGTTCTTTCCTGTGAGGTATTTGAATGTTTCAGTCATATTCCTCTTTTCCCTCCTGTCCTCTAGGGAGTACATATTTTACTCCCTCAGCCTTTCCTCATCGGGGTTTATCCTCTGTAGGGCCAATGCTTCTGCAGTCACAGATACAGTTGCACAATGTAAAGTGGCAATGGATGTCAAGAATTTGTGGGTTGTCTGGAGGTCTGTGATAGCACAGGGCCCTCTGGGGCTATACATAAAGGCATGCAAGACAAAGAGTCCACCTGTCAGCCAAAGTACAGGGCCCTCAGGCAGCCATGGGTAGAAAGGTGCAAGGCCCTATGCCAAGAGAAGATTTGTCTTCATTATATGGTACTTGGGCTGTGCAGGTAATCCTGTGCATTCCGTTTCCAGGCTGGTGAGTGGTGCAGCTGTCATCTGCCCCAGCCTCAGCCCATCCAACTGGTTCGCTGAGCTTGCCCTCAAATTTAGTTCACCAACACAGGAGCACAAAGCGCTACCCACTATGGTAAAGGCTGGTACTACGCATAACATTTCTTAATAGCTGTTTTTTGATACATTTTATACATTTTTTGCCTGCCTAACACCAACTTCTCCCAACATTGGGCTCTTCAGGACTCTCCTGAGGGCAGTCACATATGGCAGGAGGTGAAGACATAGGTTTTTTCCCCAATTTTCTCCACACCCCTCATGCTGAGGCATGCACATAGATGCAGGTGCATGGAGGTGTACAGTAGAGATGGGCAAAGTGGCCCCAATTTGCTCCACAAAGTGATTTGCAGAGTGTAGGTAAATTCGCGGAGTGCTCTGCAATGTGAAGTGGAGTACTTCACATTATAATGGGTAACGCAAAGTCCATTGAAAACAATGATTTCACGTTATTCCACCTTCCCAAACCACAACTCCACCAATTCTTAAGGCGAAGTACATTGAAAACAATGTACTTCGCCTTGTTTTTAAACTCCAAAGGCAAATTTTGCAGTGATTCATGGGATTTTAGGTTACATGGGGTCTAGATTGTTCTGCATAGCTTCAGTTTGGGGTAGTGTGTGTAGGAAGCTGTAGGAGACAATCTGCTCTGAGAGCTCTCTGCAATTCAAACCTTCTAAAAGCTGCTAAAAAAGCCTTTTTGAGTCATTTTGTTTGCTGAAACTTTAGTTCAGCGATTATAGGAAACCCTCCTGTGCTCATATCATCGAGCGTTTATTGTTTGTGTGGATTTTGAATGTTAATGTACAACATTCAGTCTGTGTACTGAGAGACAGTGGAAGTGTGCTTTGGGGAGGGGCGTATCTGTGGTGTAGGTAGATTAACTTGAAGAAAAAGACAGTGCTTTCTGTTTTGGTGATATTTTTCTTGTATAACTATATTAATGTACACATAGTAATATTTTCAATAATTCTTGCCATTTTTTTGCGGATTGTTGTGGTGCAACAGTGCATAATTTTAGTTTGTTTAAAATATGTGGTTATATTACTGAAGTTTTCAATTTGCTACGCATTACTTAGTGTGTGTGTGAGTATGTGTGTGATGCGTGTCATCAAATCAGACACCTTTTATTGTGCCACATAATAGTTTCAGCAATGTGAATCTGCTATCCACTGCAGCTATGTGATTTTTGTACTTCTTTGTGGTATCTTTACTGGTACTAGTACTAGTGACTGTTACTTCAGCAGTGCAGTACACTGCCCCCCAACTGGCCCACCCCAACCGGCAAAGGTATTCTTTTCCAGATTTGAATTTCTGATGGTGAGCACTGGTTAGGTGTTGTGCCTTTGTGTCTGCATCTCTTCAGTGTGCAGCACAATCTTAATCTGTTTGTGCATTTGCATCTCTTTAGGGCCCAATCTCCATCTGTAACGTAAGTCACAGTAGTTTCTTTGGCTTCCCTTCAGAGTACTGGACAGGTGTGGTGCATAATTCTGCATGAACATTGTACTCATTAATATGCGTTTTTATGTCAGGACCATCATAATGAGTCACTCGTGATACAAATCATGTTCTTCATCATCACGGTCACAAATGCAGTCACAAATCATGATTCATGATCACGTCACGAATCACAACACTAATTTTTTGTCTAGTTTCTTGGATGTATTGCAAGCATATTTGGTAGTATCTCTCCAGGCTTCACCACCCTGCCATTGTGCTCATTAATGAGCATTTTTAAGTCAGGGAGTTAGTGCTACAACTCATTGGGGAAGTACAGTCGCAGGCATTTGCGTTCCCAATACAGTTCTATATTGTTTATCTCACACCGTCGACACCAAATCACATTCTTCATCATCACAGTCACAAATGCAGTCACAAATCATGATTCATGATCATGTCACGAATCACAATACTAATTTTTTGACTAGTTACTTGAATGTATTGTAAGCATATTTTGTAGTATCTCTCCAGGCTTCATCACCCCACCATTGTACTTATTAATGAGCATTTTTAAGTTGGGGAGTTTGTGCTACAGCTCATCGAGGAAGTACAGCTGTAGGCATTCATGTTCCCAATACAGTTCCATATTGGTTATCTCACACCATCGTCACCAAGTCATGTTCTTCATCATCATGGTCACAAATGCAGTCACAAATCACGATTCAAGATCACGTCACGAATCACATTAATTTTTTTACTAGTTATTTTGATGTATTGTAAGCATGTTTTGTAGTATCGCTCCAGGCTTCACCACTCCACCACTGTATTCATTAATAAGAGTTTTTAAGTTGGGGAGTTTTGTACTACAGCTCATCGGGGAAATACAACCATAGGCATTCGTGTTCCTTCCCGTACAGCATGTGAGTTACAGAACTGTAAGTAGTGGTGGGCGAAGTGGCTCCAATTTGCTCTGTGAAGTGATTCACTGAGTAATGAGGAATCTGCAGAGAACTCCACAACGTGAAGCGGAGTACTTCATTTCATAATGAGGAATGTGAAGTCCATTGAAACTAATGACTTTCTGTTATTCCACTTTCCCCAAACCACTTCTCCACCAATTTTAAGGTGAAGCACATTGAAATCAATGTAATTCTCCTCACTTCGCTCTGCAATTGAGCTCCAAATGAAATTCTGAAGTTAGTCATGGGATTGCAGGTCACATGGGCTCTAGATTGTTTGGTACAGCCTCAGTTCTGGCCTGGGTAGTTTGTGTGCAGTGGTAGCTGGAGACAGTTTTCTCTCAGAGCTCTGCAATTCAAAACCTCTAAAAGCTGTTTAAAATGCCTTTTTGAGCAATATTTTTTGCTCAAAATTTAGTACATCGATTGTAGGAAACCCTTCTGTGCTCATATCATCGAGTGTTTATTGCTGTGTGTGGATTTTGAATGTTAATTTAGAACAGTCAGTCTGTGTACTGTGAAGTGTGCTTTGGGAGAGGGGCATATTTGTGGTGGAGGTAGATTACCTGGGAGAAAAAGGCAGTCTTTCTGTTTTGGTTATATTTTTCTTGTATAACTGTGTTAATGTACACACAATAATATTTTCACTGATTCTTGACAATTTTTTGCTGATTGTTGTGGTGCGGCAGTGTATAATTTCAGTTTGTTTAAAACATTTGGTTATATTATTAAAGGCTTTCAATTTGTTACACATTACTTGTAGTGTGTGTGTGAGTGTGTGTGCGATGCATGCCATTAAATCAGACACCTTTTATTGTGTTACAGAGTAATTGCAGCTGTGTGATCTTGGTCATTTTATTATGTTTTAAACCCCAAATCATACCACAAACATGATAGATGAAAATGTTCAAATCCACATAATTTTGTGGTGTGACTGCAAAATCACCTTTTGATATGGATTTGAAGAAATTCACCTGCCTTGTTCGTGAGGTGAAGTCCCAAAAAGGCTATGTTGAAAGTTTGGTGAAAAAATATTGAAAATTAGCAAAATCGTTTTCCACCAAATGTTCAACATAGTCTTCTTATGACCCCACCACCACCACCACCACCATGAATCTGGTAGGTGAAAATTGTCAAAGCCTACCTAAAAGGTGATTTCTTGGAAGAACCATGAAATTACCTTTTGGGGCAGACTGCAAACTTTTGCCTACCTTGTTCATGAGGTGGTGTCACAAAAATGCCATCTTAAAAATTTGGTGTAAAAATATTAAAAAGTCACAATGTTATAAGTAAAAGTTCAAACCCCATTGAAAAACATTACTTGGACTTAAGTTATTTTTTCATATTGCAGAGGCCTGTAGTTCCAGCAGGAGGACTTCTTTTTGATCAGACAGTGGAGCTATGGCAAGGGATGCTTTTTGACAAGGGGTGTGGGGTGGCAGGTGTTGAGTGGGGGTTAGGGTGAAGAAGGTGGGGGGTCAAAATCAATGAGGGACTATTTTCATATTTGTAGGTTAAACATGAAAAAAAAAGAAAAGATCAATGAGAGACTGATATTTATGCTTTATATCCCTTCTTTTCAGTGACAAATGTACAAATGTAAGAGGAAAGCATTGAGGGGTAGGCAATCTAAGCCTTTCTCACCGAGTTCAGAGAGGAAACAAACAAAAAAAGCACATTCTCACGCATTTTGCTAAAGATAGTTATTACAGTCCAATATAGATCCCAAAAGCATGTACAAAGTTTCCCTTTGTGTGCTTTGGGTTCTATAAAAAAACTCAAAATACACCAAGTTTTAGCAAAATACAGGTTAAGTCCACTGAACTGGTTTTGTCTATCCTACCTCTTCAGTTTTACAATGTTGCTTGGTAGCCCCCTCTTTGTCAACAGCACTCCTAGTACCTACTGGGTATATTGTTACACTACAGCAACAGTCTGGGTTTATGAACTAGCTTCATGAGACCAGTACATAATAGAGAAAAACCATACTGTATGAGAGCAGTAGGAAGGAGTGACGAGCACTAGTGCTCACAGTTCCTAGGCTACAGTAGTTCACAATCACACATCTCCTCTAATGAGTCACTAGCTGTGACATGATAACATTTAAGTAAATTGGGATGGAGGCTAACCAGAAGTGTTAGGAACAAAAGTATTTCCTATAACTGAAGAGGCTTTTCATTTTATAATCATCAAACTGCAGTGCATTACATTCTGGTACGTTTTTTTTTTTTTTACATTGAATTCTCTTTTTCTTTAGTGTTTCTGTAATTTTTTTCCCTTTTTTAAAGAATAACAGTAAATAACAAAAACAGTCCTACAGAGACACTAAGAAAAGTAACAATCATAGGCTAAATATTTCTCTCAGATCCACATCAGAAAGGCCATAGTTTTTGACTTACAGACAGCTGCTCTGATAAAAAGCAAACAGCAAGCAATGAGAAGAGCACAGCCTAACAAGGAAGCAGCACAAATAATATTTATATTTAGTAATATTTATTTATGTAAAAATATAAAAGCTTAGCAAAAAAATGCTAACCAGAGAAGTCCCCTACATATTGACATGCCACCACTACTTTTTCCCGAAGGCAAGATGGCACATTCATGCATAATGGAGTTCTGTGGTATTAACAGGCTCTAAGTACAGTACAGCACTGAAACAGTAATGGTATTTACTCACCTGGTAAAGGTGATTATAGATTAAACATTTTGAGTGCTCAGGAAAATCCTCACATATGGGCTATCCTCCATTCATCCTATTGGCTGATGCACAATCATACATCTTTGCTGGACTGCCAGGGGCCAATCTCCCAGTTATGTCCAGAAATTCTAATAGGAAACTTCCCTAGCAGTGAAAAGGAAAACCCAAACCCCAATGAAAACACAGGCAAAACAAGAAAGAATGAATAAGGAAAAAATGACCAGAACTAGCAGTGTTTGTACTGAACAAAGGACATTTACTTAAAAATATCACTGGCAGAATGATGGTTACACATACTATATAGGTCATAAGCTATCTGCTTATAAAAATTCAGGTAGATAATAGTAACACATGTAGTAAATACAGAAGCAAATATATAAATGCATAAGTTAAATAAGGCCTTATCTACCAATGGACATTAGGTAGGGACATCACCGAAACCAATAACATTATTATCAAACACCTATAAAAAGTAGGACAGTTCAGGTTCTGATTTGAGCTACAGCAGTGTCTGGTTCATCCACCATGGGAGGGACCCTGAGCACTCTAAAGGTTGCAGGTATATTGAGTAAATACCATTATCCCCTGCAACATTTATAATGCTCAGGAACATCATCACATATGGGACTTTGTAGCAGCACTTAGGAAAACCATGGGTGGGAAATAACAAACCCAAATAATCAGCCAAAACCTGCAGCAGCCTGAAGTACAGTGCTACTAAATGTAGCCCTATCAGCAAAAGCCACACCAATCTTGTAATGTCGAACAAAGGTGTTGACCGAGGACCAGGTAGCCACTGCACAGATATTCTACATAGAGACCTCTCTGCCCAAGAAGCTGATAGTGCCTTAATAGATTGTGCCCTAATACCCTTTGGGGAATCCTTCCCTGTCCCTTGATAGGTAGTGATTATTACCCCCCTGCTCCAGTGAGCAATAGCTTCCTTAGATGCCACCTGGCCTGTCTTCTGGCCAGAGAAAAATACAAATAGTCTGTCTGACTCACGAAAAGTCTCAGCCATAGTCAGATATCCCTTAAGCAAAGAAACTGTGTACAGTGGATGTGGTTCCACATTTACACTCTTGTGAGCCCCGAGCATGGCCAGCAAATGAATGGCCTGCTTCAAGTGGAAGGGAGAAATCACCTTCGGGGTCAAAGATGGGACCATCAGAAGGGACACCCTGTCATTATGAAAAATAAGGAACAGTTCATGGAAGGAAAGTTCCTGCAGTTCATACACCCACCTGGCAGAACACATCGCCATGAAGAACACTGTTCTAATGGTCATCTAATAAGGGGACTGGGAAATGAATGGAGGCCTATGAAGTCCCTCCAATACCAAATTTAGGTGCCAGGGTGGACACATGGACCTGACACGGGGAGCAGCAATTTGCACTACCCTGAATAATCTGACCACATCAGGATGTGAACCTATTTGCCCCACCTTTGGAAGGGATCCCCTTATTGTCAAGATAACTGACACTTCAAACCTAAGAGGAGTAGGCTAAACCCTTCTCAGCCCCATCACTGAGAAAATCCAAAATTTGGGAGAGGCCCAGCATCGAGGGTGACAGGCCCTTTATAGTACATCATTTACAGAAAAAAATCTACCACTGTCACTGGTAAGTCTTATTAGTTGAGCATCTCCTGGACTTCCACAGTCATTCAACCACTCTAGAGGGGTATCCTTCCTTCAACAGTCATGTCCTTTCAGCATCCATGCCATCAGGTGGAGGATGTGGGGATTGTGGTGAAGTAATGGACCCTGAACTAGTAAATCTGGGCATTGTGGCAGATGCCAGGGATCGTTGATCAACACTGCTCTGAGCAGAGAATATCATGATTTCATCAGACGGTCCAGAGCCACCATCAGTACCATTGCTTTTGTGGCTCTGATCTTGGAAAGCACTTTCGTGAATCACTGGGAGAAGCAGAAAGAAAAGCTTTTTTACTGAACTTCCATGTTACCACCATTGTGTCTATTTCCTTTCTGGGCAGTGTGAGTGAAAATGGGGCAGTTGTGTGTTGTGTCTGGATTCCATCAGATCCATTTGGAATGTACCCCATCTCCAGCTGAGAACCTGAAACACCTGAGGATGCAACTGCCATTCTGCCTGGTCGAGAGCCACTCGACTGAGCCAATCCACCTGTGAGTTGAGTTTTCCTACCAGATAGGTAGCTGAGATCATCAGCAGGTATTTTTCTGCCCAGTGTAAGGTCTGTAGTGCTTACCTGAGCATTGCTCTGCTTCTGGTTCCACCCTGTTGGTTGATATACACCATGATGACCTGGTTGTCGGTCCTGATCAGCACTGTCTGACCTTTTATCTGAGGGGCAAAGAATATCTGGGCCCTGAACACTGCCCTCATCTCCAGGACATTGATTAGAAGACAGGCTTCCATTGGTGACAATTTTCCTTGAGTAACATGGTGACCCTGTATGACTCCTCAGCCAGACACACTGGTGTCTGTTGTAATTGTCACCCCAGCATGGCTCCCCATCTGAGTAGACCGGAATCCACTGTAATCATCACCATTGACATGGGCATTGACAATGGAATACCCTTGGTCAGGTTGCTCGTGTCTATTCACCAATTGAAGATTTGGAGTTTGCCCTTGCTGGGGTTGAGTCTGTGCTCAAAGTCCTGGGAGTACTGATGCCATGCATCCTGCACATGTCACTGCAGCAGGGCCATATGCAGGTGAGCCCATGGGACCATAGCTATCATTGAGGCCATAAAATTCAGCAACTGAAGATATGTATGCACAGACTTGCAGGGCTGCACCCAAAATAGACCTCAGGGGACTGAGCATGTTTTCTACTTTTTCCTCCATTGGAAAAAACCTGGCCCATGCCAGTGTTGATCCTGGTGCCAAGGTGAGTGATTTCTTGAGTGGAGATTAGCTGGCTCTTGTCCCACTTGACAACCCAACTGTGTTGTTGTAGGAACTGAACCATAGCCTCTGTGTCCCTCTGGGCTTGAGCTGGAGACCTGGCTTGAATTAGCCAGTTGTCCCAATATGGGATAACATGCACCCCTCATTTGTGGATGGCCACAGTAATCACTATTAATGTCTTCATGAAGACTCTCCAGGCCAAAGTCATACCCAATGGGAGACAGGTGTATTGGAAATTACTGCCACTGATTTGGAACATGAGGAAGCAATGGTGACTGGGGTGACTCAGAATATGTAAGTAGGTGCCTTTTAGGTCTGTCAGGGCCAGGAAGTCACCTGGTTGAATTGCCATCAGAGCTGACTGAAGTGTTTATATTTTAAATGTCTGTAGCCCACAAATTTGTTGAGAAACTTCAGAATGAGGACTGAGCAGAGGCCACGGGTCTTCTTTGGGGACCATGAAGAACACAGAGTATACCCCTTTGTCCCATTCTTGTGGCGGCATGGGTACAATGGCCCAGTTCCTGGTAAAATTGCAAAGAGACTGCCGAATTGTTGCCAGCTTTAGAGGGTCCAGGAACATCAAGAATATCATCAGTCTGTCTGGAATTTTCTTTTGTGTGAACTCTATGGCATAACCTTGAGACACCAACTCCCTGATCCACTGGTCCATAAAAGTTTGGGCCCCTGCACAGTGCTAAGGACTGATAAAAGGACACCTGCTGCTGAATTGAGGTCACTGTGTATAGGTAGGCCTGAACTGTTCTCTGCCCACAGTGCACCATACCTATGATCATGTGCTCTTTAGGACTGTGTGGTACCCTAGTGGTTTGAATGTATAATGGTGCTGCTGCACTCCAACCTTGCCCAAATTATTGTAATCACATTGCATTTTACTGCAGGTTTCATGTAGTTCAACAAAGTAAGTCTGCAGTACCACTGCAAAAATTCAGAGTACAGCACAGTACGACTTCCTTTTTTACATTACATTAGTGCAATACTACTGTATTGGAGGGTTGTGGAAACTGTGTGAATCAAAACCCCAGTCTGCTGAACGTGCCAAGCTCATTCACTGTTGTTACTCTAACCTCTAGGTTACCAACATGCCTTTGGGGGAGGGGACCATTGAGCATTGTGACTCCCCTCCAACCTATGTGGTAGTCCTAGTACATGGAATGCATTAGAGTATGATTTTAGTCCAGGTTATATAGTGCTGGTGGTGAGCTGTGACCACTACCTGGATGAGGACTGGATGCTGAAGGAGGGTCCCATCCTTTAGGAAGACCCTGTATGTGGAATCTGCAGGAGGGTTCCAACCTAACATTCTGATTTACCACTCTTCTGCATAGACACTGTACCAATATGGTGGCTGTTAGAGTGAGCAGAGGGACAGTTACAATAGTTGCTGAGTGGACATTATGTTTGATATCTGGAGGGGCATTTCCAAGATGGCCAACCTTTTCCTCCAGGGGATCAGTGAACTCATGGTCATTTTACCCATACAAGTGTAAGGAAGGATGCCCCACCCAAGATGGTCACCAATCTTGTGAGCCCGACTTTGGCCCTGCAAGAGCTTGGTAATCCTGGACATTGTCGCAAGATGGCTGTCATCCAGTGAGATTGCCTGCTTCGGAAGCACCAGGGCAGCATGGCTGCCAGTCTCTCGGGATTGCCTCGTGAGGTCATGCTGCCTGGTTCTCATCCACTGCCCTAAAGGAGTTGGGCAGAAAAACAGTGGTGCCATTATAACCATGGAGAAGCACTACAGTAATTTCACTAAAAGGGAGCATCCATGATCCTTCCACTGTACATGTTTCTGTGGGAATAGACTGGGCACTACTCCTGTGATGGTCAGGCCTCCAATATGGTAGCCACAAGATCTCAGGCACTCTGAGGAGTGTGAGACACTGCCTTTGCAGTCTGTGGGGAGGGGGAGGAGGAGCTAGCCATACCAGGAGAGGGTGTCACCAAGACGGTGATCGGCACCAATTTAATTCCCAAAAGTGTGGGAGCCAGATTTGTGTGCCCCCGATCTCCCCAGCTTCATGTGGAAAAAATGGTGAATCTTAGTTTTTCTGGATATATACTGTATAACAGAATATGTTCGTGCCCATTAATATTGGTGCTGAGCCCTGACTGAACTTATTCGCGTCTGAAAATATCCGCAGATGGCCCGATATAGCACTTGTATGTGACCAACAGCAATAACAGAAAAAACTTAACTTTATTTCTGCCCTACCTTCCTTGCCACAGTTACACCACCAACACTGCCAACAAAGCAGCAAAGAGAGAGTATCCTATGGATGTTGCTAAATGTTCAAGAAGCCTCATCGTAATGGTGATCAGAGAGTGTTATGTGTATGGAAGTTCCAGGCTTACATCTATCTGATCAGCATTCTGCTGGACCTGTTGCAGCTGTTGGAAAAAACTACTTCACTGCCCTACTTTGATCCTGAACTGAATAGGAGCTAACACATTCTTTCTTAGACCTTAGACCTTTCTTTTTCAGATCACTTGTCTGCAAAGCAACTGAACAATTGGGATACACTCCCATTTCTCTTGCCCTCTCTTGTTATATTTTTTTTTATTTTTGGCAAAAGTGAGTTACTTCTGAATTGCTGCACTTTGCATTTTATTTTACTGTGGCTATTTATTAAAATAGAGGCTGACATAAATTATAAAATACTGGTGCTGCTTTCTGTTTGCCACTGTTCACCCCCCCCCCACCCCGCAACAGCATACAGAACGGCTTCAGGAAATATTAGCGAACCATTTATATTAATTAGTGCTTATTCTGAAACCATGAACACAGTGAATATAAAAGGAACGCAAATATTTCCCAGTATACAGTACCTGATTCCAGGGGAATCCCTTCACTTGATGCCACACCTCATCAGCGATCCTTGGTAGCTGTAATATTCTAACCTCCAGGCTATGAGCCAGTTCATGTGATTCTTTTATGCATCTTGTAGCTGGTGTAGGGAGGAGGGGGGTGAGGTTCAATTTCTTGCAACAGTCTGCTATAATACTGCAGTTTTCTGTTATAGTTGTGTTGCAGGGTTTTTTTTGTTTGTTTTTTGTAAGGGAAGGTTTAACCATAGCACCTTGCCCAACAGCTCTAACCTGATACTTTGCACTTGAATGCTGCTGAGAATGGTCAATAGCACAGAGGCACTGGCAAAGACTGCAGACCCTGTGTTAATACAGAACTACTTGAGACAAGTAAGGGTTATCTCAGGCACCAGGCCGGAAGTATTTTTTCACGGAGAGGGTGGTGGATGTATGGAATGGCCTTCCTGAGGAAGTCATGGGGTCAAAAGCAGTGGGGGAATTCAAGAATGCATAGGACAGATATAAAGCAATTCTAGAGGAGCCAGGAGGAAGTAGGCTGTAGGTTAACTAGGATCTACAGCTTATTCAATAGGTAGGGAAATGGGCAGACTGGGTGGGCCAAGCAGCCCTTATCTGTCATCAAATTCTGCTAAAGTAAGGAAACCTTTTGTTTATTACAAACAAAAAAGCAAGACAGACCCTTCCAGGGGCTCTGTACTGTGCACAGTAAGTAGCTCAGGATGTTTTAGAAAAAAGAGAGCCAGCTCCCTCATATTGCCATCTTCCAAATACCAGCATGGAATGTAGGAATCACACTTAGATTTTCTGAATGCACCCAGGTCATTAACATTTCTGTGTCCTAAGCTCCTATGTACTGCTCCCCTGAGTCCTAGTGCCTGTGGAGTCTGAGACTCCTGCTGAACACTGCCTAACTTGGAGTGGATGCTACATGAGGTTCCAGTTCTTATGGAGCTGCTGGTGGGGACACTATCTGAGGGTAGCAACCTGCACAGGGGTGTAAGGTAGGACGCTACTAGAGGGTCCAGCTCATCTTGTTCCCCTGCTCAATGCCCTGGGAGCTTTGTTCTTTTTAGTATGATAATACAGGCATGCAGAAAGCTAAGGTTAACATGCAGTTTCATCTATTGATGTGCTATTATGAGAGTACGAAAGGGTAAGGAAAATAACGTTTTGTTAGAAAATTACCTGAGAGTTTGGGAGTGATCAGTGATCATGACCAGCCTCTAGGGATGCATGAAGTAAAGTGGAATTTCTGAACATAGCTGAGGGACTGGTCTCCGCCAGTCCAGCAAAGATTTATGATCGTGCATCGGCCAATAGGATGGACAGATGATAACCCATATGTGATGATTTTCCTGAGTACTCTAAAGGTTACAGGGGATAAGCTATATTCTCTTATTGTCGCCTTTTTGCTATGCCTTGTTATTTAAAATAAAGCAATATTATTTGCACTGCTACTTTAGGGTGTCTTACCTTCTCTAATTTTTTAAAAGTCTTTCTCACTAAGACAGATGCTGATCCAGCCTGCAGGCCCAGTTCACCCATCCATCAACCTGCAGCCACACCAAAAACAAGTTGAGCTAGTAGCACAAATGACCACCTTCTGCTTATAGAGCTGAAAGCACTTGTTACTGTAATAGCTCTAAAACAGATGAATTACTGGAATTTAAAATATTTTATATATTAAAAAGTCAGACTGATTTGGACAGATCAACTGATATCTCCTCATTACAGAGTGGATGTCAAAACTAATAAGGATGTACTGCTTGGGTTCTCATATATATTTTGGACATTGCCTTCATTGCCATATATTGTGTAGCTCGGATAGATCTAACTTTTCACTCTGTCTGCTTGCCTGGTCTGTCCATGGTGCTGGTAAAAATCATGCGGATCAGAAAGACTCTAAGTTCCCTATACCTGTCAGCTTCAGAGTCTCACTCTTTCCCAGCCTTTAGCCCACTGAGACATGATGCTGTACACACCTGTGTAAAATCAAAATTTCAGAGTCCAGTAAATTCTTGTAAGCACAATTGCCACAGATACAGATTGTGAGAAATTGTTTAAGAGGGGGGATTTGAGGACTGACACCTGTCATGTTCATGAGGTGGAGTAACCCAAGGGATATGCTGAATGGTAGAAGACAAAATCTGCAAAAATAAAGTTATGAGTAAGCATTGGAACATGTCAATATTTCTTCATAAAGTTCTTGCTTTTTCACATTTTGACCCAAATTTTCAACATAGTCTATTTTCATGGCTGCTTGGGCAGAGCCCTGTGGAAGCATGTGACTGGATACCTATCCTGTGTGCTTCCACAGTGCTGCAGTCATGTCTACAGCATTGGTTCTCTGACACCCCTCCCTTCCGTGGGCTGCACAACCTCCGCTGCCCGCGCAGTGACACTATTTTGTTTCGCCCATCACTTCTGCAGTTGCACGCAAAACAAAAGAGGCCACAATGCCCAAGATGGCTGTCTTGAGCCCACTGTGCATTTCACACATGTGCACTGTTGTTATAGTGGCCATCTTGGGCATGGTGGACTCATCTGCAGTGGAAGCTCTAAGTAGTCTTCCACTTAGGCTCGCCAATCTGAGGTAACTGTGTTAGCTCTGACCAGCGTTTCTTTACCTTATGTTATAATCAAAACAGGTGGATTTTTTAAATCCTGTCTGAATGATGGTTTCAGAAAGGGACTGCAAAAACATGTTTCAAAGGGTATTTGAAAAAATTACACCTGTCATGTTCATCTGCTGGGGCCATGTGCACACTTGGGAACAAAATCTGCAAACATGGTAAAATTATGAGTAAACATCAAAACAATTCAACATTTCCTCATAACCTTGTTGATTTTTGATATTTTGACCCCATATTTTCGACACGGTACTTTCATGATGCCACCTTATGATCATAGCAGATGGAAGTTTTCTAATCACCCTCAAAATGTGACTTTGTGAAACTGCACACGTCACAATATTCTGTGTAAATGTTGAAAACATTCAACATTTCTTCATGACTTCATTGTTTTGTAAAGTTCTGCTTAAAAGTACGGAGCTGCAAACCTGGAGAACTGGGTTTGAGTCCTACAGGCACCATTTGTATGCTGTGTAACCATGAGGAAGTCATTTAACTTCCCTTTGCTTTCAGGATGCACCTGGAAACAAGCCTCAACATAATGTTTGTCTTTCCTGGACAAAACTAGTTAAATGAAACACATTTTCAACATAATCTTTTTATGACCCCTCCTTGTGGCTTGTGAATGTGATAGTTTTCATTTACAAAATATTGGGCACAATGACCTTTCATGCCACAAGTGTGAAAACACATTTTGCCAACCATTTGAAAAATGGCACCTGTCATGTTCATTAGGAGGTGTTAAAAAAATGAGTATGTTGAAAATTTGGGGTCACATATTGAAAACTACCAAAGTTATGAGCATGTGTTGAAGCATGTCAACATACCTTCATAACTTTGTTTTTAAATTTTTAATTTTATTTATTTAGTATTTGAGGACCAGGTAGGGTGCACTAGACACACATTTGCCTATTTTCAGGCACTGCATTGATGCAAACAAGGAAAGAATTAAACATAATGGATGGCAACAACAAGCAATGCAGGATTACAGTATACAGGATTGTAAGAGTATTATGCCAAAACAATGTAGTTTTTGAGCAGAACAAGAATAGGGGAACATTAGGTACAAACGGTAAAATGACAAACAATAACCCTCTGATGTGTAGTAAGGATACACAGAGGGTAGAATACAAATATCAATAACAATAGTTTTATAAGGTGAGCACCAGTCAAAGGTTGCACAACAGCAAGTGATTTTTCTGGTGAAAGCTGATAGGCAGAGTGTCGTAGGGGTGTGGGATTTCAAGAACATCAAACACAGGCAGACCACTTTTAGTTGCACAAAAAGTCACTTGAGAGTGTTTGTCATTTTATTTTCTTAATAATAGACAAAATAAACAGAAAGTCAAAAGTAAACTGGTTAGTCAAAAACAGATCGAAAAACTGTTTTCCTCACAGTTTCTGCATCTCTGCCCTTCTCTAAAATGAGCTGTGTGCAAGCTCACACCTCCTGGTTCAGAGCATGTTGCAGCTCCAAACCACTAGTGCTCATTTAAAGCAGCAGTGCAATGAAAATGAGTTAAAATTTGACCCCACCTTTTTTCTTCCTAATTGATTCCAGATGTCTTCCAGTTTACTTTGGTGGTGAAATTTTCAGTTTTTATTATCGTTTAAGAATTTTGTCAACGTTTTAAAGTAATTATTTCTCAAGAAAAAAAGATGGCCTCCTCATTTTTGCATAGAAATAATACTGAGGACCCGAGAAGGATAAGACTCTAGACAAAAACCCAAAGGTACAGTACACAGCATAGGAAGCATCCAGAAAACACAAATCAACAGTTCTGCAAATATTGTTCATAACCATAGCAGAAAATTAGCTTTTTGAAATAACTTTTTTTGTTGCACTGCTGCTTTAAAATACTTCTTTATCCTACATTGGAGCACCTTTTGCTCTGATGCTGCATTGACACACACACTGAGATTTCTATGCTAGACTCACTCCAGAAAACAGCTCACCTGCTTATTTGAGCAGCCACGGCAGTGTCAAAGGGAAAACAGGGCCAGCTAGAGTGGGAAGGAGCTTCCTGGATATCTGCAAACAGCAGCAATACCTACAAGGGGAAAGCCACACAAAGCAATAACACATTCTAGGATGACTCCTCTTTATTATTAATGTAGCCCCATTCACACCATTCTGGGGCTGCTATCTTAACACTGGACAATATTTCATATTTTATGGCCACAATAGGACTTATCTATTCCCTGCCCATAATGTCTCACCTGATGATATTTCTTGTACTCTTAAGCTACATCCTGCAGCAGTCCAGGGGCTTTGGCACTAACTTGCCTCACAGAAGGCTCTATTCTTTCTCTTTTCTTTTTACTGACCCCATAGGTTCTTACATACATAGGGGTATCAGGAGTATCTATTGAGACATGGAGCAGCTACAATTAATTAAAATATCTGGACCACTGCTCCATGCTTTTATCCCACTTTGAATCAGGATTCAAACCTGATTCCCACTCAGCCTATTCCCACATGATATCGGGTACCTATTCCTAAGAGTGTACATTCAGCTATCATTACCAAGGTTAACCTCTGTAACCGTCATACCCTTGGACCATTGAGAAAGAAAAACAAAGCAGCAGCAAGAAAAAAGATCAATAGGAGAGATGAAATACTCTGTAGGTGGTGAACCTATCAAACTAGAAAGAAGTGAAATGGGTAGGAAGCAGGATAGCAAGACTGTCGTGACAGAAGTTTGTTTCCTTGGTTTTGTAGAAGAGATGGTTCATATCATTAGGCAGGACATATCAACCTTCCTGGAAGAAGATGGAGCTAGGCCCACCCTCACCATGGCTATCTCAGGGTCCTTTAGAATTGCAACACTTTTAAACCTAAATCCCAACCATACTTATACCCCGAGACTAGTCTTACCTCCCTTGGCACATATTCTAGAGGAAGAGTCTCCTGTAGCAGTTTTATGCTGCCTTCTAGCTCCCTCTTCTCAGCTAGTTTGTTGATCATCTCACAATGAATAAAATTCCATTTCATTTATATGTTACAGATACATTTCACTTGGATTGTTCACTAGTTCTATCATTCTATACACCAGGTATCTATAGCTTTCCTGGGGTCTTTTGACTGACACCCAGATCTAAGTAGTTGTTCTACATTGGATACTGGCTTACCACCTGGTACCTCCTAACCTACATGGGCACTTCCCCCTTTTCCATGGATGCCATCTCAGCTGGCCCTCCCACCTTTGGGTAACACCTCCTATGTGTCTGGCAGGTATCTTGTGGCCCACAGCCCTCTTTTCCATATAGGCAGCTACTTGCCTGTACATTCCAGGCCAGTAAAAGGCCGAGGTTAACTTTGCCAATACTGCCTCATGGCTCAAAAGCTTGGAGTTATCGGTAGAAGCATTCTCCATCACCTCCTCCCTATAAGCAATTGGTAACACTATTTGGGCATTTAACCTATTTGTATGGGGGTTTGGCTTAACAAGATAAAGGATACCCTGCCTTTGTTCACACTACCACAATGGTTTCACCCTCCTACCACAAGTACCCATGCTACCTCCATTATCCAAGACACAGGATGCCAACTGGGCCACATCTGGATCTCCTGCTTGTAACTTCCCCCATTCAATACCTGAGGTACTGACAATGTCATTTAAAACATTAATATTTTTATTAGTGACATAAGTCCCTTCAGCCTCAATGACTTCTTCAGACTTGCTAGGAGTTTCTACCCCAGGAGGCCAATAGACAGTCTCATCCTTACCTGGGGACTTCTTTCATGGTTCATCCTTGATCAGGTAACAACCTGGAAACACCAGCAGCTCTGGAACAACAAATGGTCATCCTTCCAGTAGGGGGTCCTTTTCCTCCAGGTCCCATGATTCCTGGTACTTGTCTGGATCTATTGCCACCTCCACAGAACTCTCCACCTGGGTCCTCTCCAGTAAAACCTGGTATCGATGCTCTGCCTCCTTCCAACTCCAGTCTGCCTCCAACCATCAATTGCTGAGCCAGTTAATTAGTCATTCTAGCTGCACCATCCAGTCTCTGTCTGTCTACCATGGTGCCTCACCCAGGTCACTGGTTCCAGTGCTCTTCATCTGCTCAGGCACTGGTTCTGGCATCATGCACTTCTCTGCCCATATCCTGCGATGCCAGGTCTGGCACTCCAGACTGAACTCCCCCTGTGTACCGTGGCTGTCCAGCCGGTATCCCACCACTCCAACTATATGTCGTAGAAGTGTGTGATTTCAAGAACATCAGATACAGGCAGACAACTTTTAGGTGCATAAAAAATGCTTCAGGGCATTTGTCATTTTATTTTCTTAATAACAGACAAAATGAACAGAAAGTCAACAGTAAACTGATTAGTCAAAAACAAATCAAACAACTGTTTTCCTCACAGTTTCTGCATCTCTGCCATTCTTTAAAATGAACCATGTGAAAGCACACACCTCCTGGTTTGGAGCACGTTGCAGCTCTGAACCACCAGTACTAATTTTAAATACTTCTTTATCCTGCATCAGTGCACTTTTTGCTCCAATGCTGCATGGACACACACACACATACACACCAACATTTCGGTGCTAGACTCGTTCCGGAAAACAGCTCAACTGATTATGTAAGCAGCCACAGTAGTGGCAAAGGGAAAATAGGACCAGCTGGAGCGAGAAGGAGCTTCCTGGATATCTGCGATCAGTGGCAATAACTACCAGGGGCAAGATGCAGAAAGCAGTAACACATTCTAGGATGGCGCCTCTTTATTATTAACATAGCCTCAGTCACATCATGCTGGGTCTGCAATCCTAACACTGAACACACTTTCATATTTTATGGCCACCACAGAACTTATCTATTCCCTGCCTTAGTGTCTCACCTGCTGATATTGCTTGTACTCTTAAGCCGCATCCTGCAGCAGTCCAAGGGCTTCGGCACAAACCTGCCTCACAGAAGGCTCTATTCTTTTTTTTTTTCTTTTTACTGACCCCATAGGATCTTACATACAGAGGGTATCAGGAGTATCTATCGAGACAAGAAGCAGCTAAAACTAAAACATACGGACTGCAGCTGCATGTTCGTATCCCACCTCTCACACCAATTGCAGTGGGGTTGAAATAGACAGGATAATAAGATCAAGAAGACCAACAGACTTAGTGCATAAAAAGCACTGCAAGGTATGTATCATTTTATTTTCTCTTTAAAATGATATTTCACAGAAATAATAAAAATAGGATTAGTCCATTCACTTCTTAAATTCGGCAAAAAAAACAAATGAAATGATATCAAAAAGGGCCTTTGCTCTGCCCAGCAGGGTCACTTGGCTTTTTTCCAGCTTGCTCAGCATGGTTGTGGGAGCACAAGAAGTCCTCCACTTCTTGCAGTCAGTTCCAACTGACTCCCTATCTATCTTTAAGCCCCTAGTGGCGAGCTTTTATACTTTTTGGTGGGGTCACCTGACCTGGCCCTTAAGTAAGACATTCAAGTAACTAACTCTATATTTAAACAATCAGGCAGGATGATCCTTCTATGAAAACATTCTGTTTATATGCATTAAATAAACTCATAATACCAGCAATGCTGGTCTTTTATAAGCTCACATGGGACTTTGTAAGATTAATTGAGTTATAATGAGCTCAATGCGCCTCCGATTTTCTTTGAGTGGCAGCTCCAAAGGATATATGAACAGCCAAGAGTGGGGGCTGTTTTCCCTATAGAAAAAGCTCAGTCTCGAATCCCAACCAACAGGTCAGAACCTAATTTATACCTCTGTAATTGTTATAACATTGTAACCCTCTCTTCTTATTCTGAGAGTTGCCACAATTTCAACAGTATTGCTTAATATAGGGACATTCCTGTCTCTTTCAATTCAATTTCTGAGGTAAGTTATGACCACTTGCCTTAAGGTAATGTGTTGGGGAGGTTCTGTGATGGTCAGGCACTATTCCCCCACCAGGCTCAGGGAACTACACCCCTTTGAATGCCCCCTGTTATCATCTGACACCTATTTCAGGTGTCGTGCTTTAGGTATACTTAAGGGGCACAAAAGAAAGGGGGGAGCTGGGCCTGGTGGGGGACAGAAAAGGGAAGGGCAGATTGGAGTTGTGGGGTCCAGGAGATGCCATGGGGCAAAATGGAGTTAGGATAGAGGTTCTCCTTGTCTTGTCTCCATACCCAAGAGCTCTGACGTTAGCGAGCAGGTGCCGTGGTCTTCCCTGACGGCTTATCTTGCCTTGGCAGTGTTATGCAATGCCAGATCTATTAAAAACAAGACAGCTATTATAGCTGATCTTGTTGGTACAACTGATCTGGCTTGCATCACTGAGACCTGGCTGGATGAAAATGCAGGTCCTGTATTGGCTTCAGCAACTCCAGCTGGGTTCTCAGTGATACACCGTCTAAGGTTGGATCTTAGGGGCGGGGGTGTGTCCATTATGTTGAAAACCAAGCTGGGTCTTGTGGATGTGCCATTGGGAAGTACCAGATCATTCAAATATATCCTGGGAAAGGGTGTAGGCTGTGGGATTCTCTTCATCTACCGTCCACCAGGAGATGGAGGAGAATTCCTGCAGGAGTTAGCAGACTTCATCATCAACATGGTGTAGAGGTCCCCCAGATGGAAAGTTCTGGGGGACTTCAATGCCTGGGTCAATGATGAACTCTCGCATTTTGGTCAAAATCTCCTCCAGCTGATGATGACACTGGGCCTTACACAGGTAGTTACCTCCTCGACCCATGTAGGGGGTCATTCGTTGGATCTGATCTTCTTTTTGGGAATGGAAATAGCTGATCTGGGGGTGGAACCAGTCAACTGGTCTGACCATAACACCATAAGATTCAACTTCAAAGCCCCCTCAATAGGTCTGCCCCTACGAAGATGGTTCAGTACCGTCCTTTAAGGGGGGGTTAACTCAAGTGACCTATCGGCTGTGCTGGACCTATCAGGCATGTCAGGTGAATGCATGAGTCCAGATGATCTTGTATTAGCCTATAATAAGGCTGTGTAAGATGCTCTGGACAAGATTGCTCCTGTTCATAATTGACCTCCCACCCTTCACCCAAGGAGCCCTTGGTTTGATGGCTCCTTGAAGGAGCTGAGGCGAGTCAGTCAAAGGATGGAGAGAGCCTGGCGGAGGTCCAGCCATGATGCTGACATGCTTAGGTTGATGGCTCATTATGATAGCTATCAATCAGAAATCACCCGTAGGAAGGCAGAATTCCTGTCCGGGAAGATTTCTGCTGCACAAAATTGACCAGCTCAGCTTTTCTGGACTGTTGACAGGTTGTGCAATCCAATCTATCTCCAGCCCAGAGAAGCTTTTTCTCAGCTAAGATGCAAGTCGTTTGTGCGATTTTTCACAGATAAGGTTGCCAGCATCGGTCCAGCCTCTCCTATGAGGGATTGCAGTGATCAACAGAAGGTGGCAAGCATTCAGTCTGTCTGGTCAGACTTTTACCTGCCAGAATTCATGAACATTGTAAAGACCATCCAAACATTGTGCCCAATCAGTTGTAGTTTGGATCCGGGCCCTACACCCCTTTTAGTCAGATGTGTAGATGTTATCTGCTCATTCCTTGCTGAAATTGTCTGGAAGCCCTTGGAGAATGGGATCTTTCCTGACCCCCTCAAGGAAGTGGCTGTTCAACCACTCATTAAGCAATCTTCCTTGGATCCAGACTGTCTAGCTAACTATCGGCCTATCTCTAACCTGCCATTTGTTGGTAAGGTTATTGAAAAGGTGGTTGAGCTGCAATTGGATAATCATCTTACAACATACAATGTCTATGATTCTCTCCAGTCTGGTTTCAGGAAGAAGCATAGCACAGAGACTGCTTTTTTCAGGGTATTGAATGACCTCCTAATGGCTAGAGATCGAAAGGCTCGCACCATTCTGGTCCTTCTTGATCTCTCTGCTGCATTTGACACCATAGACCATGGTGTGCTACTGGAGCGCCTGCGGCTTTTTTGCGGGCTGTCTGGTACAGTCCTTAAATAGTTCCATTCTTTCCTCATGGGCAGGTCTCAGAGAGTTACCACCGGAATTTATTCCTCTGGTTCTCACTCCCTACTCTGTAGGGTGCCGCACGGCTCCATTTTGGCCCCCATGTTGTTTGCAGTATACATGCTGCCATTGGGAGATATCATCAGGTGACACAGTCTGAGTTTCCACTGCTATGCAGATGATACTCAGCTGTATATGTCCTTTCTGCCCAGACAGAATGATGTACTTCCCATGCTAAACAATTGCCTTGCTGAAATCAGAACTTGGATGAGTTCCAGTTGGTTGAGACTGAATCCAGATAAGACTGAAGTGCTGGTAATGGACCCAGGTCATCTGGGGTGGGTTTGGGGGCTGGACAACCATCAGGTTTGTTGCTTGGTGGTATACAGCTCACTAACTCAGACCACGTGTGAAACCTGGGCATTATTTTTGATGATGGTTTGACTCTTAAGCCTCAGGTTTCAGCAGTCATTATATCATCTTTTTATCATCTTAGGAATATCAGCCAGGTGCAACACCTGGTTCCTCCAGATGATCTTCCAACATTGGTCCATGCCTTTATCACCACCCGTCTTGATTACTGCAATTCCCTCTACCTAGGGTTACCAAGGGTTGACATCCGCTGCTTGCAGCTGGTGAAGAATGCAGCAGCCAGGCTCCTGACTGGGACTTCAAGGACCAGTAATATTATGCCTGTGCTCCATGAACTGCACTGGCTGCCTGTTCAGTGGTGGATCACCTTTAAGGTTGGTTTGCTAACCTTTAAAGCCCTACATGATCAGGGACCTGACTAACTGCAAGATCTCCTTGTACCCTACTGCCCCCTCTGCCCTCTCCATTCTGCCAATGAGGGATTGCTGGAGATTCCTAGGGTACAACTGAGTACATCTGGTTCTTGAGCTCTCTCTTTCTTGGCTCCAACCCTGTGGAATTCTCTGCCTTGTCCGGTTGAGAGACTGCTTGACCATTGATAGATTTAAAATTGAGTTAAAAACATACTTGTTTGATTTAGCCTTCCCAGAATATTGATACTTTGTTTTATTGTTCTTTTAATCTTATGTATATTGTTGCATTTAATTTTATGTACAGTGCCTTGGTTTGGAATGGCACTATAAAAATAAAGCTTGAATTGAATTGAATTGAAAATTGCTGGCCCTTTCATAATGCAGTAAAGCAGCAGTTTGCACAAGCATTTATCTGCTGCTTTGCTTTGGGCTTAGGAGCTTTCTAGAAAAGCGTGCTTTATTCATCTCTTCAGTTGTTCACTTGGGTGATTACGTATAAATAACCCAAGCTATAAATAACTTTATGTTTAAGCCCTAGTTTTGTGACATTAGAGCAAACAATTACCTTTTTCTTTTCTCAGATGGCTGCAATTTCCAGCCATCGGTAAACTTTTCATTCTGGCCTTTTATTTCAAAGCCACTTTATAAAGGTGCAGCTATATACAGCAAATGGCTATCTTAGAGTGGCAGCTATGGGTTGAATATTTCTATTTCCCTTTACTCACCCCATAGTGCCTTCTTTGGGCTCTGGTGCACAATTTAACTGCATATAATGCTTTTCCATATACCGCAAATGCAATGCACAGTGCACAGCGTGCATGGAGATAGGAACAAGAGAGAGAGGGTTATAACTTAGCAACACTGTTTTGCAAGGAAAACCCTCTTCTCTGTTCCTTAACATAACTTGAGCCCTTCTCATTCATTCAGGGCTTAGTTTCTCAGCTGTGGTCCTGACTTTACGGCAAGCAGTGTTTAATTAAAAAAAAAACAGCAGTTCCTTTTCTGGGCTGTGCAGTGGCTGAAATAGCCAAAGTAACCTGTAAGCAGCCTGCTCCATATGCTCCATATGCTGCTGCTGCAGAGATTTGAAGAGAGAGAGAAAGCGAGGAGTGAGCACGCTCCTCTTATTTATTTATTTATTTTACATATCCAGCACCTTTTTCAGCCTTCCCCTTAACTTCTTCTATGGGAGGCAAACAGAGAATCATACCTTGTATGTACAATATTTAAACCAGTGGTAACTGTCATTTTAAGCCTGCCAGTAAAACTTTTTCTTGCACAATTTACAGCATAATATTTGTAATTGTTATATGGGGCACTTTAGGATATCTGGGTGCTGAACTTTATATTCCAAAGGGCACTTTATATTCTTGCTATTATTATAGCTATCAATTCATTGCATTTCTTAAAAACCTGACAGCACTATGTGCCATATAAACTTTTATTTCTTCCTATCAACCATTATAATTAATAAGACACTTTATGCACTATAACCATATTTTTCAAAGCACCCCTGCTCTTTATTTACTAGCACATTTACTCACTAACTGTTTTCCTAGTACTCAAGTGCTTTCATCTATCCCTCCTATACACTTTAAATAAGATAAGCATAAGGCACTTAATGAAGGGGGTAAGGGAAGACCCTTGTCTCCCTACTGGAGCACCCTTCCTTGACAGGGGACACCCTGTCACACAGAGAGGAAGCACAAATGGTAAAGAAGTGCATGTATGGAGAAATTAACTTGGCTGTAGGTTTGCTAATCATGGAGGAAGGGGGTATTACTGTAGTGTGTAAGGTTATGGGTGTGACGCTTGGCCAGCTGGTTATGATTATTATATGCTATTTGTAATATAAAAATATAGTATGTGATTGTCTCACATAAAACAGCCTGTGCTCCATGGATGACCCCCCCCCCAGGTTTCAGTGAAGCTACAAGATGTATTAAACTGACCAGGAGATCTCTGTAATGTAATTAACTTCCTTGAGAAATTGTATTTTATGGTCTTTTTTATGACCTGTTGCTGCTTGAAGTTGGGAAGCTAAATATACAATTTATCACAGGACAGGACATCATTTAGCTGATGCCTGTTGGCCATATTCTCACCTAGGTGAGGGATTGCAGGGTTGTAATCTTCAAAGGAATTGGGGGATCAAATACTCATAATTTGGGAAATTAGTTTTTGCTGATGTCACCTTATTTAATATATTCCTGACAGGAAATCATGTTTGGAATTTTTTAATTTTGAAATGGAGGAGCTAGATGACTCACCAAATGGGTGGGGAGATGGGATTGAAATGTATCTTTGTAACTGGGGAATATGTATATTATTTTGAGACTCTGAGAGAAACTAACTAAGGCACTTATAGAGGTAATACATTAGATAGAAAAAGTCTAACTGTATTGCGATAGGAGTTTTTGTTTTGTAATCTTCCCTTGTTCTTTTATGTGATTGTGAGCTCTTTGATATATTGTTTTGTGTTTACATTTTTCATATTTTTATCATCTTTTAGTAAAATCTGTATTTGAAAGATACTGCTTGGGTGTGTCTTCCAAGTTCTTTTTGCATGTGAAGTATACAAGGTTAAGACTGACAAAATTGTTCAACAGCTTGATGGTGTTACTAAACTGGGAAAAGGTAAGACTATACCTAAGGACTTTTAAGGGTTCATTTTGGAAGCCTAGCTTGGTGCCTCTGGCAAAAGATTGTACTGCAATCCCCGAAGAGGGTACAGATCTGAGCCTGCACATTGGGTACGCTAGCATAAGGTTCACAGTTTGAAACCCCCCAGAACTTGAGACTAAAGGTAATTCGGTCCCAAAAGAAGACAGGAGGGTTACTTTGTCTGTTACCTGTTTACACTTTGCGCTCAGAGGTTGGCACGATGGGAGCAGAGGGCATGACCTGCTGAGTGTGTTTGTGACAATGAGCAGTTGCACTGGTTGCTTTGGAGCAGGAGGGTATGGAACAGCAATCTGAAGGGGCCAGCAGATAAGTTCTGCCACACTGGTTGGGGTATGCAATTCCAGAGTTTGGGAGCTACAGAGGAGTAAGCCAGTTCACTGCATTTAGAGCTTGATCTGGGAATGGGCAGTTGTTTGGCACCTGAGGATCTTAGAGTGTAGTGGTTGGTATTGGGTACCAGGTAACTGACAAGGGAGTAGGACGTTTGATTCAGTATTACACTGTGGACAGTGCTCCCAAGGGTTAGATCCATAAGTGCTGGAGGAGAGGACAATCCTAGCTTACTATAGAGCTGGCAGTGGTGGGTGAGTTGGTTGCATGCAAGGATAAAGTGGCAGATGTTGTTATAGTCTACTAGCCACTTGCTTATTACAATCGCAGTGGTGTTGGCAAAGACTAGGAGACCATAAGTGAGTTTGGGCAGCAGTAGTGATCATGCTATATTGAACCATGCAGCAGGGGAGAGGTTTGTACTGGCTTGGTAAGCAATACTGAGACTTGCATTGGTAGTATTACAGACAATGGATACATGTGTGACAAAGTCCAGGGAGGGGTCCAAGGTGACACCCAGGTACTTAAAAGAGGTGACTGTGGTAAGATAAGAACAGATGTCGGAGATCACAGAGAGGAGTACCTAGGTTTTTTAGCTCTGACGAAGTCCCAAAAAGCATGGCTTGGGATCTGGCTTGGTTCATTAGGAGCTTGCTGGCTTTGAGCCACAGCTAACTGCCTTAAGATCAGAGGAAAGGACATTGTTAATATGTTCTACATCAGGGGCTTTGCTTATGAACACAAGATCATCAGATCATCAGCATAGAGAAGGGGAGTGCTATGCTTGAAGCAGTGATGTAAAGAGTTGATATGCAGTGGCCAAGAATCAAGCACTGAGGAGTGGCAATGGTGATAAGAAGTTAGTCTGAGAAGGAAGTTCAGATCTTAACCCAATGTGACCTATCCAAGAGGTAACAGGTGAACCAGGGTATGGAGTTTTCAAAGATCCCAAGAGAGTGTAGTTTGCTGAGGAGAACATGATGATCCACCATATCAAAGGCCTTCATCAGGTCAATAAATACTGCTTTAGCATATTCTCCTCTGTTGAGTGAGGTGTAGATAGTGTTTGTTAAAGTATGTAATGCAGTGAAAGTGCTGTGACATTTCTAGAAGACATTTTGGGCTGGGCTGATAAGGTTGTGAGTGTCCAAATAAGTGTTGAGTTGGGTGGCAACAAGATTCTCTAGTATTTTATTGCAATTGGTCTATAATTAGTTAACATTTTTTTGTTTCCTTTTTTGAAGATAGGAACTATGTTTGCTTTTTTCCAGATAGTAGGAATGGAATTGGTGCTAAGGGAGAGGTTGATAATTCTGGTTAGGGGTGGCCAGTTCGTATGCCACAAGTTTAATGAGTTTGGGTTACAGTCCATCTGGACCAGCAGATTTTGATTTTGGAATTCTCTTCAGAAGTTTAAAGACCTCACTAGGGGTGACCTATCTAAGTAGGAAGGGGGGTATTGCCCTGTAGGTGGAGAGGAGGGATGGGTCAAATTATCTACAGATGTGTTCAGTGCATCGACTGTAGAGGGTTAAGTCCTTGAACTGCTTATTAAAGGCATTTGAGATGGTGTGAGAATTTTTGCAGTTCACATTTTTTATTTAAGATCAGGAGCGATAGAGGGACTGGAGTAACCTAGAGCCTGATTGAGAATGCTCCAGTACTGATGGGGATTATTGTGCAAGTTGGCCAGCTTTGTA
Source organism: Neoceratodus forsteri (assembly GCA_016271365.2). Classification (NCBI taxonomy): domain Eukaryota; kingdom Metazoa; phylum Chordata; order Ceratodontiformes; family Ceratodontidae; genus Neoceratodus; species Neoceratodus forsteri. The sequence goes on from CM057457.1 coordinate 127,868,973, forward strand.
TGGTAATATGCACTTTCACTTTGCTGAATAACCTGCTTGCACTTTTTCCTAAGGACTCTGTAAGAGGACCAGTCTGTTTGGAACTTAAGAGTCTTTGAATGAGGTCCAGCATGTATCCCTTTCTTTCAGGAGTACTGGTTGTGAAGCGGCCTCAATTTGCTCCATGGAGCAATTCGTGGAGTGAAGGCAGATTTGCAGAGTGCTCTGCAGTGCAAAGTGGAGTACTTTGCGTCATAGGAGGTATCGCAAAGTCCACTGAAAACAATGACTTTGCATTATTTTGCCTTCCCCAAACCACTGCTCCAAAAATATTAAGGCGAAATACATTGGAAGCATCGTACTTCACCTCACTTCACCTTGTTTTAAGCTCCAAATGCAGATTTTGCAGTGATTCATGGGATTTCAGGTCACATGGGCTCTATATTGTTCTGCACAGACTCAGTTCGGGGTAGTGTGTGTAGGACGCTGTAGGAGACAATTTGCTGTGAGAGCTCTCTGCAATTCAAACCTTCTAAAAGCTGTTAAAAAAGCCTTTTTGAGTTTTTTTTTCTCAAACTTTAGTTCATCAATTGTAGGAAACCCTCCTGTGCTCATATCAGCGAGTATTTATTGTTTCTATGTGGATTTTGAATGTTAATGTACAACATTCAGTCTGTGTACTGACAGACACTGGAAGTGTGCTTTGGGGGAGGGGTGTATCTGTGGTGTAGGTAGATTAACTTGGAGAAAAAGACAGTTCTTTCAGTTTTGGTTATATTTTTCATGTATAACTGTGTTAATGTACACACAGTAATATTTTCAATAATTCTTGACTTTTTTTGCTGTTTGTTGTGCAGCAGTTCATAATTTTAATTTGTTTAAAACACGTGGTTATACTACTGAAGTTTTCAATTTGCTATGCATTACTTAGTGTGTGTGTGTGTGTGCATGTGTGACGCGTGCCATCAAATCAGACAACTTTTATTATGCCACATAGTAAATGCAGCAATGTGAACCTGCTATCCAGTGCAGCTGCGTGATTTTTGTACTTCTTTGTGGTATCTTTACTGGTACTAGTACTAGAGTGACTGTTACTGCAGTACACTGCACCCCCCGCAGCCTGCCCCAACCAGCAAAAATATTCTTTTCCAGATTTGAATTTCTGATGGTGAGCACTAGTTAGGTATTGTGCCTTTGCATCTGCATCTCTTCAGTGCGCAGCACAATCTTAATCCGTCTGTGCATTCGCATATCTTTAGGGCCCAATCTCCATCTGTAACTTAAATCACAGTTGTTTGGTTTCCCTTCAGAGTACTAGACTGGTGTGGTGCATATCTCTGCATGAACATTGTACTTATTAATATGTGTTTTTAAGTCAGGGCCATCATCAGTCAATCATAATACATATCATGTTCTTCATCATCATGGTCACAAATGCAGTCACGATTCACGATATTGTCACAAATCACAAAATTAATTTTTTGACTAGTTACTTGGATGTATTGTAAACCTGTTTTGTAGTATCTCTCCAGACTTCACCACCCCACCACTGTACTCATTAATAAGGTTTTTAAATTGGGGAGTTTTGTGCTACAGCTCATCAGGGAAGTAGAGCCGTAGGCATTCACATTCCCATACAGTTTCATATTGATTATATCAACCGAATCACATTCTTCATCATCAAGGTCACAAATGCAGTCACAAATCACGATTCAAATCATGATCACATCACAAGTCACAAAATATTTTTTTTACTAGTTACTTGCATGTATTGTAAGCCTGTTTTGTAGTATCTCTCCAGGCTTCACCCAATCACCACCACTGTACTCATTAATAAGAGTTTTTAATTTGGGGACTTATGATACAGGCTCAGCTCATCGACGAAGTACAGCCATAGGCACTCATGTTCTTTTCTGTACAACATGTGAGTTTTACAGTACAGTAAGCAGTGGTGAGCGAAGTGGCCCCAATTCGATCCGTGAAGTGATTTGTGGAGTAATGCGGAATCTGCGGAGTACTCCACAATGTGAAGTGGAGTACTTTGCATCATAATGAGGAACGTGAAGTCCATTGAAACCAATGACTTTGCATTTTTCCTCCTTCGCCAAACCTCTTCTCCACCAATTTTAATGTGAAGTACATTGAAATAAATGTACTTCACCTTAATTCGCCTTGTAATTGAGCTCCAAATGAAATAATGCAGTGATTCATGGGATTGCAGTTCACATGGGCTCTAGATTGTTCTGCACAGCCTCAGTTCTGGCCTAGGTAGTGTGTGTGTAGTGGTAGCTGGAGACAGTTTTCTCTCAGAGCTCTGCGATTCAAACCCTCTAAAAGCTGATTAAAATGCCTTTTTGAGTCATTTTTGTTGCTCAAAATTTAGTATATCAATTGCAGGATACACTTCTGTGCTCATATCATTGAGTGTTTATTGTTTGTATGTGGATTTTGAATGTTAATTTAGAACAGTCAGTCTGTGTACTGTGAAGTGTGTTTTGGGGGAGGGGCGTATTTGTGGTGTAGGGTTAACTGAGAGAAAAAGGCAGTCTTTCTGTTTTGGTTATATTTTTCTTTAAAACTGTGTTAATGTACACACAGTAACATTTTCAGTAATTCTTGACATTTGTTTGCTGATTGTTGTGGTGCAGCACTGTATAATTTGTTTGTTTAAAACATTTGGTTGTATTACCAAAGGTTTTCAATTTGCTACGCATTACTTGTAGTGTGTGTGTGTGAGTGTGTGTGTGATGTGTGCCATTAAATCAGACACCTTTTATTGTGCCACAGAGTAATTGCAGCAGTGTGAACATGCTATCCACCGCACATGCATGAATTTTTTTGTACTGCTTTGTGGTATCTTTACTGGTAGTGGATTGTTACTGCCGTGCACCAATCCCCCAACTTGTAAAAGGTATTTCTTTCCAGATTTGGATTTGTGAATTGTTGTGAGCACTAGGTTGGTGGTGGTGTGCCTTTCCGTATGCATCTCTTGAGTGCACAGTGCAATCTTAATCTGTCTGTGCACTTGCAGTGAACCATTAATTATGGGAGACTTTGCATTTCTTGTTACACTCTCATTTCACATTGTCAGCATGGAAATTTTCTAGACATAAAACAGTTGCATTTTGGGGATGCACATTAATTTTGGTGACTGTGTGTGACCACTGCGCACATGACTGAGTGCACTACTAATTCTGGGAGACTTTACATTTCTTGTTGTGCTCTCATTTCACTTTGGCAGCACTGGGAACCTTTCTGGACACAAGATGGTAGCATTTTGGGGATGCACATTAATTCTGGTGAATGGGTGTGACCACTGCGCACATGACTGAGTGTGCCATTAATTCTGGGAGGCTTTGTATTTCTTGTTGTGCTCTCATTTCACTTAGTCAGCACTGGGGAATTTTCTGGACACAAGACAGTAGCACTTTGGGGATGCACATTAATTTTGGTGACTGTGTGTGTGGGGTGCTGCCAATATTGTTGTTATAGTATCTTAGTTCTCGTTAAGGTGGAATGACAACGTGAAATAAAAATTACAAGGTGAAGTGTGCCTTTCCTATGGGCCACTCCATGTATCGAAGTGATAATGCAAAGTGGCCACTTTGTGGGCAGTTCGCCAGCAGAATTTAAATTTGCTGCAACTCTATTCAGGAGTGTCAAAAGAGGATTTGTGCACCATTTGTTTTTTATTTTCCATGGACTCGCCTAGAAGTGAGGGGAGCATGTTTGTCCTGGAACTGAAGGAAGGTTGTGTTGAAATGTAAGACAGTGGTGTCTACATTGGCGGTGGTCCAAAAGATAGTGTGGTCTTGGTTGGCAAGTTCAGCTTTGAATAGTGAAGGATCAAGGCTAGAGTACTTTTGGAAGTGGATAATGTGTGGAGGTTTACTAGGCACTTTGGCCTGCCAAACACAGTAAACTGGTGAATGGTTGCTTAAAGAGTCTTGGAGAACACCAGAACATGTTATTTTTGCAGGATCAGGGACAAGAATCCAGTCTATGAGTGTTGATGTTTTGGCATTATTGGAGAGTCTGGTTGGATGGGTAATGATCTAAGTAAGTAGCATCTTGTTTAGTGATAGTTCTTTGAATGAGTTGGCTTGGTCTAAATAATTAATATTTAAGTCTCCCAGGATCACAAATTCATTATTGTTTACAATTAGTCCAGCCATGTCTATAAAGGTGGAAAACCCATTGTGGCGGGTGGTTGGCGGCAAGTAGACACATAGCATATGGAGTTTTCGCTGTCACCTAGGGTAAGGATTCCATGACACAGTTTGAATGTGTCAGTTTTGACCTGTGTGGGAGACTGAGGAGAGGAAAGGATTAGGTGAGATTTGTAGTATATCATGGTACCACATCCCGGTTTGTAGGATTCCTTATCATTCCTGATTAGGCTATAACCCACTATATCGTACAAGGTGTCAGGTACGGCTGGCTTTTGCCAGATCTCCAAGATACACAGGATGCTTGGTTGGTATTTGATGGTCCATACTGACAGCTCAGAATGATTGCAGAGCAGGCTCCTGATGTTTATATGATCAATTTCGAGCCCCTTCATATCTTTCCACCCAGGGTTGGAAAAAAAGGGGGCAGGGAGGCAATGTTGATCCTGGACTGATTTCTGTGTCACCAGCGGTAAGTAGGAGCAGGTAGAGCCAAACATTGAGGGTGATGAGTTTCTGCTGTTTTGAATGTGTAGGTACTGGTAGGGAGGGCCACTGGTGGTTTATATGGCAACGCATAAAGCAGATCCTTACCTTGGAGGCAGGAAGACCCAGAGAAAAATGAGGATATTAGGCAAGAGTTAGTGTGCTGAAGATGCTAAAGTCTGTAGGATTAGGGTAATTTAGTGTGCAGTACTTGGGTATTGGAGGGGTATCAATATGGAGAGCTACTGCAAAGAGCATGAGGAGGGAGGCAAGGACAGTCCTAGGGGTGAGGGGATTTCATTTTCATTTCATTTATTTGTAATTTCAGGTAGGTACACTGAGATACAAGATCTGATTTTCATGCATGACCAGAAGTCAGTAGGTTCAACAGACAAACTAACAACATAGAATACATTAATCAACCATTAAATGCAATAAACAATTAACACATCATTTTACACAAGACCAAACATTATTTTTTCTTAATGAATAGAAGCAGCAGTGGAGAAAGTGGTAATTGATAAAGACTTTATTTCATCACGTAATGTGTTCCACACTGTTGCAGCGCAATAAGCGAAGGACTTTTTCCCTGAGTTTGTATGGACCAATGAAAGGGTCAGTTGGGTCTTAGTAAATGATCATGAACTGTTTAGGGAACTATATATATATATATATATATATATATATATATATATATATATATATATATATATATATATATATATATATATAAATATATATATATATGTATATATCCAAAAGTGCTCAAAGTGATATTAGAATACCTGTATGTAGTATTTTAAACATAAAACGTGACATAACCAATTTATAAGTATTTTGAATGGATAACCATTCAAGACTAGTCAAAATATTACAGTGGTGTGTCTTTGAAGGTGCCATTAATACACACGTTCCAATTTTATATAACAATGTTTCCTTCCAGGAAATAAAGGAAGAAGATGAGGCATCGATAATCAAAGAAGTGTAATTTAGGACTGGTAACATACAATGTTGTGCAATAGTTTTACAAGAATCTTTGGTCAGAAATTTAGAAAGCTGATAAAGAGTACCAATTTTAGAATGTAACTTAGCAGTAACCTTATCTATGTGTATATTATATTTTAATGACAGATCTAGGTACACATCTAGATATTTAAAAAAATTACCATAATTCCATAACCCTGCCCCCCAGCATGCTAACAGTGAAATTACCAGAATGTTTTTTTATTTAGATTCTGAGCCAAATATTATGGACTTGGTCTTTAGCTTATTCAGCACTAGATTATTTTGAGAAAGCCAGAATTGCATATGGTTAAATTCAATGCTCAGTAATAGATTAATATCAGTGACATTAGAATCACAAGTGAATCAAACTGCATCATCTGCATATATAATAACAAGTTACAATACTCCACCACTTTCACCACAGGGACTATGTACAGTGAACAAAGTAGAGGGCCCAGTATGGAGCCCTGAGGGACCCCACACTGGACCTCTTGATAAGATGAACATATTCTGCTTAGCTTAACACACTGCAGCCTATTAGTGAGATAGTTCCTGAACCAAGACAAGGCAGGACCTCCCATCCCCAATCCAGATAGTCGATCCAGTAAAACTGTATGGTCAACAAGGTTGAATACCTTGGTTAGGTCCACAAACACTGCCCCTGTTAAAATATCACTCTCGGTGGCCCTGAGGACAGTGTCCGTGAACTCAGCCAAGACAGTCTCAGCACAGTGCCCCTCCCCCCTTAAAACAATGTTGGTTTGGGAAGATCAAGTTATGGGTCTCGATATAATCACTAAACTGTTTATATACCAGTTTTTTCTTGAAGTTTTGATAAGGCAGATACAATTGAGATAGGGCGATAATTACAAAATTCACTTTGTGACCCAGATTTAAAGATTGGGACCATGTATGATTTTTCCCATAAATTTGGTATCTGGTATGTTTGAAAGGATAAATTAAAAATAAGATTAAATGGTATTCAAGTCAGGAAGCAGCAAGAACAAGGATTTTGAGCAATAGCTCATTGTAGCCAGGGGCTTTGTCAGGCTTCAGGCTAGTTAGGAATCTGAATACCTCAGAACTCTTAACAGTTTTTAGGTAGAATTTCTGTCAGTACAGGTTAGATTCAGTACAGTACAGCACAGTACAGGAGTTAGTTTGATCTTGTAAAATATTGTGATTAGTATGGCCCAGCAGGTCCATGTGGTATGAATCCAGATTTGAGAACTGGGAACTGAATTCCTCTGCAATAAGTACAGAGTCTGTTAGCAATTCTCCATTTTTTAGTATACAGGGGCATCTATCATTGGGGGTGTAAACAAAGATTTGATTAAGCTCCAAAACTTTTAAGGGTTGGAAAGATTTGTCTGTTGCTGTTTCTGAAAGTAATGCATTGTTGCTAACTTAACTTCCTGTTTACACAAAATCCGCCTTAACCGGTAAGCATTTAAATCAACAGATGTCCCACTTTTCCTATACTTTCTCCAGATGGTGTCTCTTTCCCTCATTAGTTTAATTACATTTACATACGAACATATGAACATACGAACATACAAATGTGCCAGCAGAAACAGACCACCTGATCTATCTAAGTCTGCTCGAGTGTGCAGCTAGCACCCCTAGTTTGCAGCTGCCCCACCCCCCTCCCAATTGTCATCCCACTGCCACCCCACCTCCCCCACCCTCATTCTCCCATGTTCTCTGTCCCATGCCCATTTGAAACTGTTCACAGATTTACTTTATACCACCCATTCTGGTAGGGTGTTCCATTTTGCTACCACCCTCTCTGTGAAATAGTGTCTCCTCATTTCCTTCCTAAATCTTCCCCCCTCTATTCTTAGTGCATGTCCCCTGGTGACTCTCTGCCTCCTTAACTTAAAGACCCCATCTGCCCCATCCTTATTGACTCCCCTCAGATACTTGAATGTCTGAATCATGTCACCCCTGTCCCTTCTATCCTCCAGGGTATACATATTCAGGTCTCTCAGCCTGCTGTCATAGTCTGTCTCTTCCATTCCACATATCATCTTTGTTGACCTCCTCTGTACCTCCTCCAGTAGCCTGATATCACACTTTAGGTATGGCCTCCAAAACTGCACACAATACTCTAAGTGCGGCCTTACCAGTGACCTGTAGACGGGCAAGATCACCTCTCTTCGCCTGGATGAAAAACTCCTTGCTATGCACCCCAGCATTTTGTTCACTTTTGCAGCCGCTCTCCTGCACTGGGCAGTGCTGTCCATGGTCCCTGTTATCATTACCCCAAGGTCCGTCTCCTCCTCAGTGAATCCCAGATTAACTTCTCCCAGCCAGTATTCTCTCCTTGGGTTCTTCAACCCAAAGTGCATAACCTTACACTTCTTTGCATTGAACCCCAACTGCCACCTCTCTGACCACTCTTCTAGTTTGCTTAGGTCCCTCCTTTCCATTCACCACTGCTCCGATTTTGGTATCGTCAGTGAACAGACTTATCTTGCTCACCACCCCATGTGCAATGTCTGATATGAAGAGCCCGAACAATACTGGCCCCAACACAGAGCCCTGTGGCACCCCACTCATCACTGGCCTTGGAGTTGAGAGCTCCCCTCTCACCACCACCACCCGTTGCAGCCTCCCACTCAACCAGCTTGTAATCCAGTTCACCATTTTGCCCCTATCCCTACACCAGTTAGCTTCCCCAAGCCACCCAGGGGTCACAGAATCGGCTTGCCGAAGTCCAAGTAAAGAACATCCACCGCATGACCCTTATCCAGCTCACCTGTCACCCAGTCATAATATTGTATCAGGTTGGTTTGACAAGACTTCCCTGAAACAAACTCATGCTGCCTCACATCCTGGAGGCCATTGCCCTCCAGGTATGACACCAGTCTTTCCTTTAGTATTGTCTCCATGAGTTTGCGCACTATGGAGGTAAGACTTACAGGGCAATAATTACCCAGTTCGTCCCTTGGTCCACTCTTGTGTAATGTTACTACATGTGCTATCCTCCAGTCCAATGGCACACCTCCTGACTCCAGTGAGGTGCTGTACAGATCTGCCAGTGGGTCCGCCAACACCTCCGCCATCTCCCTCAGCACCCTGGGGTGGATACCATCTGGCCCTGGTACCTTGTCTACCTTCAGTGCCCTCAGTCCCTCTAGGACTCTACTTGCCTCAATTCTTCCATCTGTTGCCTTATCTCCCCCGTCTCCACCCTACCAGCCCATGGTGGCAGTGGTCCCCCCTTTTCCTCCATGAACACTGAGAAAAAGTATTCATTCAGTGCTTCTGCCTGCTCCTCACCCTTTTCTGTCCACTACCCACCCCTTTGTATCCTCACTATTGTTTCCTTGCACTTCCTTTTCTCCCTGATGTATCTGAAAAAGTCCCCCCCCCCCCCATTAATTCCCTGTGCTAATCTCAGCTCCCTCTGGGCCTTGACTTCTCTCACTTTTCTGGTCACCTCCTTAGACTGTCTTCATACTCCTCCCTGTCCATTTCCTTCCCTGTCCTTCTATACCTCTGGTGTGCCTCTCGTTTTGCTCTCACCACCTCCACTACCTCGCTGTTCAACCAGCATGGTTTTCTTGCTCCGCTCCTCTTACTCTGTGTCTTGGTGCAGGCTTCTGTTGCCTCTGTAATCCCCTTTTCAATAATATCCCATTTTTGCTCTGCATCCATCTCCTGTCTTATGCCCTCTAGTTTCCATTTCAGTACTTCCTGCATCCTCCCAAAGTCTGCCCCCCTGAAGTTTACTACCTGAATAACTGATTTCTCTGGCTCTCCGCACATCGTGATATTAAACCACACCGTTTGGTGATTGCTGTCGGCTATTGGGTCCTCCACCTTTATTTACCTTACTGCCTCCCCATTTGACAACACCAGATCTAAAGTGTTCTTTAGCCTAGTAGGTACACTAACCAACTGTGTCAGGAGACTATCCTGGATTGCATCCGGGAGCACTTGCTCCCTAGCACTGGAGGTGACTGGAATGCTCCAGTCAACCCCCAGCAAGTTGAAATCCCCCACGATGACCACCTTCCCATTTCTACATACAATTCTGATTTGTCCTGCTAATTCCCTGTCAAGCTCCTCAGACTGAGACGGTGGCCTGTATACCACCCCAAACCTCAGTTTCCTACCCCTTGAGTCTAGGAGCTGCAGTCAGATTGCCTCTGTTCTCCTTTCTTCCCCCTCATCTCTTGTGCATTTGATCCCATCCCTCACATAGACTGCCACCCACCACCCTCCCTTCCCTACGGTCCTTCCTGTATACTTTGTATCCTGGGATTACCAGTCCGCCCCAGTGCTCAGTTGCCACGTTCTGTGACAGCTGCAATATCCACCCCCTCCACTGCTAAGGTGCCTGTAGCTCCAGCAGTTTGTTTGCCTAAGCTTCTTGCATTCAGCGAGACCACCCTCCATCCTGCCCCCTTCCTTCATTAGCCTCCATTTCCTTCCTTTCACTCCCTCCTTTTTTGTACCCCAGGTCCTTTCCTGCTGGCCTGAGGTGGGCAGACTCTATCAGATCCTGCCTACCTGCTGTCTACTTGCCACCCCCTCGTCTAGTTTAAATCCACCTTTTGCTCAATATACTGCCCCAGTCTTTGCTTTAATACCTCCTTCCTTTCCCCACTCAGGTGCAGCCTATCCCTTGCAAACAGATTGTTATTATCCCAGGTACTGCCCCAGCCACCCACAACCCCATATCCCTTATGTAACACCCAGGTGGTGCTATCCCAAGGGCTACTACCCCTGCCTGCCTAACTGCTAACAGGCTGAGGGGCCTAGGTTCTATGGCGGGTGCCTCCACCCAGAGGTCAGGGTTTACAGTAGTTCAAGTAACATGGTCACAGCCCTCTGGGACACTGAGACCCCCTTTTATGCCTAGTAGTGACCCACACAATGCACCAGGAGTACCTTCACCAGTTACACTTACCACAGGACTGGTTCAGTTAGCTGGACTCTGGGGATCCTCTGTAAAACAAGATGAGGTAATGCGATAGCCACTGTATAATACTTTAACATAAACACATAACTTAGTGTAACTCTGCTGAAACAACAGTTCTGATTTATTTAAGGGATGGCAGCAAGGACAGGGTGAAATCAGGTTAATTAGATCAATCACATTAATATTTACAGTACCGTGTGCAATTTCAGAGTCCCTAAATGTCACTTTCACTGGGTACCCAGGATGGGGGGCTGGTCAGGATTGGTGCAGCTGGTTGGGGCCCTGTGATGGAAAAACACTTGCACACTACCCATTTGTAATCCAGAGCTAGTTGGCTCAGTTCATGTAGCAAGAAAGAGAGAAAATCAGATGAAACACTTGCAATTAAAGGTACAGATGGCAGGGAGCTACCCTGATTTGCACTCACTAACTTAATGCTGGACGCTGTCCCCGAGGGTGTCGTGGATTTCTGGACGCCCTTGGCACAGCAGGGGAACAAGGTTCTGCAAGGAGGACACACCCCACACATTTATATGTAAAAGAAATTACTATACCAGGCAGCTGCTCTCAGGTCCAGATCGCACTTACTGCCAACCCAGGAGTTCACAATGCAGCTTCACTTTCCTGACAGACCAATCGCGATGAAGCAGTTTCTCCAGTCCTCTACAGGGTGAGCCTGGTTCTTAAGTGTTCAGCCTCTCCTTTCCTCAGTAACAGTGGATTCAGTTGGAAACGTCATGACAAATGCGCCGCCCGACTTTAGGCCTCCACACACGCTTCCCGCGTGAAAACTCTGCAGCGCAGGAGCTTGGAGCTCCTTCCCCAGTCACGGTCACAATGGATCTGCCTTCCCAGACACAAGGCAGGGAATTACAGTCGGGCGCCACCCGGTCCAGTTGATGGGCTTCAGTTGCCAATCACTTAAAACTCCCCCTATTGGTGCGAAAAGGTGCCACAGTCTAGAACTTTACTTCCCAGAATTACTGGCTATATTCCTTATGGCCAGCCGGCTCCCGAGAGAGTCCTGATCCTAGCTGGTTCGCTTAAACTCCATTTTAGGTGCCCCTTCTACCTAATTGGATCTATTCTGCAGTTCAGATCCAAAATGGAGGGAGAAAGCACACAAAGTCCCAGCTGCTAGAAAGGCAGGATAGACAAATTTTACATTTCCACTAACACTCTAAATGATCTCTAGCAAACAGTTACATCTTTGAAAAGTGCTCACTCTGCCCACTTAGCGATGGCAGAAACGGAGTGATTTGTTAGCAGCTCGAGCAGGACTCGAGCAGGGAACCACACATTCCCCCATGTAACTAATCCTGCCTGCAAGCAGACAGCTCTTAAAGAGACAGTACCATGGATGCATGGAACGGCCTTCTGGAGGAGGTTGTGGAGTCAAAAACAGTGGTGGAATTCAAGCATGCATGAGACAGTCATAAGGCAATTCTAGGAGGTGGGGGTAGGAAAAAGTAGGCTGCTGGTTAACTAGGATCTGCAGCTTATCCATTAGGTAGGGAAATGGGCAGACTGGGTGGGCCAAGCGGTCCTTATCTGCCATCAAATTCTATGTTTCTATGTTACCAGAGTCTCTGAAAGCACTCACAAATAAACAACATAAATGCCGAACACCATCCAGGTTGGGAGCCTTTAGGCAAGCTCCTAGGAGACTTTTGGGAACTCCCATTTGCAGGGGGTTACACCCTTCCTAGCCTTAAAAGCTTGACACCCGCGTCAAGTAAATACCTCTAAATCACTTTTAGGTGGAACATTTGAACTGTCATGCCTTTTTAAACAGCAATCAGCATATTAACTTTTGACAGATACATGTACACTGTATTATACATTCTACTACTGATTATACAACAGTACATATACAGTATATACAGTATATATATATATATATATATATATATATATATATATATACAAATATTTTAACTCAGGTCATCACTTCCTGCACATGGAACCTGGATAAAGGGGGCCCGTCCCTATCAGCTACATTGGGGCTGGAAGTGGCAGGGGCACCATACTCAGAGGGCAAAACAAGTAGTCTGGATTTATCTCCCATGCTTAGTTTGGGCAGCGAGCGCGGGGTTACATACACTCCCTTATGGACCACATTGAGGGGTAGGTCCACAGATCTGCCCAGGGACTCGTAACTTAGCCATACTACAGGCCTCACCTCTGGGCCAGTCCTTCTGGGGGGAACAGGCACAGTTTCTGAATGGTTAGACTCACTTTCAGCACTATCTGTACTTGCCAAGGAGATCTCTATTGGGGCTGGGAGACTAGAACTCGGGGCATTCTCAGCTTCAGGGTTTACAGTTTCTGAGTCCACAACACTTGGGTCAACTGTGGAGACTCCTGGTACTGGCAGGGAACTATCAGGGCACTCAACACACTGTTCTGGTTCTGGTGTATCACCAGCTTGCTCCAGTACATCACTCTCTTCTTCTGAAAAGTCAAGCAGTTCAACCATGCACGATGATTCCACATCCTCTGATTTGGTGCTTTGCACTTCACCTTCTGGGAGCACTGGCTCCAGGGACAAAGCTGAGGGCTTAGACAGTCCAGAAGGCCAAGCTTCATTCCCTGGGTTGACTAGGGGATTGTCTCAAAACAGTTGACTCAGTTCATAAGAAGGGTAATATTCAAGGTTACACTCACTGTCCTCTGACACAGACTGACAGTCATGTTCAATTGAGACTTGTGGGGAGGAACACTTTAACTTAGCCCCTGTAGGTGCAGTCTTTCTTGATTTTTTTCTAGCAGTGGCTCTAGTCACTGGTCCAGAGGGGACATTTTCTGGGAGCTAAGACTCTATCAGGATCTGTCCAATGGGCAGCAAATGATTTCTATGCATAGTTTTCACATCTTTTGAATTACTCTCAGGCCTTACTTTGTACACAGGCAGATCATCTAGTCTGCCCACTACAATGTGAGGGAGGTGATGCCATCGGTCAGCAACCTTATGCTTGGCATGCAGTCCTAGGTTCCTCAGCAACACTCGATCTCCTTCCCTGAGTTCCAGGGCTTTCACTTTTTTGTCATACCTCTCTTTATTGGCTAGATTTCTTTTGGCATCCATGGTTTGAGCCAGTTGGTATGCATGGTTTAATTGGGCCTTTAATTTTTGCACATACTGTAAATGGGTGGCTGCTTAAACCCCATCAGGAGAAACTCCAAAGCAAACATCTACTGGCAATCAGGCTTCTCTTCCAAACATTAGTCGATAGGGGGAAAAACCAGTGGCATCACTTTTGGTGCAGTTGTAGGCATGTACCAGTGTGCTAATCTGTTGGCTCCATCTGGACTTGTCTTTTGGTTGAAGAGTGCCTAACATGTCAAGCAGAGTGTGGTTGAACCATTCAGGCTGGGGGTCTCCCTGGGGATGATAAGTGGTGGTTCTTGACTTTCGCACCTCCCACAATGAAAGCATCTCTTTAATCAGGTGACTCTCAAAGTCCCGCCCTTGATCAGAATGGATTCTTTGTGGGGCCCCATAGTGAACAAAAAAATTTTCTATAAGCACTTTTGCCACAGTGGATGCCTTCTGTTCCTTGGTGGGAAACGCTTGAGCATATCGAGTGAAAGGGTCAGTGACTACCAGTACATTACCGATATTTCTTTGATCTGGCTCTAGACTCAGAAAATCAATACAGACCAGCTCCATGGGTGCACAAGTGGTGATGTTAACAAGGGGGGGGGGCAGCCCTCTGAGGCAAAGCTTTCCGCTGTAAGCAGTGACTACAAGTTCTAATGTGTAGTTCCATATCAGCCCCCATTTTAGGCCAATAAAATCTAGATCTCACTAAATCAAGGGTTCTGTCTATGCTGAGGTGTCCCATGTGGTTGTGTAGAGACCTCAGCACCAACTCTTGAAAAGCAGCAGGCAAAACTAACTGTTGCTTGTCCAGTTGGCCCCCTTTGTCCATTGTCTCTCTGTATAACAGTCCATTCCTCATTCTTAACTTAGGGTCTTCTTTATATAGCAGTGCAGTTCTCAGTATAGCAGTATAGTGCAGTGATTTAAGGCTCTGGACTACAAATCTGGAGACCTGGGTTTGAATCTCACAGTCCCCACTTGCATATACTGTATGACCCTGAGCAAGTCCCTTAACTTCCCTGTGCTCCCAGGTTGCACCTGTAAAAAAGCTTTCAGCTTAGTGTGTCTCACCTGGTTAAACAATTAAAAAAAATAAAAATCAGTGGAGTGTAATTTTGACACATCTTTCCCTGCTTGAAGGGCTTCTAGAGCTGTTTTGATCATAGGATCTCGGGATTGAGCCCGCTGAATACTGTCATTATTGAACTGAGGGAAAGCACTAGTGTCCAGAGCAGAAAAATGGCAATAAGCAGCAGGTATGCAGTTCTCAGAAGGCCCCAAACAATCGACCATGCAGTCCACTGCATCCGTGGACATCTTTTCCTCCCTGTCAAACTTTTGGCAGAGTGCTCAAATATCAGGTTCTGACAGTCTGACCCAGTTATGTGAAGGAACTGGTCTCCGGGAGAGAGCATCAGCATCTATATGGTTCAAGCCTGCTCTATATTCAACTGCATAGTCATATGTAGACAAGGCAGACAGCCACCTTAGGCCCGTGGCATCCAACTTAGCTGAAGTCTGCACATAGGTCAAAGGATTATTGTCAGTTTTTACCAGTATCTTGGCTCCATACTAGTACTCGTGAAATTGATCAACAATGGCCCACTTCAAAGCTAGGAACTCTAGTTTGTGCACTGGATAATTCTTTTCTGATGGGTTCAGGCTCCTGCTGGCAAAGGCCACTGGTCTCAGGCCTTTTGTGTGCTCCTGATACAACACAGCCCCAACCCTTGCAAGCTAGCATCAGTATGAAGGACATAAGGTCTTGTAGGATCAGCATAGGCCAACACTGGGGCATGGGTAAGTTGAAGTATAGAAACATAGAATTTGATGGCAGATAAGGACCGCTTGGCCCACCCAGTCTGCCCATTTCCCTACCTACTAGATAAGCTGCAGATCCTAGTTAACCAGCAGCCTACTTCTTCCTACCCCAACCCCCTAGAATGGCCTTATGACTGTCCCATGCATGCCTGAATTCCACCACTGATTTTGACTCCACAACCTCCTCTGGAAGGCCATTCCATGCATCCACAACCCTCTCTGTGAAAAAATACTTCCTTAAATTACCTCTGAGCCGCCCCCTTCTATCTTCAAATTGTGCCCTCTTGTTCTTGCACACCTCTTTTTGTGAAAGATGCTACCCTCTTGGACTTTGTTGATTCCCTTGAGGTACTTGAACGTTTCTATCATGTCCCCCCTCTCCCTCCTTTCCTCGAGGCTATAAATATTAAGCTCCTTTCATCTCTCTTCATATGTCTTCTGGTGCAGACCCTGCACCATTTTAGTTGCCCTCTTCTGGACAGCTTCCATCCTGTCTATGTCTTTGCAGAGATTGGGTCTCTAGAACTGCACACAGTACTCAGATGAGGTCTCACCAGCTGTCTGTACAGAGGATAATAACTTCTGTTTTCTACTGATGATGCCTCTCCTATGCATCCCAGTATCCCCCCAGCCCTCCTTGCTGCCCTCTCACATTGCTTGTCCACCTTTAGGTCATCTGACATGACTACCCCCAGGTCCCTTTCCATTTTTGTTGTTGTTAGTATCTCACTCCCCATTGTGTACTCTTCCCCTGGGTTTTTGTTTCCCAGGTGCATTACCTTGCACTTCTTAGCATTGAATCTAAGCTGCCATACGCTTGACCAATCTTCTAACCTTGCCAAGTCCCTTCTCATCCTTTCCACCCCACCCTGTGCATCAACTCTGTTGCAGATCTTTGTGTCATCTGCAAAGAGACATACTTTTCCTTCCAGTCCCTCTGCAATGTCACTTATAAAGACGTTGAATAGGACCAGTCCTAATACTGAACCCTGCGGTACCCCACTAGTAACCCTCCTTTCTTCTGAGTGGACTCCATTTACTATTACTCTGTGTCCTATTCTCCAGCCAATTCTTTACCCAGGATGTCATCTTGGGACCCGCTCCCAGGCTGGCTAACTTGTATATTAATCGTTTGTGTGGGACTGTGTCAAATGCCTTGCTAAAGTCTAGGTAGGCCATGTCCACAGCCCCTCCCTGATCTACTACTTTGGTCACCCAGTCAAAGAAATCTATCAGATTCGTCTGGCATGACCTTCCTGCTGTGAATCCATGCTGCCTAGGGTCCTATGGGGTCCTATGTATGATTTCATGGAAAGCAGTCTCACAATCAGGAGTCCAGTGGGCCCCAAACACTTCATTCAGATTGAAATACATTTTTTTCAATCTCAAGGGGCACTGACTTTTTGTATCTTTTGCGGGTTGGGATACCCTTGAGTAAGGTTAAGTAAAGGGCAGATCACTCTTGAATAGTCCTTGATGAAATGCCGATAATAACCACAGAAACCCAGGAATCTCACCAGCTCCTTCTGATTTTTTGGCTGTGGCCAGGTGGTCAATGCCTCAACTTTACTTGGGTCGGTCTCTGTTCCCTCGGTGGATACTATGTGTCCCACATATTTTACTGATGTTTGAAAGAATTGACACTTATCAATGGACAATTTAAGGCCAAAATCTTCCAGTCGATCCAACACCTTGAATAACCTGCTTTCATGTTCCTCCAGTGAGCTGCCAAACACAATGATATCATTCAGGTATACTAGGCACTCTAACAAGTTCATATCCCCCACTGCACACTCCATCAGGTGCTGAAAAGTGGCTGGAGCACCCGAAATCCCTTGAGGCAACCTCATAAACTCTTAGAAACCAAGTGGACAAATAAAGGCAGTCTTTTCATGGTCTTCTGGGGCCATCGGGATCTGATTGTACTCACTGCGAAGATCCAACACCGAGAACCACTTACTACTGTTCAGGCAGTCCAGCGCATCCTGAATGCGTGGCATGGTGTGCTGATCTGGAATAGTCCGCCGGTTCAAAGTGCAATAATCCATGCACATCCTAACTGTTCCATTCTTTTTCCTCACTACCATGATAGGTGAAGCATATGAGCTTCTGGATTCTTGTATTACACCAGCCGCAAGCATCCCTTACAGATGTCATCTCACATCATCTATGTCAGCAGGTGCCAGGCATCAAGACCTCTCAAAAAAATGGCCCATCGTCATGTAGCCGGATGCGGTGTTCAGCTCCTTGCACACATCCTACATCCCATTCCTTCAAATTAAACACCTGGTCTCTCTGGGCAAGCTTCTCACTGATCCTTTCTCTCCATTCAGCTGGCAATGGGGAGTCACCGAAATCAAACAAGTCAGGTGTCACTCTATCACTCTTCACCGAACTCTTGTGACTGGGCAGGATAGCAGTATCCGCACAGTGCACAGTGGCCAGGGTGCAGCCTTGATTTACTCAGATCTCCCTATCAGACACATTGTGAACTTGAACAATTACTCTTCTGGCAAAATCATGAGCTCTAGCAGGCAAGATAATTGGTTTGACCAGCAGCCCCTCGGGCAGGTTCCCCTTTCCGGGTGTGTCCAGCATTAATATTTTGTTCTCAACATCCTTCTTGATACAGACTTCTCCTTGTAGAACACATTGTGCATTGAGTGCTAACAGCAAAGATTCCAGGTCCATCTACCAGATGACACACACAGGGTTCCTCGGGTTCCATTCTACCAGCATTTCTCTGTGCTTCATAAGCCCTTTTAATTAAAGCCAGGATTCTTAGGGCTCTGCCAGTCCTGGACTTTCGTTTTTCAGAACACAACTGCACCAGTCACCCAAACATATGTGCATTGGTTCCAATCAACAATGGAACCCCATCATATGGTCCAGTAGGGGGACACACTAAGGCCAGGGTCTCCACTTGCTCTGCCACTCCAGCCACAGAAGTAGAAAAAAACAACCAAATTCGGATATAACCAGAGTAGGGGTAGGCCTTCTCACTCAAACCCCACACATGTAGCCCCTCTAAAGGTTGCAAGGGCACATCAGACAAACGCTTCTCATACTAGTCCTGAAACATGATTGTCACTTGGGAGCCACTGTCTAGTACAGCTCTGGTGGATATCCCGTTCACTTTCACCATAGTCTCCATGGAGGGGCCCACTACTTCAGACCATTCAGGGGGCATTACTTGAGAAGTCGCTTGGGCATTGGCCCTGGTGGCAAAACTTTTCCTGTTGGCCCCTCCTGGTGACCGGGCACAGGTTTTGTGATGTCAGGCCACTAACCTGCTGGTAACTTTCCTCAAGTTCTCTGGCAGCCTACACTCAGTCTGAAAATGTCCATCTTCCCCACAACAGTAACAGAACTTAGTATCTTGGTTGTCTTTGGAGGGAGGGGGGGTCCCTTATCTGGCAGGGCACCTCAGGGGCTCTACATGGTTCTTCTTGAATGGGAGGTTTACCCCGTTGTATCTCTGGTTGCCCAATTCTATTGGGGGTGATAACAGCCTGTTGCAGCTCCCTCACCATTTCCCATAGGTCTCTAATTTCCGCTCTTAAGTTATTCTCAATCCGGGGGTCAGAGGAAACAACATGCACTCCCACTCCACTTTTGGGCTCAGGAGGAGCTTGATACAGATTCAGCTCCCGATAGGTCTCTGTCAACCCCTTAGTCAACCCTCTCAACTGTCGAGTCTCGTCTGGCTCACTCTGCTCGGGGGTCTGGCATGGATTCATGACCCCAGCATAGGGCTTCCACCCCTCTTCATCGGTTTTGATTTCATGAATCTCTCTCATCAATTGACAGTATTCAGGAGGGTTGGCTCTCCAGTCTTGCAATTTGAGTTTCAGCAGTATTACACTTGAAAATCTGGCTGACTTCAACATATGGTCTAATCGGACTTGGTTTAGCATTTGGGCAGTCACTCCCCCATTTCGGTGGACCTTTTGCAAAGCCCTCTCCATTCTAGTAACAAATGTAGACAATTTCTCATTTCTCCACTGTTTTGCTGACTTGAATTTCCATAACAGATCCTCTCCAGTTTCAGTGCTGCCAAACACCCCCCTCCAAGGTGGAAAGCTATTCTGCTGCAGTTGCCTCTGGACTAGTGGCCCATAGGAACCAAATGGCTTCCAGTGTGGGACCCCCTCAAGCTTTCCATCAGCCTTTTCCTCTTCTCCCCCTCAGAGCACTGCCACTCTTGCACTAAAGGCATAGCATAGTCCATCGAGGTCTCCAAATCATCTTCCCCTGAAGGCAAGGGCACAGTACCAGAGAAGAGTCTCAATCTCCAATATGAGTCTAATTGTATTGGAGGAATGACCATAGGGGGTGGGGCTAATATGGAACTCTTAGATGACCTGGGAGATGTACCTGGGGATGGCAGGGGAGTGTGGTCACCCGAGATGTCTAATACCTTTACCAATTCCTGAGCAGTTCTCCCTTCTGCAGCTAACAGTTTGAGCAGTTTGTCTTTGAAACTATTGGTCTTAGGGGACCCACCAGGGGTGGCCAAACCACTACGTGTGTGAAAAACCCTCCACCCCCTTCTGGGCACCTTTGGGGAAAATCACTGGTGGCACCCTCTCAGGGTCTATCATAATACTGCATGAAAGCAGCACTTGCAGGGTCTGTTCGAGCAAGTCAGCATATCACCCTTTTACTGCCACCTTGCCCAGACATTTAACATGCTCAACATTAGAGACAATGTCAGCTCTTTTAATCCCCGAGGGGACATCCAACAGTAATACAGCCTTTTGGGAGTCCAACTCCTCAGCTTCACTCCACCCCATCAATTTGTGCACCATCATCTTAAGGGGATCGAGTTTTAACTTGGGCGTGGTATCCTCCTCTATCTTTTCCTTTAAATTAAACATAATGGGGTACTTCCTTTACTCGGCCACTAGAGGATGCTAATCCCAGTGGTGCCTCCAAGATGTAACCCCCAGGTGGCGCTATCCCAAGGGCTACTATCCCTGCCTGCCTAACTGCTAACAGGTTGAGGGGCCTAGGTTCTATGGCGGGTGCCTTCACCCAGAGGTCAGGGTTTACAGTAGTTCGAGTAACGTGGTCACAGCCCTCTGGGACACTGAGACCCCCTTTTATGCCTACTAGTGACCCACAGAATGCACCAGGAGTACCTTCACCAGTTACACTTACCATCAGGACTGGTTCGGTCAGCTGGACTCTGGGGACCCACTGTAAAACAAGATGAGGTAATGCGATAGCCACTGTACAATACTTTAACATAAACACATACCTTAGTCAGTGTAACTTTGCTGAAACAACAGATCTGTTTTATTTAAGGGGTGGCAACAAGGACAGGGTGAAATCAGGTTAATTAGATCAATCACATTAATATTTACAGTACTGTGTGAAATTTCAGAGTCTCTAAATGTCACTTTCACTGGGTACCCAGGATGGGGGGCTGGTCAGGATCAGTGCAGCTGGTTGGGGCCCTGTGATGGAAAAACACTTGCACACTACCCAATTGTAATGTGGAGCCAGTTGGCTCAGTTCATGTAGCAAGAATGAGAGAAAATCAGATGAAACACTTGCAACTAAAGGTACAGATGGCAGGGAGCTACCCTGATTTGCACTCACTAACTTAATGCTGGACGCTGTCCCCGAGGGTGTCGTGGATTTCTGGACACCCTTGGCACAGCAGGGGAACAAGGTTCTGCAAGGAGGACACATCCCACACATTTATATGTAAAAGAAATTACTATACCAGGCAGCTGCTCTCAGGTTTCTATTGCACTTACTGCCAACCCAGGAGTTCACAATGCAGCTTCACTTTCCTGACAGACTGAGCATGATGAAGCAGTTTCTCTAGTCCTCTACAGGGTGAGCCTGGTTCTTAATTGTTCAGCCTCTCCTTTCCTCAGTAACAATGGATTCAGTCTGAATCACCATGGCAAATGCGCTGCCCGACTTTAGGCCTCCACACGCGCTTCCCGCGTGAAAACTCTGCAGCACAGGAGCTCAGAGCTCCTTCCCCAGTCATGGTCACAATGGATATGCCTTCCCAGACACAAGGCAGGGAATTACAGTCGGGCGCCACCCAGTTCAATTGGTGGGCTTCAGTTGCCAATCACTTAAAACTCCCCCATTGGTGTGAAAAGGCACCACAGTCCAGAACTTCACTTTCCAGAATTACTGGCTATATTCTTTATGGCCAGCAGGCTCCCGAGAGAGTCCTGATCCTAGTTGGTTCGCTTAAACTCCATTTTAGGTGCCCCTTCTACCTAATTGGATCTGTTCTGCAGTTCAGATCCAAAACGGAGGGGCAAAGCACACAAAGTCCCAGCTGCAAGAAAGGCAGGTTAGACAAATTACATTTCCACTAGCACTCTAAATGATCTCTAGCAAACAGTTACATCTTTGAAAAGTGCTCACTCTGCCCACTTAGCGATGGCAGAAATGGAGCGATTTGTTATCAGCTCGAGCGGGACTCGAGCAGGGAACCACACAGTCTTCCCATGTAACTATTCCTGCCTGCAAGCAGACAGCTCTTAAAGAGACAGTACCAGAGGCTCTGAAAGCACTCACAAATAAACGGCGTAAATGCTGAACACCATCCAGGCTGGGAGCCTTTAGGCAAGCTCCTAGGAGACTTTTGGAAACCCCTATTTGCAGGGGGGGTTACATTTAGTTTAACACCATCCTACCAACCATGTGTTCAACTCCCTAATCCTCTCCTTTCTCACTGGGAGAGGATTAGTCTCCCTTTCACTAACTCTCTTTTTAACTAAAGGAACACATTTATTCACAACTTCTGTAAGGGTAGTGATAAAAAATCTAGGGCACAGTCTACATCATGTATAAGATTTTAATAAGACCAGTCAGTTTCTGAGAGAGGACTAAGAAAGCCAGGAACAACCAATTTAGAGTAACATCTAAACTCTAGATATCTAGGTGGAGGTTTAGAAATTCTTCCACACTTCCATATCCCGAAAACCGTGCGAAGGTCACTGATCGAAAGTGAAGTCAGGCCACTAGATATACTCATTTCTATTAGTCAAAAATCAGTCAAGGAATGAATGCTTGTTGGTTTTAAGATTAAGTCAGGTAGAGGAAGTAATTAATTGCTGTAGCCCTGGATTCATAAAAGTAGTTTTAAATAGAAGATTATTGTTACTGCCCAAATTTAAATTAAAATCTCCCACTGCTGTAGTTTTGCCTTTAATACTGTTTGACATCAAGTCTGAAAAATTTTTGAAACCCTGTTTACTGTTTTTTTAGGGGTTGTAAATGCAGTGGAGGGATTTTTTTTTAGGGTCCTATATTATGTCTAATAGTAAGATATTCAAAAGACATCTGATTTTCATCAGGCTGTGGAAGGGCCTCAGCTGTAAACATGCCTCTTACATAGAACAAAGCTCCTCCCTTTACTGTTGTGCCTATCTTTTCTGTGAATGTAGTACCCTGGGAGTGTTATATCAGAATCAAGGGTAGTGGGCGGGAGCCAAGTTTCAGAAATAGCCACAATGTCAGGGGTAGAACAATTTATCCAGGCCTAAATCCCAAGCATTTTGTGCCTATGATTCTTGCATTCATATGAACTATCTTCAGCCCCCCTTTTGCAGGGATGAAGTAGTCCGAGTTATTTTCAAAGGCTGAGGCAGGGAGTCCAGGATTTAACTCCATGTCCCCAGAAAGCAACAATAAGCTAGTCAATACATGAGGGATGAGGCCAGATCAACAAACTGGTGTATGTTAACAGGCCTCCTTACATGGAAACCAATACTATAGGCTAGACTTTTATAATATGGGCTATGTCCCTGAAATAAATTAAGTTTAAAAGGGTCAGTAAAATTAAAGCATTTTTTTTCATTAGCATCACTTAATAGAGGGGTTTGCTTAAAGATCAATGGCAACCATTTTACACATTGTTTAAGCTGTAGCTTAGTCCAATATGTGTCATCACTCTCCAAGGCTCAATCAGAGGGACAGGAACAGCCTGACTGTTTCCAGTTAGTGCAGAACAAGTTAACAAATGTTGATTTAAAGAAAACCACAGAGCCAAATGGCATAGCACTTTTAAGAAACACTACTCATGACATAGGGACTTGAATTCAGGCTTTTTTTTAACAATATGTAAAATGGTTGCCATTGATCTTTAATGTTCAAGGCAATTACGCTATCTAATGTAAGAAAAAACAAGATGTAAGTAGAACTCAAAGTCCCTTGAGAGCCATGATTCAAATGATTCAACAAATGTAGGTAACAGAATTAAAAATAAGCCTATTAAATAGTTGCACACTGAGCAGGAGTAAAGGTGATTCTGCTCAGCATGTTCATAAATGTCTAAAAGTAGATCGTACCTACAAAGATTTAAAAAAGTGTACCAGCCGAAATTTCCAGTTCAGATTCTGGGGGGTGGTGGGGAGGTAGGGTATGACAGAAGACAGATGACAGATGGGTACAAAAATAAGATAGATAAAGTAGATAACTGCACAACTGTTGTTGAACCTGCCTGGTAGTGCAATGGTAGGGTACCTGCCTGTGATGAGAAGGGTTGAGGGTTCAAAACCCCAAATGGCAAGTGGAAAAAAGTATAGAAGTAAGGGAGAGGTGGAGAAGAATCAGGATCAGTAGACAGATTGAGTTGAAAATTGTAGGGGAAAGTATAGAAAAGGATGTGCACTAGTGACTAGTAGTGGTCACAAAATATAACCAACTAATGGCGAAAAGGGTACTTCGTAAATACTGAAAAAGTCAGTCACATGACTGGTCATGTGATCTTAAGGGCCTATAAATTAAGAGTCAGACATGGGTGGGTTGGGCACACATCAACGGGCTACACTAGGAAGCTAAAGATGTTGTGCCACTTTGCTCTTTGTAACTGGGCCAGTTTTAGAGGGCTCCTGCCACAGTGTCTATGCTCTGTTTGTGGGATAAATGAACAGGTAAGCCTGTGGAGGAAATATATATATATATATATACATCAATTAGTGAAGAAAATCACCTGTTCCACACAAGGAATGAGTGGGTGGGGGTAAGGTAACATGAACCGCTATTTCAATTAATGAAATGAAACAGACATCTAAAAGCAGATTACTACACTATGCAAACTATCAAACTAGCACAGTCAGAAGGCAGAGTATAGTATTAGGCATAAAATACAACATGAGCAGTATACAAATCTGGCTAACATACAGCATTGGTTCTTAAAGTACAGTCCACATGCACTGAAAATCTATGCTGAAACTGACAGGAGAACAGCTACCCAGAACCAATCAGTATGTCTCTGCTGATTAAAAAAACTTGTAAAAGTCCTGCAAAACACACTAGGAAGCCAAGAATGTTGTGCCACTTGCTCTTTGTACCTGGGCCAGTTTCAGAGGACTCCTGCCACAGTGTCTATGATCTGTCTGAGGGCTAAATGAGCAGCTATGCCTGGGCTGGTTTTAGAAGGCTCCTGCCACAGTGTCTATGCTCCATTTGTGGGATGCTGATGTATGGCTAACTGAGAGGGGTTGGGGTTATGTGAAAGAGATGAGTGAAGAGTTTTCAGGCAAAGGGGAGCAGAGACAGGGGGACAATGTGGGGCTCTGGGTTGGGTTCTATTACCCCATACACCAGCCAGCAAGAGAGAGTGAGAAGAGTGTAAGCTACACATATAGGGTAGGTCCTTAGCATGTTACAACTTTTATAATGTTTACTCACATAGCATGTAATTAAGTAACACTGCTTTAAGATTAATGGTTGTAGATTAGTAGTAGACATAAGAGTAACAATTAGGGTATTTGAGAGGGAGAAGTCCTTGAGTTGTGGTAATTTGTCACGATTGATCAGATCATGGAGCGCTGTGTCAGTAATAGCTAATGAGGCAGTCGGGATTGTGAGGAGTGTGACTAACAGGTAGTGCCAATCCATGAAGTAAGCACTGGTAGTAGGAGTAAGCCCTAGTTTGTGATGGAGAGAGATCCTGTTTAGTTGCTATTTTTGAGGAGTTAAAGCAGACAAGGAGGGTCCTAGCAGTGTATTACGTGTTCTGCTTAACATAAGGAGGAAATAACAAGGCTGTGTACTGTATTTGAATTTAGCTCAGATGTGGGCTCCTGGTAAGTGTGGTTGAGTTGGAGGGAATCTGGGAAGTCAGTTCAGCAGAGATCTGATTAGCTGACCTGGATCAATCATAAGTGTGGGGGTTAGGCAGGATAGTGTTGGAAGCTACCAAATGTGCAATGTGGATAGGGAGGGAGGGACATACCAACTGTAGTCACCTGGCAGGGGTGCAAAACTCCACTGATTGGTTTGCACAAGTGGGTTGTCTCTATTCAAAGGGCGCCACCTTAGGGTGGGTGGGAAGCAGTTAGCAGTGCTGATTGAAATGTAGCACTGCTCCTGCACCCTGCTTTGTTGAACACCTGGGCTACTGCAGCTGTGAACCTGGTGAGGGGAGGGTGGCTCCTATCTGAGCCCTCACAACCTTTGTGGAGTGGGTGGTCCTCTGGCTGAATCGAGGCAATGCTTCAGGGAAGAGAGAGAGAAAGAGATAAAATACAGGTAAGCTGAAGGAGCAGGCTAGAAGCTGACATAAGTCTGAGGGGGGAAAAGGATTAGCTAGTTAGGCAGACAGGTATTGCAAGCAAAGAAAAATCAAGCACAGCAAAAGGACTCCAAGAGTCTTCAACTCAGTAAATCAGGACACAATGCATTATATAGGCATGGAAAGGCAGTGGGTAGCTATACAGTGCTGTGAGAGAATGCACGGCTAGCATACTGGAGGCAGTGTTACAGATTTACCACAACCCTTAAGATAACATGAATTACAGATAGAATTCCCCTTAGTTGTTACATTTAAGCCTTAATGCTGTACACAATCAGTTGCAGTCAGCTGACTATTAAGGCGGCTTTAGATAGTGCCAGAAGCCATGAGTTGCATGGTCCTGCACCCTGCTTTGTTGACTACCTGGGCTACTGCAGCTATGGTCCTGGTGAGGGAAGGGCAGCTCCTATCTGAGTCATCATGACCCTTGTGGAGTGGGCGCTCTACTGGCTGAATTTGGGGTAATGCTGGACTATTGCAGCTGTTATCCTGGGGAGGGGAGGCAGCTCCTATCTGATCCTTCATGATCCTTGTGAAGCAGGTGGTCTGCTGGCTGAATTGGGGACCCCAAATTCTCAATATAGTCTTCTTATCATCCAACCTCATAAACTCAGTAGGTGAAGATTTCCAAATATTACCAAAAGGTGACTTTATGGAGTAACTGCAAATCACTTTTTGGGACAGACTTGAAAGATTTCACCTACCTTGTTCATGAGGTGGGGTCCCAAAAAGACTGTGTTGAAAATTTGGGGGGGGGGGGGTATTGAAAAAAAATTGCTAAGTTATGAGTACAAATTCAAAATGCATTGAAATGTATTGACACAGTTACCTGATTTCCTCAGTTCTCTGTCCAGCATTGAAGAGTGAAGATGTTTCTCCAGTCCAGAAAGGATTGCAGCATTGGACCCCCAATAGGTAAGTAAGGGGTGAGATGGGTGTGGAGTGGTGGGTGCATAGTGGTAGGTCAGATGGATATCCAGTGAAAATGGCAACTGAGATTGAGCAACTCAGATCTGAGTGACTCAATCTCATCGCCCGTAGTGTCAGCGACCCTGAAAGTTTAGTGACGGGGAAGTACAGGGCTAAGGGAAGAGCAACAGGCATACTGGAAGAGGAGGGAAGGTATGTGAGGGGTGGTGATGTTGGAAGCCACCGAGCTGGATGCATGTCATGGTGGTGAGGGTGGCTGACTACAGTGGGAAGGTTGTAGAGTGTGGCGCTAGGGAGGATCACAATATTTTGTGCTTTTTTTTTTTGGAGCAGTGTAAAGTTTTTTTTTTTTTTTTTGCAGTTCTTCCCCTTCCCGACATAACCCCCCTCACGGAGTTTGTTATTATTAGTGAGGGGGTGTGGGGGGATCCCCTGCATAAATACTAAAAGTGAGTTGCCTCACTGTGAGTGTACATTGCCATTTTAATTTTTGTCAATGTACACTCACCCTAACAGTGATTGCAGGTTTGCAATCACTGTTATCACACAGAACCAGTCAGATGGTGGCAGAGGATGGAGGTAGCAGCAGCAGACATCAATGGACCATTTCCTTTTCTACAGGGTACCACACTAAATAATGACTATATAAGGCATGTTTTTCTTTATTTCGGGTATCAACACTAGGGATTGGACACCCCACTGTTTTATTTGTACAGGGGCATGCAAAGTGATGGGGAGATGGGAGGGATACTTGGCAGAGGGTGGGATCTGTTTGAAAGAGACATGTCATACAGGAAGCAACAGGGAGGTGAGACAGGCACTTGGCAGAAGGTAGGATCTATATGAAAGGGCTCAGGAAACAATAGAAATGCAGGAGGAGTGTTTGGCAAAGAGCGAATTGTTTTCAGGTTGGGGAGGAAGATGACTAACAGGCTGATCATGATGCTATCAGCTGGCATCTGAGCAGCATCATGCAGATGAAAGGATACAGACATTCTGGATTGGAGCAACTCATTCAGCTATGGGAAGTTTCCACCCAGCAAACCAAGAACTGTGTCATAATCAGCCTGGCTGACCATTGATCCGCCACTCTTGAACCCACTGCAGCCTGAGCTGCACTGGACCCGATATGGACGCACATGTAAAATGCTGTACTCATAACAAGATGTTAACTTTCACCTGTGCAGCAAGCAAACATATAAAAAAAACTCACACTCCCTCCCTCTGTGTGATCTCCATTGCCCACCCTTTGTTTCTTGTGTTCCTTTGCTGACTAACTGGCAGATGATATAAGTAACTCAACATGTCTCACTATTTAGGAACAATTGGTGGGGATATGGTTATTTCTGAATTTTCCAACATACCAAATTCATATTCAAGCTATGATCAACATGCAAATCACAACACTCTAGATAAGATTAGATTCATTTCCTGCATTGTGTATGCCTGTTATATCATCAAGAGGCATAACCATCACCTCCATAGTGTGCAAACTCATGGAAACAATACTTAAGGAAAGACTGGTGTCGTACCTGGAGGATAATGGCCTCAGAAATGTAAGGAAGCATGGGTTCATTTCAGGGAAGTCTTGTCAAACCAATCTGATACAATATTATGACTGGATGACAGGTGAGAGGTGAGCTGGATAAGGGTCATGGGCGGCTTGGGAGAAGCTAACTGGTGTAGGGGCAAAAATGATGAACCAAATTACAAGCTGGCTGAGTGGAAGGCTGCAATGGGTGGTGGTGAAAGGGAAGCTCTCAAATCCAAGGCCGGTGATGAGTGGGGTGCCGCAGTGCTCTGCGCTGGGGTCAGTTTTTTTGGGGCTCTTCATATCAGACATTGCACATGGGGTGGTGAGCAAGATAAGTCTGTTCGCTGACGATAACAAAATTGGAGCAGTGGTGGATGGAGAAGAGGGATGGAAGCAGCTGCAGGGAGACCTAAGCAAGCTAGAGGAGTGATCAGAGAGGTGGCAGCTGGGGTTCATTGCAAAGTGTAAGGTTATGCACTTTGGGGAAGAACCCAAGGAGAGAATACTGGCTGGGAGGGGTTAAGCTGGGGATCACTGAGGAGGAGAAGGACCTAGGGATAATGATAACAGTGACCATGAACAACACTGCCCAGTGCAGGAGAGCAGCTGCAAAAGTGAACAAAATGCTGGGGCGCATAGTGAGGGGGCTTTCATCCAGGTGAAGAGAGGCGATCTTACCCCTCTACAGGTCGCTGGTAAGGCTGAACTTAGAGTATTGTGTGCAGTTTTGGAGGCCACACCTAAATCGTGATATCAGGCTACTGGAGGGGGTGCAGAAGAGGGCAACAAAGATGATATGTGTAATGGAGGGGACAGACTATGATAGCAGGCTGGGAGACCTGAATAGGTACACCCTGGAGAAGAGACGGGATGGGCGGACATGATAGAGACATTCAAATATCTGAGGGGAATTAATAGAGATGGGGCAGATGGGGTCTTTAAGATAAGGAGGGGGAGGGTCACCAGAGGGCATGGGCTAACAATAGAGAGGGAAGATTTAGGAAGGAAATGAGGAGACACTATTTCACAGAGAGGGTGGTAGCAAAATTGAATGCCCTACCAGAATGGGTGGTATCATGTAAATCTGTGAACAGCTTCAGAAGGGCATGGGACAGGGGACAGGGGAGAGTGAGGGTGGGGTAGGTAGGGGGTGGCAGTTGGTTGACAAGGGGGGTGTGGCAGCTGCAAATTAGAGGTGATAGCTGCACACTCAAGCAGTCTTAGACTGGGTGGTCTGTTTCTGCTGGCACATTCAGATGTCCGTATGTAACTTGTATCCTCCCAGGTCATGCCTGAAAATAGGCATTCTTATGCCTAGTGCACCCACCTGGTTACCAAAAGCAAATAAATGAATAAATAATTAAGGGTTCAATTTCTGGCAATGTGGCACAAAAAAACATATATTTACAAGAGGTACTGGTAACTAGTAATGCTGCACACTTTGCTGTGTTTCACAACTGACATGAACTGAAGATGAGAGTATTACCTCTTAAAAGCTTGTTTCAGAAATAATTTTGTTAGTCCAATAAAAGGTATAACCTGCAACATATTTGTTGTTTTTTCTTTTCTACAATGTTTCACAACCAAAGCTCAAAATACCAGAATGCTAATGAAATAAACTAATAAAATATTCCTGTAGCCCCTACTAGATTAATTCTAAAACTATGCTAATTTTGCCACAGTCAGTAATTTCCAGTTCAATTTTGCTTATGATAGATACTGTAGGAGTTTACAATGCAGGAGCCGGCTTCTGACAGACTTGGAATGCATCAGCTGTTCAGGTCGAGTTGACAACTGATGCCACACCAGCCTGTTGCTTCTTACATTGTTTCCACTGACAGATTTCTCTGCCATCATACCCCCTATGATGTGCAGCTCTGCTGGTCGGCTGTCTCAACAGCTGAGGACGTGGGTAAATAAATTACAACAGCAGTAGGTTAGACACTGTTTACGAAAAAACTTGTTGCAGCTTCTATAACTGCATGTTTGCTAGAAGCCTAATTAAACAAGTGATGTCCAAAATCCAGTCAGTTTGTGAAATCAGCAAGTTATATGTGCCAATGATATTTATGAAAATTAACTTACTAAGCTCACTTGGGATTCATTTGGGAAGATGTCCCTGCATAAATCATAGTCTGAAGTGAGGTAAATCACACTAAATGCCTTGTCCCACTGTTCTAGCATTAATATGTTCTGGCAGTTGCAGTGGTAAACAGTTATGATTATATACAATGAAAATATATTGTGAGCTTGCCAGCTCCCCCAAACCTTAAAACTTACTTTAATGGCATCAAGTGTTCCACACGAGCCAACCAGTGCTTAGGGCCATCCTCACAAATAACCTTCAAAAGTTTAACAGTGCTAAATTCACATACAAACAACATGCATAAATGCTAAGTAAAGGATACAAGCATACATTCTGCACTGGAACTGAAACTGACTCATCCTCAGGTAACAACCTTTTAATTGCTTTAACTTCTTTGCAAGACATGCAAAAAACTAAATTAAGTTTATGTAATCAAAAATGGTTCCAGTAACTGAGCAAGCAATACGTTATGAGATGTGGCTAGCATCTGAGGAGAATAAAATACAGGATGTTAGTGAATCAATACTAACTATGCAAAAGGCAGAAAATGGACATAAGCAAAGTAAGGCAAAAACTATGTACTATGGGATAGAGTCTGAATCAAATGACAGTGATATGAAAGATGGGGATAACTCTGTGTCAGAGGGAGACTCCAATTTGCTGCCATCATGGGCAAAAAGATTTAGAAAGAGCTATTTGATATTAAACAGAGACTTTAGGAAACAGAGAATCTAACAGCAGAGTTGGGAAGCATTACAAAGGCAAAGAAAACCAACAAAAAAAACATAAGATAAAAGTTCAAGTGAATAAAGCTGAGCAAAGAATTTCTAAAATGGAAGAAGAGGCCCTTATCGCTAGATGGCAAATACAGTGGCAACATATTTGGAAAGAGGAAATTTCTGAGAAAGTAAAGGGTTTTGAGATGAGAGTGAGAAGAACAACTGTGAGTTTAATAGGACTGCTGGAGACATGGAAGCACATTGTTAATGTACAAGAGTCTACCAATTACATTTTTAATGTGTTTTCATCTGAATCTGAATCTGATACTCTCATTAGTGCAGGCATTTTAGAAACAGATAGAATAAATCAGATTATGTATAGGCAAACAGACAATGCTCCTCCCAGACCTATCATTTTAAAACAAAATGTGTGGTCTAATGACAAGGACACCATCATTCAGGCAGTATATAAAACGTACATAATGTTAAGAAGTGTCACCATTATAATATACTAATATTTGCCTCCAGAAATTTTAGAAGATGGGTGAAAGTTCTATGGATCAAGAGAACTTTTATCAGATGAAGGGTGGTATTCAGTATAACTAAAAGTGTAAATACTATTCTTCACTCCATGTGTGGAATGTTTCGAAATGTGGTGTTTGGTATAAAAGTGTACATCCCATTCCTCACTCCACATGTAGAATGTGGTGGAATGCAATGTTTGGCATAAAAGTGTACCAGTTAAAACAGTCTTTGAACAGTGACACAGAGCATGAAGCAAATTACACAGTACATTTCTGAATACTACAGCATGATACAGATGAACCCAAATCTGCAATCTGGCATCTTTAACAATAACTGTCAAAATGTTCTTTGGGCTTTGTCTTAGCCTTCAGTGGTAATGTTTTTGACCTATTTACTCAAGCTGAGAATCTTCTTTAAAATGTGATTGCCCATATAAACTGTTGGCAGGTTCGCTTTGCTTGTATTTCTGTCCCTTTGCATAAACTCTCAGTTTCAAACATATTTATCAAACCAAATTGAGAACTTAAGGTTTTTGTCTTGCTGGACTCAAAGTTGGAGAGTAGTAGTTCATTTCCAGATGTGACCTGGCTGGAGTGGGAAGGAAAGAACACTGGTCCACTAAGATCTATTTTCACAATACAAGCAACATAAACATAATTTCCTTGCATTAATACAAATATGTAATTAAGCATCCCCCCAAAATAAAGGGATATTTACTGCAATGTGCCCAAGGTTGTAAAACAAAGATCGCAATGAGCAGAAGTCATTATGGAGGTGACCAAAGGTGGTGAACATATGGTGGGTGTGCAAACGGATTAGGGTTACCACCTTTTAAGAAGCCCAAAGTGGGACATTTCTTACTGAAACATTATTTTTCGCAGGACAATACGTAACTTCGACCAATGCAACAGACTTGTTTTTTCTATTTAATCAGAATTAAGGCTAAGTATTGTAGTTTCTTAGTGGCTTATGTTGTTTCTTATCATTTTAAGGTATTTTAGTTAAAGTATTGTAGTTTTCTGCAACATTTAGTGGAAAGTTAGAAAATATTTTTTCTACTATAAAATCAGGACATATAGTATTTTTCCTGTTGTTTTGCAGGACACAGCTGCCCAAATCAGGACTGTCCTGCGAAAATCAGGACAGGTGGTAACCCTAAAACGGATTGCTTTAGTGTATGTTTTTTTGGGGGGAAAAGGGTGAGCAATGTAGGTGGCAGGTGTATGATGCTGGATGGCACCAGACCTTGGCTCATTATCAAGGTGTGATGCAGTAATAAATACTGAAGTCACAGAATAAAGGGGTGAGTACATTGTGGGAAATGGTTTAGCAAAAAGCTATGTTAGAGAACCCAAAATATGGTGAACTGTAAAGACAAGGTAGTATGATCACCAATGGGTTTAAATTTGGGAGGGGAGGGCTGGAAGGAGTGAAAACCATAGTTGTGAAACAGGGCAAGCAGTGGTGGGGGAGGGAAGGAGTGGAATCAAGGAAAGAGAGCATGGAGCTAAACCAGAATTCAGAGATACAGGAAGCATATTAATTAATTTAGGTATTTCTTATGCTTTCAAAGTTAATTAGATTGCATACACAAGTCATTTCAACTTTTGCTGTTTACAAATAATAGTTATGTGCATACAAAGACAGCACAAATAGTTCAAGTGACTTCTTCTCTTGTTCATGCTTGTCACAAAATCTATGCATTTAAAACATTGTTAGATGGCCTGCGTACTAGTTTTATGCTACTAAGGATGAATCAGCAATCAGAAAACTGGTTGACCATAAATATAAACCATTATTTCATTCATGCACACAAACATGGTGAAATCCTTATCAAAGGGTACATCAGACTGAAAGAAAAGACAATATCCTAGTGTGTCGGAAAACTGTGGTATGACCATCATTTTATGAAATGCATACTTATGGACAGTTATATGCAATGGAAAAGGTTGGAGGAAAGAGAATAACATTCTGTTTACTTAATTGCATCCTATGAGGAGACACTATCAGTACATGGCCAAACTATAAATACAAGTATTGCTGGGGTTGGTGTGCACGTGTGTGTGTTGGGGGGGGGGTGTGCATGGTAATAAATGCCAAAATGTTTCAGGTTCGTACTTTGTCAGCTTTAAACCTTCATAAAGTTACATGGAAATATATGCACATTTCTTGTAAATACAGTTATTTGTCTTCTATTTGATTAGGATGCTAACCGCAATGTTAAGTATGCAAGAGAAAGCATTATGTATGATTATACCCTGCCTTCCACTATATTTGACATCTGTACCTGTACTTTTTCCCCATAATAATACAGAGGTGGATGATTATTTCAATTTAATCATGTCACAAGGGTCGACATACAGAACTATGGATTGCAACAGTAAACTTCATAGGAAACTGAAACTAACAACAGAAGGGAATGAGAATTGATGTCAAGCTGGCATTACTATTTCCCCACTAATTAGAGAAAATGAAGATTACAGCCACAAACATACATTGGACTGCTTGGCATGACTAATAAATGCCTGCCCTCACAACTAATATAAAAATCTTTGTATGTGAAATGGGCACTACAAATGACTGAGTGCTTTGTTGCAGTAAAGTTCACTTTATGCCAGTTTACAAAATACATCCATTGTTTGTGATGTGAAAAATGTAGAGATAGTGTTGCTGATGTATTACTAGAGCCATACACCATGCAACACTTACATATACAGTATATATTATGATAAGTAGCTGAAAATCAGAATCATATATTACTCCAGCTAAAAGTTGCAAAGAAATGAAATTGGTAAATACAGATAATACTAGACAGAATAATAGATGTAACAGATGCCTTCTTGTCATAAATTTACACTCAGCCTACTGAAAAAATCAGACAAACTGATCAGCCTGCCATTTTGTAACTAGTAAGCAAAAGAGAAACAACACAAACTATTTGAAAATATCAGTTTTCAAGTTTCAAGTTTATTGTTCTGCTTTAGCCTTTACAAGAAAAATTTCAGAATATTTAAAATACAAGATTTATAAATAATATCGACTTGCACAATTGTATCACAAATTTTAAAATACATGTAATACCTTGATACAAAACAACATCAAATCAACAACAGACTCTGTTTATATAACAAATGTGTCTCTAAAGACCACTCTCAAATTCAGTACTAATTGGAATATAACTTTGAATAGTTTCAATATGCAAAACGTCAGCAGAAATAGAATCAGGTTGTATGTGAATGTAATTCTAAATCATTACTAATTTTAAGGGTATATGTGATAATGATCTAGAAATAAAGCAAACACAACAGTCTGCCATAATGTGTGACTAGTCAACTAGACTTAAAATTCACAGAAAAAGGAAATCTCAGTCGTATGTAACAACATCTAAAGATTTAAGCATTTATCCGTAAATGTCACAAATAGTCTATCCAAATATACCAGTGTGATATTTAGAAGAAAGAAATATGGGGGCAGAGGAGGCAACACACTTTAGCAATCCTAAAACAGGAGTAAACAGGCCTTGGATGAGTTTGGGTCTGATTATCTACACCCCCAATCCAAGTATCATGTCTATAATCTCCACATTCCAGAATCTAAAATCTGCTGTATATTGGGAAAAAAGTCAATTTATAGCAAAAAAAAAAAGAAGTCTCCTATGTCCCCTATACAATATAAATATCTAAATAATTATTGTTTACAGTTTCAAGGATGACAGGCAGCCAAATAACCTGTGTAAAATTGATACATCTCGAGTAGTATACAACACTGGAATTAACTGATCCAAGGAAAGACTGAGGTCAGCAAGCACAGGGCCTAACCAATCACCTCTTTTCATTGAATACAAGGGGCTTATAAACATAATATGCTTAATGTCATCTTTAACGTTCATCCCACATTTATTATAAGGAGTTTTAATACTAGGTTGTATCTGTTTGAAATGTATATAATTTGCATCAAAAAGTTCCATTCTGAACCCAGGAAGAAGTTGCTGATCTAAAGGATTAGATAGACAGGTTAAATAAGGATCAAGATAGTGTGCGGTTATAAGCTGTTTATACCATTTAAACATTTGAAGAGAAAAGACCCAGAGAAAGTCCTTAGAAATGGCTGTATGTCTAACCTTTTTCTTTATTTAAGAAATAACTTCAAAAGTTGGTCTGTAATAAATTTCATATAATAAGTGTCCCAAGCCCAGCAGAAATACATTTTTGTCAATAGTTGTAATCATTGGACAAGTAAAACCTTTCCTCAAATATTCAATTTATTTTTCCAGACATTGCGTAGGGAGCCTCTCCTCAGGCAATTAGAAAAGATTCGGATGAAAAATCAGACACCTCTCTGTGACAAAAATAGAGAATGAAAATTGACTAAGTCCAAATCTCAAACCATCTGCAGGAACTGACTGAGGAGCAAACAATTCATAATGAAATATCTTGTTTAATACAATCTCTAATGAGTTTACATTAGAAAAGGCAGAGAGATTTCAGCTGCATATACTGCACTAGTTTTTATTGGTGTACTGTCACTGCAGCGAAACCCTGATGGCGAACACCACCACAGCAGCAGGAATCGGACAAAATCCGCCTGCTGCTGTGGTGGTCAGTGTGCTGATCGGAACTGCCTCACTGGGTGATGGCCCCCACCCGGTCCAACTCAGACTCGGAGTTAGAATCCTAGAGACCGGGGTGTGGGGGCAAAGCCCCCCACAAGGGTGGGTTTTGGTGGGCACAGTCCCCTGATTGTGAGTGCCAAAATCTCATAGATACAATGCCAATGGTTGGCATTGTAGCTGTTGCTGTAGGAGATGTTGGCACTAGCGCTCTCGAAGCGCTACAGGTAAACCATTTTTATTTTGGCATTAAAGACTGTGAGTTTGCTTTACATTGAACTGCACCTTTTCCCAACCTTTAATTAAATATTTTAAAGGCATTAAATGCCATTTTTAACTTCGCTTCAGTCAGTAACAGATGCCTATTACAGCAAAGATTGTCTGGGAATCTTACTATACTCCCAGGTAATCATAATAATTTTGAGTTTTGATCATTAAATTTTTCATGAATAACCTTGGAGTCTGTCTAGTTTTATTACCAAAAACTAATATTTGGTTTTATTTAGCTTTATAATTAAGCTGCTAGCTTTATATAATGCAACAAAATGATTCATTTTCCTTTGATGACCAAGTAATGATATGGAAATCAGTACTATATCATCAGTGCAAGACAGACAGCTTACCTTCCTATTTAATAAACTGGGAGAATGAAATTCAGGGAGATTCTGTGGTTCTATTATAGCATTAATATACAAATCAAATTAAGTGGGATCAAGACTACATCCATGTTGGACCCCAAGATTAGTTCTAACAACAGATGTTAATCCTCCAAACTGGTTATACTGTACTCTTACCCAGGTGTTTTGACTCAATGTTATAGTATCCAACAGAAAGGGGTCTAAAGGTGCAAGGAGCTGGGGGAATTGGTTCTAGCCAATAACAGGGCTGTTACTGAAGCCCTTGAGTCCATTGTACCTGTCTGTGTTTGATTCCTCACTTGATACCAGATTCAGACAGAGGTCTCCTTTGTTCGATGGGACACTCAATAAGATGAAGATGAGGGGTCAAAGGTTGGAATGACACTGGCGAAGATCTGGATCTGTGGATGGCAAACTTATATTGATGTCCCATTATAGGGACTATCAATCAGCAATCTCCTGTAAGACAGCAGAGTTCCTGTCCAAGGAGATTGCTACAGCAATTAACAGACTGGCTCAGCTCTTCGCACTGTTGACAGGCTGTGTAACCCTGCCTGTCTTCAGTCTGGGGAAAATTTTTCACAATCAAAATGTGAGGAGTTTGCTCTGAATTTTGCAGATAAGGTTGACACCATTAGATCTGAGATTCAGTCAGCACCCTCCAATGCAGCATACAGTGATTGGCCTGAGGTTCCTAGCAATCAGCTTGTCTGGTCTGACTTCTGCCAGTTGGCTGTCATGGATGCCGTGAGGGTCATCCAGGAGATGAGGCCAATGTACTGTAAGTTGGATCCAGGTCCAAAGTGCCTCTTTGTAGGGTGTGTTGAAGTCATCAGCCCAATCCTAGCCAGGACAGTCCAGTGTTCTTTGGTAACTGGGGTCTTTCTGGAGCCCCTAAAGGAGGCAGTGGTGAGACCCCTTTTGAAAAAAGCTTCACTAGACCCAGAGTGCCTGGTTAATTATAGACCTGTCTATAACCTTCCCTTTGTGGGGAAGATTATTGAGAAGGTGGTGGTCAATCAACTGAAGACATATTTGTCAACCATGGCATCTATGACCCTCTCCAGCTGGGTTTCAGGAAGGGGACATAGCACCAAGACCACCCTTGTTTAGGTTTTGAATGATCTCTGGTTGGTGAGAGATTGAGAAAGTTATTCTATTGTTATTCTCCTTGATTTTTCAGCTGCATTTGACACTGTGGAACATGAGGTGCTTTTGGAGCACTTGTGGGTTTGTTGTGGACTGACTGGTATTGTCCTTAACCTGTTTTGATCTTTCCTCACTGGCAGGACGCAAAGGGTGGTGTCGGGAATTTTTTCCTCAACCCCCATTCTCCTGCCATGTGGGGTCTGCAGGGCTCCATTTTATCCCCCATGTTGTTTGCGGTGTATATGCTACCACTGGGGGAGATTATCAGATGGTATGGGCTGAGTTTTCACTGCTAAGCAGATGATACTCAGCTATACCTGTCTTTTGCACCCAAGCAGCAGGAGGGGGTGTCAGTATTTAATCAGTGCCTTTCTGAGATCCAAGACTGGGTAAAAGCCAATTGGCTGAGTTTAAACCCAGACAAGACTGAGGTAATGGTGATGGGACCTAATCGCATGGGGGTGAGGTTGAAATCTGGTCAGGTCTCCGGGCTGGTGCTTGGTGACTCATAGTTGCTTACCTCAGCCAAAACAAGAAATCTTGGTGTCGTTATGGACTGCAATTGGAAACTTAAGTCTCAGTTTTTGACTGTGGTCCACAGCATATATTGCCATCTCAGATGTCTCACCCAGATAAAACATCTTGTTCCCCCCAAGAAATCTCCCATCACTAGGCCATGCTTTCATGATTTCAGGGCAGGAGATTACTGTATCGCACTTTACCTAGAGCTACCAGGGGGTGATATCCACTGCATGTAACTAGTGCAGAATACAGTGGCTAGGTTGTTGACAGGTCTTCCCAGATCATGTCATATTACACCTGTGCTGCACTCTCTGCACTGGCTGCCCGTTAGGTGGTAGATCACCTACATGGGCAGGGGCCTGGTTACCTGTAAGACCTCCTGTGTTTTTTGCTACTCTGCACATCCATTCCACTCCACTGAAGAGAGAGACTTTTGGGGATTCTGAGGGTTCAACTAAAGACTTTCTGTTCTCAGGCTTTTTCCTTCAGCACCTCAATCCTCTGAAACTCCTTCACTTGCTCTATCAGGGACATCCCTTCCTTAGAAATCTGTAAGTAACAATTAAACAAATTTCTGTTCAATCAGGCATTTTTAGTGGCTAGTTAGATAACCCGTTATAATTACTGGCTTCCTCTTTTTCCCATAGGGAAATGGTAGCATAATTTGCCACAATAAAGAGTTTTTATTATGGCAAACACGTGCACAGTCTCTCTCACTCAGTGCATGCGCATGCCGCAGTTCCTCAATTTCTAACTGGTCACCTTCTTGCTGAGCTGCTAACAGACATTGAACTGCCACTAGAACTCAACAGTAAGTAATTAAAAAACAAAATCTCCCACAACCATTTTAACAAACTCTGGTCAGAGCTGATATGGCTGAGGAGAGCTTTTGGGAGCAGCAAGAGCTTTGAAAAGAATATGCGGTGCTCTCACCACACCGGAGTCAGCTGTAACTTATACTGCAGTGATTACATTACTACACATGTGTGATACTCACTCATACACAGTATGACCTGGAGTCAACAGTGCACAACATGATGGCACTGAAATGACTACATATGTGCGATACTCACGCATGCACAGTTTAAGTCAGTGCTGCAATGTTGCACACGGCAGGCATAACTTCTGCAATTGTGAAAAGGAAAAGTAATGCACCAGGAAGGAGCTGTGTTTATGCAGCCTGTAGAGGGGAAGGGCTGCATAAACAGAATAATTAGAAACTATGCTGGAGCACTGTGGCAGCACACCAGACAGTGGGCTGGTCACATGATTCCACAGTGCTCTTATACATATCTGATGATAGCATAATATCAGTGGTGCTTGACCCACACAGCCATAACAATCAGACTCAGGAGCAGACAATTAACAAACTAGAGATCTGGTCTGGGACTTGCTCATCATCACAGTACATTGTAAAAATAGATAAAATTAGGACCCCACTGAAAATGAGATACTGCATCTCAGCAAAACTATCCTGTGTCACTACAATGCACATAGATGTAAACATGGATAATAGTAAAACCCCACTAACAATTAGATACTGCATCTCAGCCAGGCTAACCTGCATCAGTACACTATAAAAATG
Organism: Neoceratodus forsteri; assembly: GCA_016271365.2. Lineage (NCBI taxonomy): Eukaryota > Metazoa > Chordata > Ceratodontiformes > Ceratodontidae > Neoceratodus > Neoceratodus forsteri. The sequence goes on from CM057457.1 coordinate 127,909,330, forward strand.
GGTAAAATTAGGACCCCTTTGAAAATGAGATACTGCATCTCAGCTAGGATATTCTGTGTCAGTACATTGTAACAAGGCTATCAAGAGGTTCCTGGGACATATGAACCTTGACAGCAAAGCTTGAGAGATTCCAACAATTTTTCAGCACCTCTGTGATATGCTGCAGGTGAGTTTTACCATTTCAAATAAATCAGGACACATAAAATAGCCCTAACATTTGTTTCAGTGATTTTACTGACAGACATAATGAGGTCAGTTGCATACATGTATTGATTTGAGCATATAGAAAAATGTACAGGAGTTTTGTCCCAGTTTTACATGGAAAATACAGGGAAAATGACGGTGTCCTACAGGGAAATGCTTTGTTCAGTGTGGGAGAACTGTAGTTCACGCCACTATGATTTCTTTGTAATTCCCTATGATTAGAGATATTGCAAAATAAAATTTCACTAGTGAAATTGCACAGAAATCAACAATTTTGTTGCATGAAAGTTTTCACAAAATTGCTGTGTAATTTCACAATTTTGCCTGCTGCAAATTTTCTCCCTGGTGGTGTCTTGTGGTCCCTCCCAGCCACTCACAAGCTCAAATTTCCATTAAAATTAACTCTCCTCAGTGTCTTGTGCCTCCCACCCCACCAATCAATTGCCCAAACTGAATAAAGCAAGCCCCTCCTGAGTTAAATAATTTTTTTTCCTGGACCCCAATCCTAAAAAAATTTCAATCCCCACTCCCTGGTATCTAGATGACCCCCACCCTGTCATCAGATACTGCCCCCGCTCCCCCCATACCCCACTCAGGCCACTGGCACAGCCCTCTACTCACCTCCATGGATGGCAGCCCAACTGAGCAATTCAATGTTTTTTCTTTCCTTTGGCCCCTATTTTAACAGCGCGGTTTAATGCTGCACTGTTTTGTCATGCAACAATATGATCCTGTGCCAAGATTTAATAAGAATGAAAAATAGCAGAACCTTGTATCAGAAATTAGTATAGAATGAACACAGCTGCCAGTGTTTTCACCCTTACCTTACCATGAATCTAATAAAAAATTGTTAGTAAAAAAATAGATTGATAGAGAGAAAGAAAGAAAGAAAGACAGACAGACAGATGGACGGACGGACAGACAGACAGATACTAAAAGAGCAGGGGATCTCTGACTTACTGCTTCAACTGAAGGTGGCAGCATGACTCCAACTGTGACTTAAAAATTCAAGAAAGTCCCATTGTTCTTATACTGAGAATGTGTGTGCATGGCTCTATTTCCAGGGCAAGTTTAAAAAAAATAAACACTAGAATCTAGCTAAACAGGGTTATTTACTAAAGTTCAAATGTTTGCTTTTAAAAAATATGTCATTTTTATGTATTTTCAATGTTTGCAAGTAAAAAGAAAACACAAGATGGCAGCCATCATTCTCAGTTTTGTTTCACACGACAAGTAAATCATGAAAATAAGCACTCACACTTTTTTTTTTAATGTTTGCATTTCTCAGTTACCAAAGAAATCCTTCTAACTCTAAAACCGTATAATACTTTTTACATGAAAGCTTCCAAAGGCACACCCTTGACACAGACCCCTTAAACTCTGAAAATTTAATGGAAACATTCCACACCATCTAGGTTGTATGTGACAGAAAAGAACCAAAACATTTTTTTTGTTTTTTTGGCACTCCATATCTCAAAAACTGAACAAGATGCCATCACGCAACTTTTCATCTCTTGAGACTCTGACAGCCTGACCATGTATGCCAAATTTTGTGATATTTCATCAAACGATGCCAAAGTTCTTAAAGTACACAAATTGGGGTTTAATATTAAACAGGCTACTCAACCTTAACTACAGAGGCACTAGTGTCCCCTATGATACATTATATATATATATATATATATATATATATATGAATGATATATGTCTATCTATTTGTGTGTGTATATATATATATATATATATAGAGAGAGAGAGAGAGAGATAGAGATAGAGATAGATATATTCAAGGCAAAAAACTGCATTAATGCATAAGTTAGGGTTCATGCTACAGTGACAAAAGCATGGAAATGTGGTATTGGGGTTACCACCCCCACCATCACACACCAACAGGCATCGGGGTGTGCATTGGGTTCATTGGCCTAACTGTCACCCATTCCATGTGTAAACAAGCTGAGGTGGTGCAGTGTAGGATAATGGGGTGAGAGTTTGGCATGACGACCCCAATGCACACCCCAATGCCTGTTGGTGTGTGGTGGTGGGGGTGGGGTGGTAGGGGTGGTAACCTTAACACCACATTTCCATGCTTTTGTTGCTGTGGTATAAATAGTAACTGATGCAGTAACAGAGTTTTTTGCCATGAATTTCCCTTCTTTTTGACAAACAAAATATTTAATGCCATATTGGTCCTAGTAAGAACAAACCCAATACAAATGGTTTCACACGTTTTATTGGACCAACAAGGATGTTACAAAAAGAACAAGAGCTTTAGCTTTCAGACCAACAAGTCCTTCTTCTTAGACTTCTAAAGGACTTGTTGGTCTAATAAACTTGTTCTTTGTAACCTTCTTCGAGAAAGTGTGATGTAACTGGTAAGTGGTATGTGTTAGTGGGCGCATGGGCCCTTCAAGCCCTGTGCTCCCTTCACATTGTCCATTTTTTGAAAACTGATATGTGTATGTGGGAGCGTGGGCCCTCTGGGCCCTGTGTTTCCACTCATACATAAGTATGGAGCCATACAGCAGCCCTATAGGGCAAGGAACCCTTGTAACACTAATGTGCCAATATCTCAGCGACCGTAACAGCTACAAAAAAATTCAAGTGTCATTGTAGTCATGACACTGAGTCATCTACACAACATAAATCAACTGAACCCATATCTCCCATTGTTTACGAGATATGGGCACTGAAATGCACTGAAAAGGCACCCTTGTAACCTTAGGAACATGTTTTTGCCAATATCTCCGTAACTGTAGCAGGTAAGAAAAAACTTACACTGCTGGTGTAATCTATGATTTCCAAACTAGTTCCTGCAGGTTATCTCACTTACAGGTAACATAATCTGCAGGTAGCAAAACCTCTGTATCTCGCTTCGTTTTTGAGATACAGGAACCAAAAGTGTAACAGATGCTGCAATGTTATCCTGTGAGAAATTTCTCAGCTTCAGAATGCTGTAACTTTGGTCGTCCCCATGAATGTTTTGGCACCAAACCACTACAAGGCACATCTGTGATACCAGTGTTTGCCATCCTGCAAATTTCAGCCCCAAAGACCCAACCGTTCAGTTGTAGGGTGATAGCAAAGGTTTGCTTTTTTTTAAATACTTTCTCAAATCATGAAAGTTTCGCAAAAAGTAGCACAAAACTTTCACATTTGTGAAAGTATTTTGGCAGTTTCTTTCATGAATTGTGAAAGTACTTTTTCTCTGATGTTTAAAATGGCATTTCTGGGGGTGTTTACCCCCAAAAAAGATAGGGCTGGCATCCTCAGGACCTGACTAGGTAAACCCAACAGTCAGTGTATACCTAGAGGGTCCCAAATTTAAAATACAGGCATTTTTCTCTCTCACTAACTGAAAACAAGATGGCCACAGCATGAAAGTAAAAGGGCCATTTCCGAAAGTAAAATTGCATTTGTGAAACTTTTGTGAGACACATATATTTTTTTTCCCTTTGACTATGAGGCACAATTTGTTTTTTGAATAACTCTTGAACAGTTAAACATTTTTATACCAAATCTTGGAAAGGCACATCAGTGACCCACACTGCATTTACCCTGAAGAATTTGGATCAAAGGGACAAATCGTGCGGGCTGCTGGTGCAAGCAAAGAATCACACAAAAAGTATTTTTTGATGTGTTTGTTTGGCATTCTACAGCTCCACAACAGTACATCCAACTGTAATGCAACTTGCCAGATCCAGAGATCAATTGTACCAGACTGTGCATGCAAAAGTTCAGGCAAAGCTGTTGTACAGTGGCAAAGTTATTAAGGTGCAAAATTTGAGGTTTAACATTAAAGTGATTACTCAACCCTAACTATACTACCACTACTGTGGCACTATAATAAATATACATATATATATACACACACACACACACACACATATGTTGCAAAAATTTTGTTAATGCTCCAGTCAGGGTCAAAGTGACAAAAGTTGGGAAATGAGGCATTAGGGTTTCCCTAACACCCCATCTTCCCAAACCAGGCAGGAGCAGGTGTGGGGTGTGCCTTAGGATTCTCAAGCCTAATGTTCACCCCATTCTTATAAAGTCCACACATCTGACCTTATTTACAGACAGAATGGGGTGAGTGTTAGGCTTCAGAAGCCCAAGGCACACATCGCAACTGCAACATTAACAAATTTTTGCAACTTATTTCCTTACGTTTCTGAGACAGTATAATAGTATTCTTATTTTACTGTGGGAGCACAGTAGATGCGTATATGTGTAGCTGTGGAAGCACAGGGCTCCTTGGGCTATGCATGTCCAATTATAGGACAATGACCAAATTGTCAGCATTGCTTTGAAAACACATCTTTGTCACCAAGCATTTGGCATCTGATTGGCAGTATCTATTTTAATTCTGGTTGTCTGTTGTATCAACTGAGCTGCTGCAATATGTGCAATGTGCAATATGAGTCCAGTGGCCCCCCATATGCCCATTCGTGGGCAGTCGGCAGCGGAATAGGACTCATATGCCTGATCGCAAGCATCAGTGATGAGGAGAACTCCCTGGTGGTCTAGCAGACCCCCACTGCCCGATCACGGGCATCTGTACCCTCAAGATAGATCCTGGTGGTCTAGTGGCCCCCCTCCCATATGCCTGATAGTGGGCAGTCGGCAGCTGAATGGAAAGCCCATGCCCAATCGTGGGCCATAGTAAAATGGAATAGATCCCTGGTGGTCTAGTGGAACCCACCCCAAAAGCCCAAACATGGGCTGTAGTACAAGCCGATGGCTACCTGGTAGTACAGTGGTACCCCCCTCCCCACCCACCTACAGAAGCCCACAGCCACCCAGCACTCCCTCATCATTGATGGGAAGCAGCACCCCACCTGCATACCACCTTGCCACCTGCCAAATTCCAGCTTATAGTATGAACTGTATGCCCATTGGGCCACAGTGTGGACCAATGTGCATGCAGACCATACTGTACTACGCAGGTCTGGATCTTTGAATGTATGCATTCATTCACAGATCTGGGCCATGTGAGTAATATCAGTCTACATGCCGATAGTCCACTGTATCAATATGCATCAGTCATACTGTACACTGTCATTCAGTGGGCAGAAGGTGGTATGCGGTCGGGGTGCTGCCAGCCACCGATGACAGGGGGGTGCTGGGTGGCTGGGTCCTCTGTAGGTGGGTGGGGAGGAGGGTACCACTGGGCCACCAGGTAGCCATCAGTATGTAGTACAGCCTGCTATCAGGCTTTCAGGGTGGGTTCCACTAGACCACCTGATATCTGATCTATATTACAACTGCCCGTGATCGGGCATAGACATTCCATTCAGCCACTGACTGCCCAAGATCAGGCATACAGGAGGGGGGCCACTAGACCACCAGGATCTATCTTGAGAGTACAGATGCCCACAATCAGGCATTGTGGGGACTGCTAGACCACCAGGTTTACCTTCTTTTAGGCTGATGCCCACGTTCTGGCGTACAGGAGCAGGGGTGCTGCAATAGCCCGCCAGGGTGCTGAACCACAACAGCAGCAGCTTGCAAGGCATCAGGTGCAATTCACTGGGTCCCAGTGCATCACATGCAAATGGGGCCATAATGACATGCAAATGGACTCATTTGTTCCTTGCATATATTATGGCCTCATTTGCATGCCCTGGCTGAATATCGCAGGTAATGCATCTAGCATAACTGCACTTGTGCTGGTGCATCCCAATGCTCCCTCTCTGTGTCTTGCACTGGTGCAGTGCCACTATGCCATATGCAGTATGTGCACCCTCCATGCCATATTCAATGGTGCTGAGCCATGGCACATCACCATTGAATGTCACCTGGTCCTGGCCCCAGCACAGCCCAGTTGTGCTGTGCCCAGGCTTGCGCCACTGCCCAGCACAGTATGAATATCCAGCCCCAAGTCAGTAACTATATACCTATTAGTCTCACCTCCTGTTTAGGTAAACTGATGGAAAGGATCTTAAAGCAAAAAATGTTAGAGTATCTTCAAAATAAAAATATTCATGACATATCCCAATATGGTTTTGTACAGGGTAGATCATGCCAACTTAATCTCATAAATTTTTTGAGCCAATAAGCCTGGCAGTGGACCGAGGTCTTCCAGTTGATGTCATCTTTTTAGATTTTGAGAAAGCTTTTGACTCCTTCTCTCATGGAGTTTTAATCAAGGAACTGATAGGGTATGGATTCCATGCCAACATTATTAAATGGATAAATTCTTAGCTTAGTAACAGGAAGCAACGGGTTAGCACCAAGGGGCAAATGTCTGAATGGGGTGAAGTTAGTAGTGGTGTCCCACAAGGCTCCGTCTTGGGCCCTTTGTTATTTAATATATTAATTACTAGTATGCAAACTTCTAATGGTGTCTGGATACACAAATACGCCAATGACAGCAAACCTGGTTGCATTGTTAATGATTCTAAATCAGTTAATTCTTTACAATCTAATCTGCATAATTTAGTAACATGGTCAGTAAGGGATAAAATTACCTTTAATTCTGCCAAGTGTAAGGTGATGCACCTGGGCAGAAACAACATGTTAGCAACCTATAAAATAAATAATAACACATTATAATCTGTTATAACCGAAAGGGATTTGGGTATTACTATTGCAAATGACTTAAGGTTTACAACTCATAATAATAACATAATCAAGAATTATCATAGTGTACTTTCCTGTATTATTAAACATATAAAGAGTAGGGAACTAGATGTTTTAATCCCCCTATACTTAAGTTTGGTTAGATCACATATTGATTTTTGTGCCCCACTTTGCACTCCCACCTCTCTGGGAGGTAAGGCATTGATTGAAAAGGTACAAAGAAGAATCACTAAGAAGGACAGAGGATTGTCTAACGTTGACTATAATAACAGACTTCAATCTCTTGACCTATTCTCTCTAGAATATAAAGCATTAAGGGGTGATCTATGCCTTGCGTATAGAGCATTTCATGATCTTGCCCTATATGTGAGGCTATTTGGCTCAAAAAAACTGTAATAGGCTGTAATACTAGGGCACATAGCTTAAAGTTAAAAGCTATAGTAAATAAAACTTCAAAAAGAACTAATTTTTATACCCAGTGATTGCCTCCTATATGGAATTCATTACCAGCAGAAGCTGTCACAAGCAATAGCTTGACACAATTTAAACTCAGATTGGATAATTATATGGGTACGAAGAAATTTCACTAGCGCCATTAGGCAACAAGTTCATAATGGGCATGTCCCTCGAACTCATACACCACCTATGAACCTATGAACATACCAACCTTTGTGCAAATCCATTGATTGGTTACAAAGTTATTAAAGTGCAAAATTTGAGATTTAACATTAAACAGGCTACTCAACCCTAATTATAGGGGCATGACCATGCTCCTATAATAGAGAGTGAGAAAGACAGATAAATAGGTAGATAGATAGATAGATAGATAGATAGATAGATAGATAGATAGATAGATAGATGGATGGTTGGGTCCTCCTACCCATAGAAAAAGCCATCATATATTTTCCCATATATGAAGATGGTAATACAAAAAGGATTAGCCATATATGTAAGAGCGGCAATACAGCTCAACCCACACATCAAAGGGTGTGAGAGGTAAAAGGAATCCAAGTAGAAAAGCAAACTTCCACACAAACACTTCAGCTGCTAGCGAGAATTACCATAGTTACCGTTGATGTCAGTGCCAGGTGCTTATTTAGCACTCAGTTCCAGCGAGCAGTGTTGTTAGGTAGCTGCTCTGGGCAGCAGTAATTTTTATCTGAGCAAAGTATTTAGCTGAGGACTCAGTGTCTGTGGGTTTACTGTGGCAGTCTTGACTGTTTAGAACCTGTGTAGAGGCGTTCCTGACCCACAGCTACTCAAGGGGACTGGAATTCAGGCAGGCATCATTAGAGTGCTTGGTAGTGGCTGTTTAAGCTGCTTCTTGTGTTGGCTAGCTCACCTTTTTAAAGGCGGGCTATATACATTGCCTGGCCCCACAGGTAGTTTCTTTGCCAGTGAGCGTCATCGTAGTTACTGGTGACATCAGTGCCAGGTGCCTATTTAGCACTCAGCTCCAGTGAATAGTGTGTTCAGTAAGCAGCTCTGGGCAGCACTAATTTTTATCTGCACAAAGTGTTTTCCTAGGGGCTCAGTGTCTGTGGGCTTACTGTGGCAGTCTTGACTGTTTAGAACCTGTGTAGAGGTGCTCCCAATCCCCAGCTACTCGAGGGGACTGGAACTCGGGCAGGCATTGTTAGGGTGCTTGCAAGTGGCTGTTTATGCTGTTTCTTGTGTTGGCTAGCTCACCTTTTTAAAGGCGAGCTACATACATAGCCCAGCCATGCAGGTAGTTTCTTTGCCAGTGAGTGTTGCCATAGTTATTCATGACATCAGTGCCAGGCACCTATTTAGTGCTTGGCTCCAGCAAGCGGAGTTGAGCACGGAGCAGAGGCAACATGGACAGAGGCCAGCAGCATCTGTCGGCATCAGTAGGCAGAAGGAGGCAAGGAGGGCAAGTAATTGGCAACTGCCTAGCATTAACATGAGTTCACAGGAGTTGGATAGTATTGGAGCACAGGGCAACAGGTGTGTTACATGTGGGAATGTTATCATAGAAGAAGAGATGGACACGCAACAATTGTGTAAACAGTGCCAGAAGATTGATACACTTAAAACAGTTATTGCTGGCCTAGAACTTCAAATTAAATATCTGAGAAATCAGATGCAAAGGGGAGCAGCCAATAAAGTTAGTATACAAAGTGAGATGAATGGACACCAAAATGAGGGAATAAGTAAAAAAACAAGAGATATGACTGATACTGATGGTACATACCTAGGGAAAAAGGGATAGAAGTACAGAAAAGAAGAAGAAGAACGTTGGGGTTTAATGGAGCTGTTGTGCATTCACTGCCACACATTGCAGAGGTAGAAGAAAACAATGTAGTGACAATGTGAACAATAGTATGACTGATCAGTCTGTTTTACAGTTGTTAGGGACAGAAGATAAACAACATTCTGTGGCCCCCTGTGTATCCCAAGAAAAGGTGACCCCAACAATAAACAGTGATGAAGCAGAGGGGTTTACTGAGCCAAGTGTGTCTATAGAAAAGCATGTGTCAAAGGATATAATATCAGGAAATAAATTGTGCAGTGAAGTAAACATCCCTACAATGAATAGGTTTGAACCATTGCTTTTGTTAGATAATGTACTAAATGAGGCTGAAGATCTGATGAATACAGAGATGGATATTAATGAACCACCTGAACTGACCAATGTTAATCCATCTGGTGAATTGGGTAACAATCAAGTAGAAGAGTCCAGTAGGGAGCAAATAGTAGAAAAAGAAAGAAACATCTATATTACAGAAAATTCAATGACAAAGTACAAGAACCACTACACTAAATAGGAAGGATCAGGTCTTAAGTATGTCATTGCCAGGGGCCGGCACACAGGATATATTGGACTTGATTCCAAAGATGGTTAAGATGCAGAAAGAAAAGGCCTTAGTGTTGGTCCATGTTGGGACAAATGATGTAAATAAAGAAAGCGAAGTCGATATAGTTGAAAATGTAAGGGAAATCCATCAGCAGTTAGGGAGTTTGAATTGTGATGTAATTTTATCTGAAATTTTGCCAGTTCCAAAAGCATCTAGGTTAACTAGTAAAAAGATTTTGAAATGAATAATGCCATTAGATAATGGAGTACAAAGAGAGGTTTAGTTGACTGAAAACTTGGGAACTATTTCAAAATTATAGGAAACAATACAGTAGGGATGAATTGCATTTGAATAGAAGTGGAAACCTTCTGTTGGGTAGCATGTTTAATAAACTGATTAATCATTTAAACTAAATTATGGAGGGGTGGGTATTGTTGGTTCCCTGCAAAATTTATCAGGCAAAGGAAAGTATATGGTAAAACAGAATATGGAAAAACCTCACAATATAAAATGTGGGAATCATAAAGAAATGGAGTGCTTGAAAATATTGTTATTGAATGCAAGAAGCTTAAAGAACAAGAAGGATGAACTAATGTTGATATTAAACAAAGAAAACACACACATCTGCACAGTGACAGAGACATGGTTCGTCACAGATGATTGGAGTATTGAGATACCAGGGTAAAGTATGTTCCACAAAGTGAGATCTAACAAAAGGGGCAGCGGAATAGCGTTATACATGAATGATGCAATAAGATCTTGAGAGCTATTTCCAGAAGTGGTGGATTCAGGAAATGAATGTATATGGGCAGAAATAAATACACACAATGAACAATTGGTGATTGACTGTGTTATATGCCTCCAGATTAAAACAAAGAGGAGCATGACTCCTTCATTGAAAATATTGATAAAGTAAAGGTAAATGGGGATTATCTGCTGCTTGGAGACTTTAATTATCCAAACATCAATTGGAAAACCACATTGGGCATGTTGCCTTTGAAAAACAGTTTTTAGAAATGCTATAATAAAAAAAGCTGGAACAAATAGTTGATATGCCCACTAGAGGTAAGAAAATGCTAGATATTACGCTAACAAATATGGGGGAACTAGTTGATAAAGTTGAAATCAGACAGCCACTCTCAGATGGGGACCATAACATGATACTTGCAACTTTACATATAATAGCAACAGGATTTGGAGGTAAAGCCATTATGCAATGTTATAACAGAGCAGACTATGCAACCATAAATGAATAATTAAAGCAGTGGGATTGGGGTAAAGATCTAGAAGGTAAGGCCTTTGATCAGATATGGAACATCATAAATGATAAATTACAATTTTATATAGACCATTATGTACCTAAGATTAAACAATACAATCATAATACAAGATTACCACAGTGGTATAGTAAACAAATAAAAATTAAATTAAAGCAAAAAAAGAGGGCATATAAGAAGTATCAAATGTAGTTGACAGAGGTATCTAAAAACAAATATATGTACTTAAATAAATCATGTAAGACTAATCAAAAGGGCAAACATGGATGAAGAATATAAGATGGCTACACAAACTAAAGACAACAAAACAAATTTTTCAATTATACCAGAGGGCTAAAGGAAGGGCAGAACACCATAAGGCACATAAAGCTCGGAGATCAAGGTCTCACTGACGAAGAACAAATAGCAAACAAGTTCAACAAATATTTTCCTAGTATTTTTAAGGAAGTGTTAAGTGGAATAATTCCTAGTGAAATGCAGGTCAATTCTAGTGTTAACATGATGACTGTAATGCATGTGCTATCAGCCACAGATGTGGTCACGTGACTAAAAAAAATAAGAATGGATGTCTCCCAGACCAGATGGCATTCACCCAAGACTGTTAAAGGGGGTTGCAGATGTAATAGCAGGGCTCCTTACCAAACTATACAATGCTTCATTAAGGGAAGGAAGAATACTCTATGAATGGAGTATCCCCCAATTCACAAGAAGAGAAGTAAAAGTAAGATTGAATATTTTATGTCAATTAGTTTGACATCTGTTGTGGGTAAGATATTGGAGGGTATAGTTAAGGATATGATGGAAGTTCACATATTAGAAAATGGACAGTGGGATGTATCATAGCATGGCTTTGTGAAGGGCAGGTCATGTTTCACAAATCTCATGGAGTTTTTCAAAACAGTGCTGCCCTGGACAAAGGATTGCCAGTGGATGTGGTCTATTTTGATTATTCCAAGGCATTCAATGCGGTGTCTCGCAATATTCTGATTAGTGAACTATGTATGGTAGGATTACACCCCACATTAGTCTCTTGGATTAAATCTTGGTTGAGTAACAGACAGTAGAGTGAATATATAAGGGGCTATACCTCAGAGTGGGTTTAGGTGACAAGTGAAGTGCCACAGGGATCTATGCTGGGGCCTTTCTTATTCAATGTACTAATATCATCTCTGAAAATAGCTGAGGATATCTGGACATCTAAATATGTGGATGATGCAAAGATAGGAGCAATTATAAATGACAGATCTTCTGCAGATTCCTTACAGAATAATATAGATGAATTAGGAAAATGGGCACTCAAATATGGACTGGAATTCAATGTGACAAAGTGGGGGGTGATGCACTTTGGGCATAATAATCATATGGCAGGGTACAGACTCTGTGGCACTCCACTTAAAAGAACTGAAACTTAAAATGGATATTTATCACAAATAAATTAACCTTTGACTATTACATACAAGAAACTGTGAAAAAATGTAACAAAATAGTGGGGTGTCTCTTGAGAAGTATAACATGTAAAAAGAAGGAAGTTGTAGTACCATTGTATACATCCTGGTTAGGCCCCACTTGCAGTATTGTACACAATTCATATCTGTGTAAAACAATAACAGTAAAAGGCAAATGGAGATGGTGCAGCAAAGGGTCACTAAAAGGATACAGGGAATGACGGGGAGGGACTATGGGGAGAGATTATACAAGTTAGGAATGTAATCACTTCATTACAGAAAATTAAAAGGAGATTTGTGCTATACATACAAAGCATTTCATAATAAACAACTTTGGCTAACTTCAGGTTTTTGTAGATCGGAAAATACAAGGCAAACAAGAGCACACTCTTTGAGATTAAGCTCGGAAACAACTAAGACAAAGAAGAGGGAAGAGTGGTTCAGCCAGAGAGTTGTGGGTCCCCTCAATGCATTACCAGAACAAGTGGTAACATCCAAGACACTTACACAGTTTAAAAAACAGCTGGATAATTATATGGGGTATAGGAAGATAATGTATATCCACTGATACGTGACGGGTCACTATGGCTTCTGGTCAATAGACCTGTATGAAACTATGAAACTATAAAAAAATCCAGGCTTTATTCAAAATACTTAGAAACATGCTGCCAAATACATTCAAAGACTGTTCACCAACAAGGAACTCCAAACAGTTTTTTACTCAGTATTTAATCGGGGGTGTTTCAAATAAAAAGGTATTACGTACTTATATTGAAAGCCCTTTATTAATGACAGTGTGAATATTTAAAATGCTATATACATAATGCAAAAGTGTTTAGTGCTACACCAAAAATACAGAACCCATCGTCCAATGTAAAAAATATATAAACCTACCTGTACCAAAACCTTAAGCAATGTATTACTAGCAGAATAGTTTAAAAATAGTGAACACTATGCTTCATTATACTTTGGATTATACTTTGAATTTAAGGCAACAGAAGGCCACATCCCATGTGGTTGCCCCCCACTGCTCAGTGGGCTACTGACATTCCATGCCCATTAATAAAAGCATCAAGTCTATGTTTAAACAGTACCAGGTTTTTAGCAGTAATTACTTCTACTGGAAGCAAATTCCATGATCTGATGGTCCTTGGTAAAAATGAATATTTCCCGAGATCTGTTTTAAAACTTGTCTCATTAAGTTGTTGCTTATGCCCCCTAAGGTCATATATTATGTTCTTATAAACCAGTCCCAATTCAATGCATAGTACTGGATCATCCAGGAGTTTGTATAAAAGTAACAAGTCACCCCGAGTTCTTCTTCTGTCTAAGGTCCAAAGTCCCATTTCACTAAACCGCTGCCCACAGTGTCACTCCCTATAACCGTGGAAAAATCTAGTAAACCTTTTTTGTACCTTATCTAGTACATTGATGTCCTTTCTAAGATATGGACTCCATACTTGGGAACAATAGTCCATATGAGGTCTAACATATAACTTGTACAGGGGCAATAAAACAGAGCTAGATCTCGATGAAAAGGACCTATAGATGCAGCTTAAAAAATTACTTGTTTTCAATGCTACAGTCTTACAGTGGGTGCTATATTTGAGATCATTACTAATAAAGACTCCTAGGTCTCTCTCTGAGGTCACGGATCTGATGTTACTCCCATTTATGTGATAAGACTGTTTTCCACTATTTTTGCCAAAATGTAAAATGGTACATTTATACACAGTAAGTTGCATTTCGTTCTTCTTAACCCATCTCTTTATGTTGGTGAGATCTTCTATCATCATTTTTCTTTGCTCAACTGTGTCAACTATTCCCCCCAATTTGAAGTCATCAGCAAATCTGACCAATTTATTGTTACTTTTAATACTGAGGTCACTAATGAATAGCTTAAACAGAATTGGCCCCAAGATGGAGCCTTGTGGGACCCCACTAGTCACATCTCCCTCCTGTGCTATCACACCATTTACTCTGACAGCCTGTGTTCTATTGGCTAACCAGCTTTGAATCCACCTTACTAGATATATATCCACTTGTAAATCAACAGGTTTCCTAATCAAGATGTTGTGTGGTAGCATATCAAATGCTTTCCTAAAATCCAGAAACACCACATCAACCCCCTTACCCTGGTCCAAATTTAGGCTCACGAACTCATAGAAGGTAATGAGGTTAGTGACACATGATCTGTTGGTAGAAAAGCCATGTTGTGCTTTATCTATCAGAACTCCATTAGATAGGTCTTTGACTATTTCTTCTGTATTTTTACCTTCAATAACTTTGCCTACTAAAGAAGTTAAACTAAGGGACCTATAATTACTGGAGTTGGCTTTACTGCCCTTCTTATGAATTTGTATTACTATTGCTCTGCACCAATCAGTGGGTGTACTGGCATTTAGTATTGATTTTTTTCGTTTGTCTGCAATCCAGGGAGCTAGTTCAGCAGCTAATTCCTTCAACAGTTTTGGACAAAGTACATCTGGACCTGCTGATTTCCTTGTATTTAGTCCCGATAATTTATTAAATACCTTGTTCTCAGTAATTATGTTACTGATATTTGAATTAAGATTCGTTGACTCAGTGGGGCTGAAGGGTTGATCTTGGGGAATGTAAACAGAACAAAAATATTTATTACATTCTTCAGACATTTTCTGAGGCATATTATATATTTAATTATTAATTTTTAACGGTCCAATTGACCTATTAGCCCCTCTTTTTTCATTAGTATATGAATAAAAAGCCTTACTGTTATTCTTGCTGTGGGCCAACCTGAACGCAGTTGCTGTTCTAGCCTTCCTAATCTCAATTTTAAGTTTTTTTTGTGTGCTTTTTTATATTTGGTGATAGCAATGATCACTAAACTGTGAGATTCAATTTTGGCACCCCACCTTGTAGGCCAACCCCTGTGGAGATGGTCAAGTACCGCCCTTTATGGAATATTACTTCCGATGGCCTTGCTGCGGTCCTTGACCTATCACAATTTCCTGTGCATTGCAATGATCCAGAGGCATTGGTTTTGGCTTATAATAATGCCATCACCTCTACCCTGGATTCTATTGCTCCAGTTCTGGTGCGTCCTCTCTCGCTTTGACCTCGTGCTCCATGGTTTGATGAAGCCTTGAGGGAGTTGCAGATACTAGGACGCAGGTAAGAATGCTGTTGATGGAAATCTGTCTTGTATGCCAACCATCTTAGACTGTTAGAACACCATCAATTCTATCAGTCAGAAATTTCTCATAAGAAGGCAGAGTTCCTGTCTGGGAAAATTTCTGCCACCCAGAACCGACCAGCTCAGCTGTTCAGAACTGTGGACAGATTGTGCAATCCAACCTGCCTACAGCTCTGAAGAGCGTTTTCACAATTACAGTGTGATGAGCTAGCTCGGTTCTTTGCTGATAAGGTGATGGACATTCGGTTAGAGATCCACTCGACACATTCTATGTGGGTTGCTTGTGACCAGGGCTTGGTCGCCACCCCTTCATTTTCCTGGAGTACCTTCAACCGCCTGGAAATCATGGATGTTATGCAGATTGTCCAAGAGATGCACCCTACATGCTGTAGTTTAGATCTGGTTCTGACATCCATGATTATGGGGTGTGGGGGAGTCTATTCTCCCTGTTCTAGCACAGATAGTCTGGTGCTCCCTTGACTCAGGTGAATATTCCTGTTCCTTGAAAGAGGTGGTGGTGACACCCTTGTTGAAGAAAGCTTCTTTGGACCCAGACTTTCTTGCTAACTACAGGCCTGTCTCGAATCTCCCCTTTTTGGGGAAGGTGATCGAGAAAGCAGTTGCTGCCCAGTTGGAGAACAACTTGACCATCCATAGCATCTATGAACCTCTCCAATCAGGTTTTCAAAAGAGGCATAGTACCAAGACTGCACTGACTCGGGTGCTCAATGATCTCCTGATGGGGAGAGACCAGAGAAAATGGTCCATTTTGGTACTATTAGATCTGTCATCAGCATTTGACACCATTGACCATGGGGTCCTACTTGAGCACCTGAGATGTATTTGTGGGCTTTCTGGGATGGTCCTCAGATAGTTCACTTCATACCTTACCGGAAGAACTGAGAGGGTGGTTTCAGGTTTTTTTTTCCTCTGATCCCATCTCTCTGTTTTGTGGGGTTCCTCAGGGCTCTATATTGTCCCCCATGTTGTTAGTGGTGTATATGCTTCCCTCAGAGACATTGTGAGATGGAATGGGCTGAGGTTTCATTGCTATGCTGACGATACCCAGCTATACCTGTCTTTTGTCCCCGACTAGGAAGGAGCCGTCTCAGTATTTAATAGCTGCCTCAATGAAATCCAGGATTGGATGAGGTCCAGTTGACTGAAGTTGAACTCTGAGAAGATGGAGGTGTTGGTTTTGGATCCAGATTGCCAGATAGGGGAACCTGGGGCCGGCTTCCTATCTGGATTGTTCCTTAGGGATGCCGAGCTACAGATCTCTGAACAGGTGTGAGACCTAGGGGTGATATTGGATGTGGGGTTGACACTTCAGTCCCAGGTGTCAGCTGTGGTTAAGTCATCTTTCTACCATCTAAGAAACATCACTAGGATCAAGCACCCTGTTCTGTCTGGTGATCTGCCAGCTTTAATCCATGCCTTTCTGACCTCGCACCTGGACTACTGCAACTCACTATACTTTGGGCTTCCAGGGGTTGATATCTGCCACTTGCGGCTGGTGCAGAATTCTGCAGCATGGTTGTTGGTGGGTACTCCTAGATCTGCCCATATTACACCGGTGCTGCGGGAACTGCACTGGCTGTGAGTTCAGTGGTGTATCACCTTCAAGGTCAGATTATTGACTTTTAAAGCACTGCATGAACAGGGCCTTGATTACCTGAAAGAAATCCTGATCCCTTACCACCCTGTGAGACCGTTCCGCTCAGCCGACAAGGGGTTGCTAGAGATTCCAAGGGTAACTTTAAAATCTGCTGGGGCCCATGCTTTTATGTTTGCGGCCCCCCTTTGGAATTCTCTACCCCATCGGATTAAGGAGTGCACAACTGTGGGGAGTTTTAAACAAGCCTTGAAATCTTTTCTTTGGGTAAAAGCATATGGCTGTATTGATTGCTGATTTGTATTGTTTTTATGATGTCGACTTTGTTATATTTTATTGTCTTATTGTACTGTGCCTTGATGCTTGAAAGGTGCCCAACAAATAAAGTATTATTATTATTTTCATTACACTATAGGCTGATCTTTTTTTTCTATTGAATCTTCTTATCTTATTAGAAAACCACATGGGCTTCTTCCCTTTGTTGTTATAAATCTTGAAGAATGGAACATACAGTAAGTATTTTCCAATTCTGCAATTATACTAATTAGCTTTTCCCCTGCAATTTCAGCATTCATATCAGTGACTAGTGTGTTCCAATCTATTTCAGATGCGATCTTCCTCACTGCCTGAAAATTGGCCTTGGAATAGTTTTTACGCATTGTTTCTTCCAAAACGGTATGCTTGGCTCTATTAACAGCAAAGGTTAGTACATTGTGGTCATTATTACAGAGTGGTGGAATGACCACAATGCTGGTAATATCTTGCTGTAGGTTGGTCAATAGCACATCTAGTAGGTTATCTCCCCTGGTTGGTTCCCTTATAAGCTGCTGCAGATCTAGGGCTGCTAACAGTTCAAACACCCTGCACTCCATTGTACTCCTGCTGCCATTGCCATTCCAATCAGTCTGTGGAAGGTTAAGATCAACCATAACAAGTACATTATTGTCATTAGCTTCTTCCCCTATATGTTCTCTCAGTCTTATAGTATCCAGTGTGGGGCTATAAGGGGGTCTATAGAAGACTGCTGTCCTGATTTTTTTCCTGTGTACACCGTTTATGTCCACCCACAATATTTCTACAGCATCCTCTAGGTCAGGAGGAGGAGGTATTCCAGAAATGCATTCGATGTTGTCCCTAACATAAATGGCCACTCCACCTCCTCTATGCCTCTCCCTATCCCTGTGAAATAACTGAAATCCTGGTATGGCTTTACTTCAATCATAATCACTGTTCCTCCAAGTCTTGGTGACACCCATTATGTCTACACTCATAGTAGTAATTAAACATTGAAGTTCTGCTAATTTCTCTTGATTTAAGCTTCTAGCATTGAAGTATAAAGCTTTAACCTGTTTAATTTTCTTTCTGTTCCTTTGAATTGTAGTATTAATATTAGGAAGGCCCACCCCCCAAGTTTCTCCCTCATCACCTGTCTGCCTAGTTTAAATGCTTAGAAATTTCATTTTTGATTCTAATATCCAACACCCTACTTCCCTTCACACTCAAAGACATGCCATCTTTACAGTACATCTCTGGCTTATTTACAAAGTAATCCCAATGCTTGATAAAATGAAACTTCTTTTCACTCATTCACTTCCTTAACTGATGGCTAGCTTGGGACATCCTTCTATGTCTGTCAGTAGCTGCTTTAGGGACTGGGAGTATTTCGGAGAACACAATCTCTGCCCACTTCGTTGTTAGCTTATCTGCCAATTTTATTATATCCTGCTCAAATTGGACCTGCGGTTTCGATCCCAAGTCATTAGTTCCAAGGTGTATTATGGGTAATGGATCCCTCCTGCTCCCCTGAAGACATTATCAACCATGCTTGTTAAATCATGAGTCCTGTTGAAGGAAAAAGTACCGACTATAGTTTTAATCTCATAGGGGTCCAATACTGGAGGCAGACAAGACATTTCTTTCCAATTCTGCAAAAGTGACAGAGACAGCATAGGTCATATACAGTAAAGTCATATACAATAGAATGAGGTATAAAGGGAAGAAGAAACATCCCCTAGGCTAGCAAGGCAAAACAGGAGCACAAAGACATCAAAATTGTGACAAAAATTAAATGGAAAACATTACTTTCTAATACAGGGTAGCAGGTCTATTTTATAATTCAGTCCAGGGGGGCTTACAGCCTCAAGCATAAAAATCCAGTATGACTCCCTTTGTTTTAAATTATCACCTACTGTAGACCCCCCCAGCACCCAAATGAACTTTTCTAGGCCACAAGATTTAAACATGTGTTGTACATTGCACTGTCTGATCTCTGCAGTGTATTGCCAATGCACTTCTAGTATCATTATTCTCAATAGACCTAATGTGCTCTTTTGGGGTTTTACCCATATAAAATGAGCCACACTGGCAAGTTACAAAGTACACTACATTTTCTGACGCACAGTTAACAAAGTCCCTTATTTCAAAGTTCCTATTGCTATTGCAACTAGTGAAGGTTTTGCACTTAAGGATGGAACTGCAATATTTGCAGTTTCCACAAGGATGTGTGCCTGTAGGCATGGGCATTCTAATGCCACTATCTGTATCAAAATTGTCACCAGGTTGGAAAGTAGTGAATACATCTGAGATCACAGATAGTGCTGGTATACCGCCACTCCACCACAGAAGGTAGGCTGTATTAGGGCAGACTGGATAGGCATTGATGTCCTTTTCTGCTGACAAAATATATGGGTGGATTTTCAAAGCTCCCAAGAATGCAGCAAGCCACTGATTCACCAATCATACAGTGCATGGGGCATGTGGCATTCTCCCAGCTGGTGTTCAGGATTTTCTGCTAGCAGAGTCCCCACAAAGGCTCACACAAATATGGTGGCAACAGTTGCACAAGACTTGAGGTTTGCACTGAGACTTGTTCTTGTCTTCATCAACACAGTAGCAGGCCCTGAAGGAGCAATGGGGTGGTTTTGTGTTAACATTTACCAGACCATGGTAGGTACTGCTGTGATCACCCAGAATGGGTCAAAGGTATTTTGAATGCTACCACCAGAGACTAAATCAAAACTAGAGATGGGCAAGGTTAGCAAAATTCACTATGCAGATTAATTCATGAATTTCATGCAATTTGCGTATTGTGAAGTGTGGAAATTCACCACAAAGTGCAGAATTGTGCCCACAAATTCCACACTTTGTGGCAATATTATGCCCTTCACAGCAAAATCTTGAAGTTTTCCAGGTGTGGGGAAGCTTTGCAATGCACCACAAAAGAATGAATTTGTGGCATTTCATGTGAACTTCACTGGCAAAGTTTTACTTCACCACAACTCTAGTCACTACCCCAGCTTGAGAAAGTAAAGGAGATTTTAGAACTTCAATAATCTCTATAGTGTGATAAGGGGACAACCTGGAAGAATAGGTGTGACAAGACTCCATGTCACGGTTAGATCTGAGGCAGGTGAAATGGAGGTTATATCAAGTCATTGCAGACAATGTTATTTATTTATTTATTTAGCTTTTGTTGACCGGGTAAATGCACTAGACAAATCCTGCCCATTTTCAGGCACGACCCGGGGGAGGGGGATACAGATGAATGCCAACTGACCTTGAACCAGATTAAGCTGTTGGTGGTATTTTTAGTGAATGAGGGAAACTTGGCCAGGACACCAGGAAATTCCCCTACTCTTTTCGATAAGTGCCATGGGATCTTTAACATCCACCTGAACTACCACCAATCCAGGCAGATGGGACCTCGGTTTAACGTCTCATCCGAAAGACAGCACCTCAGAAATGCAGCACCCCTCTCATGCTGCATTACAGTGTCAGTACTGGGATATTAACCCAAGTTCCAGATGTGGGAACTGAACCCACAGCCCTCTGATCTCCCGGCCTCAGAGGCGAGTGTGCTACCTACTGAGCCACTGACACTGACAATGTACCAGCACTGCTAGAAAAATGTCCCAGAAGGCTTTGAGAGCTTGGCATTTTTAAGCATTACTCTCTTAGAAAATAAGTAAACAGGAAAAAAAACTTGTGAGCCCACATGATGTATACTTGATGGTGGAAAAGCAGATCTGAGATGGTTGGTGCTGTTGGCTACGATTACTGGCACCAGCATGCAGTAAAATACACATGTGCTGACACCATTGCTGGCACTCTGATGAAAACATTTACTCCTGTGGGAACTGCATACCTCAAGATGACAATGGAGAAAATTGATTTTTGAATGACTATAGCCACCTGTTCATGAGACTTTTTAAGGAGTCAATGCATCTGCCCTGCAAGTCTTTAGTGGTAAGCCTGTGCCTCTACCAGGAAGGATGACTGTTAAGTTATGAATGACAGCACCAAGACCCCAGCATAGACATTAAAGCAGTTGTCTCCATCTGCCTTGTTAAACCCATACAATTTTACAAGATACTGTGGAGCCACCTCAGCCAAAGTCAATGGAACGCAAAAGCAAAGATCTCAATAAAGTCCCTTGTATTTCCTACTTTTTTCCTGTCTGTGTGAGTGAGAAAGAAGGCAGTGCTAAACTCAGTGAAACACCCAAGAGGATATTCTCTCCTGATTCAGATCTGTTTGGGCTTTCAGTCTTTGAGAATCAACAGAGACAAGCTGCCACTCTGAAGCATGCTGCATTTTTCATGGGCTCAAACATGTATTTCTCAGTTACCAAGCTGTCACCACATAACATGTCTCTGAACACTTCCTTTTGAGTCTGCATTGGATCACCACTCTTGCAGACCCTTGTCAATCACTTTTTGTCTGCTGCCATTAATGATGTCTCACAAAACCCATGAGCACAGTACCTATTTCCACCTAGCATGCCACACCCTTCCAAACCCTGACCCCATCCCCATACTGACCCAGCCTGCTACACCCTCCCAAATCTTGAACCCAGTACTCAGCACATACCCAGCATTCCATACACCACAAATCCAGATAAAAGTTCCAATCACTTTCACTTTTTTTGTAAGCTGTTTTTATTTAGGCTTCATGAAAAAATTACAAATAGTTGTTTGTAGGCAATATACACATTGTAGTTAGCTTTATTATATTTTGTTAGGAGTGCAATCACATTCCCTACAGTTGATACATTAGTAGGGAGGGCAGTGTAAACTTACAATCCAGTGGGCAGCATAAACTTACAATCCAATGTATTAATAACACAGACTAATGTGCCATCCAGTGCATGGGTAAATAAAAATCAATATAATTAGATGCTGTATATTATGTAACAGGTTACATTCAGTTAACCTAATGTTACCCACGTAAGTCTTACATTCTCCTGTTTCAGTATAGAAACATAAAGCCCCTGCATGTACTTTATAACCAAGTTTAAAACTGCAGAATATGGTATATAAGTAAATACATTTTCTGGCCCAGATACCCATAAACAAATGTTGAGAGGAAACTAGAACAAGAGTACCTGATTAAAAAATGGTCAACTTCAAGAAAATAGCATACTCCCAGTTTACATGACTGGAATAACAGGAGATAGTTTCCTGAGCACCATTACACACTTTATAACTGCATCATGTCTAATTTGCATGGGAAGTGGAGAAAAACTAAACCAGATGTAAAGGCTCGAAAAAGTAAACCTTGCCTACACAACTTAATTTCGTAGCCGAGTGATAGGTGCTCTTAGTGAGGTTTAGTAATATAGCCATAGATCATAACCTTGTAGACAGGGACACTGGTTTACCGGGATTGAGAAAGGGCAAATTCCATTTTGCACATTGTAAAAAATGGTACTGTCACCAGTGTCTGCTAAGCCAAAATCTGGTTTTACCAGTGTTTGGTTTTGTGTACTTTATTTAACAATTTTTAACTCTGCTAACATGCATTTTAGCAGTTTTGACCTCCACTATTGCACATCCTTCCATCCTTGTACCAATTTAAAGTTATTTTAGGTACAAGATGTGATGGCAGCAACAACACTACAGCCCCCATCCCTGAGGTGTGATGGAAGCAGCACTACGGCCCCCATCTCTCAGGTGTGATGGCAGCATCAACAGCACTACAGACCCATCTCTATGGTGTGATGGCAGCAGCAACAGCACTGTGTCCCCCCTCCCTCAGGTGTGATGGAAGTAGCAGCACTGTGGCCCCTATCCATTAGGTGTGATGGCAGCAGTACTACATTCTACATTCCCCAGGTTTGATGGCAGTAACAGTACTATGGCCCCCATCCCTCAGGTGGAATGGCAGCAGTACAATATTCCCCATCCACTAGTGGTTCTGGCAGAAGCACTACTGCCCCCGCCTCTCAAGTGTGATGATTTGAGCAACACTGCAGTCCACATCCATCGAGGGTGATGGCAGTAGTGACAGCACTATGATCCCCTTTCCTCAACACCTATACCCTACATGCACAAGTTACAAATTACTTAGTCTCTTTGCTTGTTAGAACTCAGATGTGAATTAATTTGAACCACCACTACTAAGGTGGACCATCTTTTTTTTTTTCCTATCATTTAACTGCCTTAACTGGATTTCTGCCTGTGACACCACTGACCAGGGTTTGGGAACAGAATTAGGTGTTGATGGACCGGCCAGGGGGGGTGAAGGCTTGAGTGTCCAATGACCACTCACCTTCTCCTGTGAGGGAGGATGTATTCACAGCTCAGCATTTGCTGGCCCCAGGTGGAGGCTGGAGACATGGCAACATGTTGTCCCTCACTGTGGGAAGGAGAGTGATGGATGTCAGCTTGTGCCTTGACATCATGTGGCCTGTCATGCTCCCATGAAAATGGGAAAACACCTGCTGGCCACCCAGAGTATGGCTGCTGGTCCCTCCATAAGCATGAATCCCCAGACACATGTGTCTGTTCTGACCCCTGCCATGCCTGGGTTATACAGGACACTCTTAAGGGTGACTGTCCTCCCCTGTTAGCCTCCCACAGGGGTAGGGGCCCACCTGATGAAGAATTACTTCAGGTTTCCTGGTAGCATGGCCTTAACGGGCAGTGGATGGTGGTCAGAACTCAGCAGTGGTGGTAGGGGGACTTGGCAGGCCTGAAGGAGTGGATGACCAGAGGGTAGGAGAAGCAAAAAAAAATGCCTGAATTTGCTTCCTTGAAATAAAGTGTCTTCACCTAAAAAAATTCACAAGTGATTAGTGGAGGACCTTCTAATGGAAAATCATGCATCTCACAAACATGTGGATGCATTTTTTTCCCCTTGGTCTCCATGAAAAGGGTGTCTCTCAGTTTTCATGTTTGAGCTCAGATGTGAATTGAGCACCACTCTGCCCACCAGCATCTTACATCCCCTGGGGTCTTACCTTCTGTGTCACTGAAGGTGTTTTCAAATCCACTGGCCAAGCATAAGTACACTTAAGCACTTAACATCTGCTTTTTATTATGTGTTGTCTCAGAGACTGAAACAGCAGGTGGAAGAGAAGGTGCAAATAATTCCATTCTCCTAAATGGGGCTAACTTGAAGCCTTTTTGTAAGTAGTAAGGCAGTTTCTGCCTTGTGAACATACTTTTAATCAGACTAGTTTTCATTCAAACAACTGAGGATTTGGGATGGCTCTGCTGATTATAAACTTGAATAAGCTAGTTGGTAACAATGATCCTGCATTTAGCAATCTACAACCTAGATGTTCACATGCAAAGAATACAATAAAAACCTCACTAAAGTTTAAAAACAAGCTTATAAAACACATGAAATATATCTGAACATTTTTATTTACCTATACAAAATCATCGTAGCCAGAGTAAAACACAGGTAAATTACATGGTACCCTGACTACTGTATGATATAGTAAACATATATTGGTATTTTTTATATATTTTTGTAAACCGGGTAAGCCCACTAGGCAGAACTGCTTGTTTTCAGAGGTGACCCAGGAACACTGCGGAGGTTAAGTGACTTGCTCGGAGTCACACAGTATGTAAGTGGAGGTTGTGGGAATCAAACCCAAGTCTTCTAGATCTACTCAGTTCAATCACTGTTTGTTACTCTAACCACTAGCCATAACTCCCACATATAATGTTTTAATATATGATTTTAATAATAGTGCACAGTGCCTACAGTGCAAATTATGAACACAGAAACACTTGACAACATTTTACTAAAACTGAATTATTTGCCTCACTATCTGCTTATGTTTTCTTATAACAAAGTGAGTGTATAGTTGACAGAGCACTATAAATAGCCTGTGGTGGTGCTACTGCTTGCAATGCCAAGAACTCAGGGTCAAAAGTGAATTTGGGTTGCTAGAGGTCTGGCCAGGGGAGTAGGACCGAGTACCTAGGGGGGCTACTCTACTCCTCTGGGAACAGTGGCCTACAGGTCCTGCTGCTTTACTGCCACCTGGGTGACCATGAGTGGTGGTGCAATGGGGCTGCAGAACAATCGGGGAAGAGAGGAAGCTAGCCAAGATCTGGAGCAGTAGCACATCTCTATGTGTCCTACCTCCTTGGATCCCCTCGAGTGTTGGTGCCCTCAGGGACAGAGACCAGAAAACCAGTAACAATCACCCCACATCGGCTGCTGGTAGAAGGGACCCAGATGCCCCAGACTTCATAAACAGGTTCCATGAGGGACCCATTGGGATGCCCGACACACATTAAAGGACTGTGGAGGGGTGACCTGGGGTCCTCTCCCTTCCTACCTGGGGGTACAACCAAGGCAGGATGGGAGCAGGCTCACAGGAGCTCCTGAGCATTATCTTGGGTGAAGCTAGGGGATACCCAGCCTAAGCCTAAGGATCTCTGAAAAGTGGAGACTGATGCTGTGAGAAGGGAGCATAGAAAGAGAAAATAAAAAAAATTAAAAAGATGCTGAAATCTTAGGGATTCTGTGCAGTGAAATGTAATTTCCACGATACACCGGTACAAGAGTTCAAAATCTGCAAACCGAGCAGGATTCCATGATTTTTACTGAGGTTAAACGGAAGACTAGGCTCTCTGCTTATAGAAAATAGTACATTATTAAAACTGGACATTACTCACCCAATACTCTGGTGACCAAAACCCCCACAGTTGAGTAATTAAATATGAGGCAACAATATTAAAGCCTTCCTGATTGTAAGAGAATTGGGGAACTTTATTACAGGCCTAACAGAATAACAAAGGCAGGGGTCAAAATAAGGGGGCGCAGGGTGCCAATTAGCTCTCCTACTTGCGATTTAAGTGCCTGCTTCAGTATGCCAGTCTGAAGCAGAGGCACTGCTGACAGCGCTGTCACTAGCCTGATAAATAACTACTGTGGGGAGTGGTTTAGATCTATAACAGAGAGTGGTTAAAACCACCAGTAGGCTTGAAAAGCAAGAGGAAGGCTGGGGAAGTATTTAATCATCGTGTGAGGACCCATTAGAATGAGTGCAGGAGGGTGGAGAAAATGAGCAGAGAACGGTGGCATAACGAACTGCCACAGAACACAGAGGAGAGGCAGTTCTTAGGTTGCAGCACTGATTTGATTAGCCAAACAGAGCAGGAAGGCAGGCAAGGGGTGTGGAAATAATTGAGCAGCACAGCACTGAATATACAGAGCACAGAATGGTACAGATGTCACCTGATAATGCAGCAGTAAGCTTTCACTTTTTTTGGCTATAAAATGAAGTCCCATCTGTGGTTGACAAGTTTTAAAACACAGGCAGCATGGTTATTTCTTTGTTGGCAGCACAGTCAGTGAAAAGTGTGTCGGCAGTTGTGGACTCCAGCAAGTGAAGTTATGGACTGCCGTAATCAACCACAAATTGGTAGGACTGAGAATCCAAAGTCTGATCAGACTTCGTATTCTCAGTCCTACCATTGTCTGATCAGACTTCGTATTCTCAGTCCTACCATTCTGTGGTTGATTATGGCAGTCCATAAGTTCACTTAGTGGAGTCCACAACTGCTGACACAATTTTCACTGACTGGCACACTGAAGCAGGCGTTTAACTCACAGCTGGTAATTGAAGAAAGGAGCCTGTCACACAATCCTTCAACCAGGACCCGAGCCCCCCACCCTCCATCTAACTTTAGATCTGCAGTAGTGACACTGGCTCCTTCCTTAAACTGGAAGCCCAAGCGTCCCCCAATAAACCACCTTTCATGTGAGGGTGCAAGTAGTTTCAGTCACCACAAGCTATCTGTTCCCATAAATGACCACAAATGTCATTACCCTGCTGGTAAAAATTAGATCCCACTGTCCATTCAGCTTGCTGCTTGCTTTAGCTTGCTTATGTACACTCTGAGGCTGCTCCTTACCTATAGTATCTAAAAATACTTTTACTGTGAGCTGAAGTCTGTGTGTTGTCACACGATTCTCGTTTCAGGATCAGGGAAATGTCTGTACACAGAGTTTGGGACCACCCCATTTTAACTTGAGTGGCAGGTTGGTCATGAGAGAACAATCCTCAGATCACATGATGGCCTATCAAGAAGACCAATTGAGTGCCAATTAACTGGCTAAAGATAATGTGTGGCAGATCACTGGGTAACCTGCCTGTCACACATTATCTTTTAGCCAATGTACTTGGTGGACTGGATAAATCTGTGTGGTATGAAGAGGCAGCTAAGAGACAAGGCATATGTAATACATTCTCACTGAGAAATCCAGTTTAAAACTGAAATATTTGAAATATTACTAAAGAAAGGCACTCCTAATAGTGCTACAACAGCTAACCAGCCCTTGAGAGATTTTGAATTTTTCCCTTTGTTCAATTAGTTTTGTGGAAAACTTAGCTGTATTAAATTACTGCTGTGGGGTAGTGGGAGTGAGCAGGTTTTTTTTTTTACTGAGTACTAAAATGACAGTGTCAGAGCAAGCTTAGTGGAGTTGTTCTATTGAGCACTAAAACATGTTCATTTATCAGAATTGGCCTGTTTTTGTCAGTTTTTTTTTCTGGAAGCACAGTAGCTTGAATTATTCAGGGAGGAGTTAGAGAGATCTGATAAAAAAATGGTCTTTCACAAAACAAAATACTGCTAGACTGACTTTGAAGTAGTGTAAACCTAAAGCTTTTCTTTATTCAAAAACCTAACTTGTGTGGTAAAATAATTTGTAACAGCAGAACTTAGTGCAATTGCTGTTATAACACTAAAGCTATTTGTGCTGCTGACATTTTATTGTTAAGTGACTGAAGCTGTAGCTGAAAAAGAAACACTTTGCAGTTAGTTTCTGCGTACAAGTTTTAGGTAAACTGGGTAAATTTGAAAGCACCTGAGCATCTGACCCAACCCTGTGAGCACATTCTAATCTTGTTAAACCAGGGGAGATAATATATGATTTTACAAGAATGCTTTAGCTTGAGGTCACAGGACACAATCTTGTGAGATCTTGTTAAGAGGCACTTAAGTTTAGGTTGTGTATTTTCTCCTTGATACCAGCCTGCACTACCTAAAAAAAAGAACATTTTGGCTTGATGTCCAAGGAACTTGTGAGCACTTTGAAAAGGTGCCCAGTATTCACCTTGTGTATTTTCTTCTTAACACCCAGATAAAAATAAAAAAAGGTTCTTTACTAGCCCTGTGGTCTACTTGTTAACTGTTATATCTTGATAAAAAAATATCTAGTTTGGCTAACTGGTCCCTGGACCTGTGAGCATCAGCATGACTTAGTACAAGGTTCATTAGCCTTGTGGTCTGCCTGTTAACTGTTGTAGCTTGATAAAAAAAATGTCTAGATTAGCTAACTGGTCCCTGAACCTGTGAGCATCAGCATGACTTATTACAAGGTTCATTTTAGCCTTGTGGTCTGCTTGTTAACTGTTGTACCTTGATAAAAAACATATCTAGCTTGGTTAACTGGTCCCTGGACCTGTGAGCATCAGCATGACTTATTACAAGGTTCATTTTAGCCTTGTGGTCTGCTTGTTCACTGTTGTACCTTGCTAAAAAAAAATCTAACTTGGCTAACTGGTCCCTGGACCTGTCAGCATCAGCACAACTTATTATAAGATTCATTTTAGCCTGTGGTCTGCTTGGTAACTGTTGTACCTTGATAAAAAAAATATCTAACTTGGCTAACTGGTCCCTGGACCTGTGAGCATCAGTACGACTTATTACAGAGAAGAATCAAAAGTCTGCCCCTAAGAACGGTAGTGGCCACGCTGGGCTGCTGGTTGTGGAGACGCTGTTAAGTTTAGTGGTTCTTTTAGTGTTTTTTATGTAATTGTCATTTTAAAATTTACTGTAAGAATCAAGATTAGGTTAGGCAGTAGGAGTAGGGGCTTTAGTTTAGTAAGGGATGTTTTGAGTGAATTAAAGTGAGGAGGTAGTTTTTTCGTTTTCAGTTTTTAGGAACCGGAGAAGTGAAGTTTCACCCCAAGGGGATTTGGGTGATTCTCGGGGTGGCAGGGAATCCTTTTGGAGAGCCCTTAGAAGATATGATACAATTAGATACAACGTCAATTGGGTGTAAGGAGTTACTTACCGTTGTTGTGATCTGAGGAGATTCAGGACTTTAGAGTGCGAGTGGCGAGTTGTTGCTACTGCTGTTGTGATTGGAGGAGATCCAGAATTTTATAATATGACTGGGGAGCATGGAGAAGACTGGGAATAGTGTGGAGAATGACAGTCAAAGTGGCAATTCCGGCCGGGGTGAGAGTCCAGTCGGACCGAGTTGGCAGGAAGCTGTCGGTCATTGTGTGTTGGGACCACAGAAAGGAAGTCTCGAGAAGAGAGTGTGTTAAGCGAGACTGCCTGTGGACTTATGGGATCTACGGTGCTGGGACAGTAGTTGAGTGGTGCAGGTAACCGGTGGTCTTGAGGAGAGCACTCCACAGCCCTTCGGGAGAACCTAACCTGTCTCCTGCTGTGTAGGGCACTTGAATTCTGTGGCAAATCCTGGGCTGGAGAAGGTGGTCTTCTAGGCTGGTTGACTGAGCACCTTTCTGGAACTACCATTATGGATTAATCGTTATGGATGAATTAAGCAGAGAACATGAGTTTTGGACACCGTTTCTGTAACTTCCTGGTTGTGTTGGTATGTGCTCCCTGAAGAACTGGTGAGATTAAAATTGCTGTTTCTGAATTGTGGATAATAGCTGATGAGAAGGGACTATTACCAGTCTGTGCTAGGACTGGATTGACTGTTTCCTGCCGAACTGTAGGATTATTAGTGGGATAACTCTTCTGGTTTTGGCTAATTTATATACTTATACATTTTATTAGTTTTTTTTTTTGTGTTATTTAACTGAGGGTGGGGGTTGGATTTGTGCTTATGGGTTTATTTTGTGATTATGATTAATGAGTAAGGGGCAGATTTTACCTTTTTTTTGTTTGCGTCAGGACAGATAAATATGTGTCGAGGGGTGTGTAAACTGGGGTGGGCTAGAATAGTGTATGGGGCATCATAGCTTTATGATCTGCGGCCCTTTACTACCCCCCCTCCGGTATCAGGTACTACAGCTCACTGATGCAGGGAGGTGGGAACTGGAAGGAGACATGGGGGCAGAAGCTGGCAGAGACCCCCAGACACAGGTGAGGGGGATAGGATAGAGGTAGTTGGATGCAGAAGATGCCCTGGGATGAGATGGGGTTTGGAGAGATGCCAGATGGAAGTAATTCTGATCCCCAGGGTTCCCATGCGATCAAGTGGGCAGGTAGCTAGGGGGGCTGCACTGTCAACCAATCCCCTGAGGGTGGTGCTATGCAATGCCAGGTCGATCAATAATAAGACTGCAATTATTGCGAATCTCATTTCATTGGTCGACCTGGCTTGCATTATGGAAACCTGGTTGAGGGACGATGCTGGGCCATGTTAGATGCCGTTGTCCCCCCAGGTTATTCCATTGTGCACTGCCCCAGAGTAGAACGCAGGGGTGGAGGTGTGGCTATCTGTTTTAGAGCTGAGCTAGGCTTCACTGTGCACCCAGTGGGAACACTGGGTTCATTTGAATGTGTGGTCATTCATGGGGGTCCGGGTGCAGGCTGCAGAATTCTCTTGATATACCATTCTCCTGGGGCAGTTGGAGAGTTCTTGCAGGAAGTGGGTGACTTTGTGGCCAGTGAGACATTGGAGTCCTCCAGATGTTTAATTCTGGGGGACTTCAATGTCTGGGCCGATGACGAGTCATCCAGATTGAGTTATCACTTCCTTCAGTTGATGACATCACTGGGCCTATCACAAGCAGTTACTACTGTGACACACCAGGGTGGACACATGTTGGACCTGGTCTTCTTGCTGGGGCTTGAGTTTGAGACTCTTAAGATTGATTGGGTTGTTTGGTCTGATCATTGCACAGTGGAGTTCCTGCTCAGGGCACCCTCCATGGTCCCTCCCCCTGCAGAGATGGTGAGCTACCGCCCATTGAGGGGTTTGACCCCGGAGGGTTTTTTTGGGGTGGCAAACCTATCTAGTGTGGACAGGGCATGCGGGGGAGGTGTGGATGAGGCAGATGATGCCTATAATAGGGCAGTGACTGGTGCACTCGACTCCCTTGCACCGGTCCGTGTACGACCCAGATCTTCTCAATTGAGGTCCCCATGGTTTGATGGGGAGCTCAAGGCATTGAAGATCAAGGGTCGGAGGTTGGAGCGCTGCTGGTGGGGGTCCAGCTTGGAGGTGGACTAACTGGCCCTGCATGCATGCTATGGTGTGTACCAGGGGGCAATCAACCCTAAGAAGGCAATGTTCCTGTCCAGGGAGATTGCTGCTGGAAGAAACCGACCAGCGATGCTTTTTCAGACTGTGGACAGGTTATTACATCCTGCCTGTCTTCAGCCAAAAATAGCAGTTTCTGAAGCCTTGTGCAGTGAGTTTGCTCATTTTTTCTCAGACAGGGTGTCCGCCATCAGGCAGGGAGTTCTGCCAATGGCCCATACTATGGCCGACAGTGGTCACCTGGATTGTCAACAAAGCACTCCACCCAGTTGGGGGGAGTTTAAACCAGTGGAGGTGGCCAATGTCATTGAGGTGATCTCAAAACTGAAGCACACATATTGTGAACTGGACCCAGCACTGATGCGTTTCTTAGTGGGATATGTCAACGCTGTTGGTCCAGAGTTCACCTTGATTATCCGGTGTTCCTTGTCAGAGGGGGTTGTCCCAGATGATTTGAAGGAGGCGCTGGTGAGACTCCTCCCAAAGAAGTCATCACTGGAGCCTGACATCAGGGCGAATTATTGACCGGTCTCCAACCTTCCATTTTTAGGAAAGGTTGTGGAGAAGATTGTGGCACATCAGTTGGGTGATCACCTCATGGCATTTGATATCTATGAGCAGCTCCAGTCAGGTTTTCATCCAGGACATTCAACAGAAACCGCATTAGTGCGGGTGCACAATGATCACCTCAGGGTGAGAGATCGGGGGGAAGGTACAATTCTCATCCTACTCGATCTCTCCTCAGCTTTTGACACGGTGGACCATTGGGTGTTACTTGACCACCTGAGAGACTTCTGTGGACTCACCAGCACTGTCATTCGCTGGTTCGAGTCCTTTTTGACAAACAGGAGACAGAGGGTGGTGATGGGGAATTTTTCCTCATCTTTTAGCCTTCTGTCTTTTGGGGTGCCTCAGGCTTCGGTGTTGTCAATGATGTTGTTCGCCATGTACATACTACCTCTGGGAGAGATCATTAGGAAGTATGGCTTGGGGTTTCATTGTTATGCCGATGATACCCAGCTGTACTTATGCTTTGCCCTGGAACATCTGATGCGGTGGATGTATTAAAGAACTGTCTGGCAGAGATCAATGACTGGATGACCTCCAGCTGGTTGCAACTGAAGCCCGATAATATGGAAGTACTGGTGGTGGAGTCTAACAGGAGGCATGTGGAGTTGCCCCTGGGGCAGACTCTGAACTTGTTCTAGGGGCTGTCCCATTGAAGGTTTCCCCTATGGTGCATAGTCTTGGCATGATATTTGACAGTGGTTTGACGATGGAATATTAGGTGTCTGCCATTGTCAAGGGAAGTTTCTTTCATTTGAGAAACATTGCCAGGACTAAGCACCTGATTCCTCCCATGGACCTCCCCACCTTGGTAGATGCATTTGTCATATCCAGGTTGGACTACTGTAATGTGCTCTACCTCGGGGCCTCTGGTGGCACCCTCCACTGACTGCAGCTAGTGCAGAATGCAGCTGCCAGGTTGTTGATAGGTCAGTTGAAATACTGTCATGTCACCCCGGTGCTGCGTGAACTGCACTGGCTGCCAGTTCAATGGAGGGTGCTTTTCAAGGTGGGCTTACTCATCTATAAGGCCCTACACAGACTGGGCCCTTGTTACCTGGCTAACCTTCTTACACCTGCTGTCTTTTTTCGTCCCCTCCGATCCTCATCGAGGAGCCTCCTGACGATTCCCAGGACAAGATTGAAAACTGCCAGCAATCGAGCTTTTAGTGTCACTGGTCCTGTCTTGTGGAATTTGTTCCCACCTTTGGTTAGGGAGGCCCCATCAGTGGAGGTTTTTAAGACCCGCCTGAAGTTTTATTTGTTTAATCAGGCCTTCTTAGACTCTGTTTGATACTAGTGTTATCAGTCCTTTTTAAAATTAAGAGGGGTTTTAAATAGTTATGGGGTTGTATGACGATTTATTTTGTAAATCTGTATATTAAATTAAACTCCTATGCTTTTGTACGGCACCCAGAGCCTCTGGGATTGGGCGCCAGAAAAATAAAATTTGTCTTGCCTTGCCATTATAAGGTTCATTTTAGCCTTGTGGTCTGCTTGGTAACTGTTGTATCTTGATTAAAAAAATATCTAGTTCCTTAGCCTTGTGGTTTTCTTCTTAATTACCCATTTGTTTTAGGGGGCCTTAGCCTTTGGGAACCTAATTGTAATTTCACACATTAAAAAAAAAGTTGTCAAACGTCTCTCGTCTCTTGACAAAGTACTACCCTGAGAGCACTGAGGTTCCTCCCTGCTGCCACTGTATAAAAAAAGACAGAGACAATAAAGTATTTTTCTTCATTTTATTTTACTGAAAATGTGACCTGAAAAAAAATCTCAGTTCATCCCATTCCACTGTTCGTAATGAAAAAACATTTCTAAATTACAATAACATCTAGGCCCAACCTATCTCCTTCCTGTGGTGGTCATCATGTCACTTCTAAGTTTTGGGTTTAGTGCTTCTTGGAAATGCAAACAGCCTGGACATGATGCAACAGAACAATTACCACCCTCCTCTTCTTTGATGTCTTTGACCATAACACCACCTGATAGTACAACTTCTACTCCAGCTACTACCATAATTAATGTAAAGAAAAAAACAGGTCCATTCTTGTCACATAGCCACAATGCACTTGTAGCAATGCCAAAAGGAAAATCCAGATTTGTCATGGTTACAGTTTGATGCAAAAGATGACATTACCACTAAAATTTGGTCTATGTTTTGTCAAGAGAAATCAGATGCGTTCAGAAAGTGGGCAATTAGAGCTGGTAAAATAAGCAATGTGGATTTGTACATCAGTGGAACTAATAATGTAAAAAAAAGCTAACTGTGAGAGGCATGCTGTATCAGAAGGCCATAAACAAGCAGTGGCTGCTGCTTTAGCTGATAGTATGCCCCCAAGTGGTGAAATTGAAAAATGTATCTTTAAAAAATCTCTATACATATTAGAGAAACTTTTTGATATTGCCTACTACATTACTAAAGGGGAGGACCCCTTCCTGAAATTCAAGGGACTAATATCTCCAGAAAAGAGACATGGTGTAGAAATCAGCGAAGCTTATGCCAATGAGAAAGCATGTGCCACATTCGTCTCAGCTATTGCCAATCACTTAAGAAATCCAATTGTGAGTCACTTCACAGGAGAAGCAACACCATACAGATATCATTCTGTCTTTATGCATTGGGACTACTGACAGGACTACCACGGAGAAGGAGACTGTGTACGCCAAAATTCTTGAAAATGGGGGGGGCACTGTTGAGCCTGAGCAAGATGGCCACTTTTAGACAGAGCTCATCAAAATGACTTGCTTTGGGTGCTAAAAGAAAGAATTATCAAGTCAAACTGGATAGCATCCTGTGCTTAAATCCACATTGGAAGACTAAAGCGACAAAATGGGAAATCCTTGGAAGGATCAGAGCCTTCACAATGGAGCAAAGTCTAAAAATGCTCCCATTTCCTCTGCCACATAGTCTACCCCTCACCATCAGGTCGCAGACATGGAGAATGAAGGAGTGGAACCTTACACTCTCTTGACCTTAAAATAAATAGGCTAATTTCTTCTGTCTCTGGTTTGGCAGAAAAAAATTGATGGTATTGCCAACAGAGTCACCAACCTGGGAACCACAATCAATCTGGTGTTGGCCGAATCCTCAGGAGCCAAGAAGCCATCTGATGCTACTATGGGCACCATTATCAACGTGCTCAAGCAAAATGGACACTTGTGAATGAGACTGAAAACCTTATAAAATCAAACTAGGGCTATGAATATTCATTTTTTAGGTCTCCCGGAGGGCTGTGAGGGAGACCACTTAGTCCTGTTCCTGCATGATTGGCTCCAACAGCAATTTGGAGAAGACACTCATCTGTGCATCAAGGAAATACAGAAGGCCTATAGAATAACAGCCAGAGGTAGGACAGACAACCCTGAAGCCCCATAGGCAGTCCTGGCAGTAACAGATGGTGTGGTGACCAGAGACTATCTACTGGCTCTGGCCAGACAGCACAAAATGGTTTTGTGTAAAGGGGAGATGGTGTGATTATATTTGATAGCACCAGAGCACTCCTATGTGAGGCAGGGATCGAGCACAGCATTATCTTCTCTGCACAGCTAAGAATAACACATCAGGCAAGATCTTCATTTTCTCCGACCCGAAGGATGCTAATCGATGGGCCCAGAAACAAGCTCCGAGAAGAAGACATCCTGTGGAACAAGACAATAACTCCTCGGAAGATGATGAGTCATGAGGAAACAACTGGATTACTTCGTTCAAGAGTGAGGAGAATAAAAGAAACCCGGGTTAAAAAAAAAGTTGTGTAACCCCTGAGAGGGGTGTGCATGAGTATCTATCCAGAACTGTATGAGGACTATCACTCTAAATCATTTTATTTCTTTCTCTTTGGTTTGGTTAGTTACCGAGCATCAATTATAATTAGTGGATGCGGTATATGTTAACTGCTTTATATTTAAAGTTTGACTTTTGTTCACTAGGCTCAGAAAATTTATGCAGTTACAGCTACTTGTTATATCATATTGAAGCTCCCAATGCAGTTATTTTCAAAATTGATGTAGCACTATCTTAATAGAATTAGCACCCTTTGTTTTGCTCTTATTTTAGAGAATGCATGGACTTTTTTATAGTCCCTCCTTGGAGGTGACAGAATCATCGGACTTTACATATTGGAATTGAATAGTATTTCACCATGCAGCTCATGGGATTTCAAAACTCAACTATTAAGTATTGTATTAAAATTGGTATGTAATAGATAGTAGCCTCTCAAGATGTATCTTAAAGCAGTACAATAAGTACTTTATTGTATATTATGAGGAATGGCAACCTCACTGAGTCCAGATTTTATTAACATCTGATATGTCACTGCTTGGAATGTACTTTATTTATTTATATGAAACAATAAATGCCCAGGAACACCTTGAAAATGAGCTTGCTCAATGGTGTTTATGCCTGGTTAAATAAAGTGATTGATTAATTGATAAATATAAAATATAAAAAAAAATTATTGAAAATGGGCAACCTACTATGAAGTTTATAGGATTAATTGTTGTTGATTCTAATGATGCAAGTGGTCTGAGTTCTGCAATGACTTCTGCAAACCCACAATTGTTGGGACAGGACATGTTCATCCTCAAACAGTTATCCTGAATTGGTGCTGGAGCAGATGCTGCTTCCGTCAATGTTGGATGTAATAAGGGTTTGATGGCATTATTGAAAGAAGAGTGCCCATGGCTTCTTGCCATTCACTATGTTTCTCACAGGCTTGAATTAGCAGCTAAAGATGCTTTTAAGAACACATAATTTTCACAGACCATTGACAGCATATTAATATCAATATTCTATTTTTATGAGAACTCCCCAAAACATTATAGAGTTAAACATAGTGGCAGAAGCTAATCAGACTACCTGCATTATGTTTAAAAAATCACAAGGAACACTGTGGCTCTCACGTAGAAAAGACTCTTTACCATGCTGCGCTTCATAATTACAGCAGCATACTGGGTCACTGGGATGAGCTTGTGTCTGACACCAGATGGGATATTCCAGCAGCAGACAAGATGAAAGTTAACCCTTTGGCTGCCACTGACATAATATTCTGTCCTAAAAACCTATGCATTCTAAATCTTCCAGCAGCCTAAGGGTTAAGAGATTTAGAAAACAAATATGCAATGTAAAATTTCTGATCTTCACACACTTCTATTTTGACATATTCACAGGTCCTTCAACTGTCTCCCGTGCATCCAGGATGCACATGAATCCCTTCCCATCATGATGGATACTGTCAGTACAGTACTCTTGGAAATAGAAAATCTCATGACACAGGATGGAACCAAACTGGTCAAGTTCAAGAGAGAAGTGGTTATTAATGAGGAAGGGACAGTAGTGTTCAAAGAAATTGAGCTCCAAGGAGAAATAAGGGATGCTCTTTCAGCCCTTGCAAAGGAACGGGAAGTGACTATAAACAGTGTAGTGGACTGTCTCAACCAACGCTTCTTGGGTTTCGTAGAAGACCCATTCTTAAAGAATGGTACTGTCATTGACACTGCAAACTTGCCTGACAATGATCACGAGCTTTTGGAATTTGGAAATGAGGAGATCCAGTTTCTTATTAACTTCTTCTCTCCAGTCTTGCTGCAGAATGGATGTGATGTGCATACTGCAATGACAGAATGGAAACTGTTAAAACTAAATATTACCAAGTATTAAAAGCAGCTCTCATTCCTTGATGTATAGTGTGTAATCTTCCAGAGAAAATCTCAATACTTCAGCAACATTCTTCATGTCAAGGTATAGTACTTGTGTATCCAATATCAAATGCCATGCTAGAAATGGGCATTTTCAGCTACAAAAAAGGATTTTTTGAGATTGGAGGGCTAACCTGAAGACCAACACCATAGCTGACTTACTTTTAATCTCCATGGAGGGCCCAGAACCACATGATTTTTGAAGTACACAATCAGTGAAACAGTGGTTTGTAAAAACAAAATGTAGGTTGGGAACAAAACCTCACAGGTCCGAAACAGCAGGCAAAAGTAAAGTAGTAGTGGAGGAAGTACACATCACGTCATCTAGTGAAAGTGAGAATGAGGAGGACATCCATCATCCTTTGGAACAAAATTCAGATGAAGATTAATAACTTGTGGGGAATTGTAGCTGCTTGTGATACTTGCTATTTTTAATTTAAACTGTTGGACTCCCCCCTCTCCCAACCGTGACTTGCATTACACAAAATATGTAAAATACAATATATGCCCAAAACAAAATGATGCCACATGTTTGGAATATTCTTTATTTAATGAGATTCTATCTGTCTTTGTGAAGTTTAAAATCTTCCAAGCAGCATTTCTCAGCAACTGTTGTTATTTGCTTGCTTGACTTCTTCTATATAATTCTGCTGAGCTCACTGACTGGCTTTCTGGCCTGGATCTGGTCTTCTGCATTCTCTTCTCTCTTCCTAGTACTACTCTTGCTCTGCCTAGTGCTAGTCTTGGCTGTTTATCCCTGCCAAAGCAAAACAAAAACAACAAACAGAAACATTCTTGTTTTCTAAGATGACTACATTTTTCTTTATTTTTAATTGAATAGCTCCTGGTTGGGTGGAGTAGCTCCTGGTTGACCAAAAAATGTCAATGACCAGGAGCTATTCTTGGCTACCCATTGCCACAACCTTATTTCTGCTCCTGCAAAGGTACAAGAAGCCATATCAAAGATACTCTATTTCTGGTTCCTTGCCCCTCTCCTCTTTATGTACCATTGCTACTGTTGGTGTGGCATCTCTGATCTGTTCCATTCGCTTTGACAGTTTAGTCACTTCCTTGGGATCTGTAAAAGAATAAACCTTGTTTTGAGCAATTAAATGAAGCCTGGCAAGAGGCAATGAGGCAAACTGAATTTGCTTCATTCTGAGTTATTTTCTAACACTGTCAAATGCCTTGTGCCTTTGTTGGGTTGCATAGGACCAGTCCTGAAAGAAAAGGATTTTTGGCCCATCCACCATCATGTTCGATCTCTTTGTAGCAATAAACACCTTGGGCCGGATATTCAGAATGCGCCAGCCAGTGGCGCAAGCTTGGGTGCAGCACAACTAGGCTGCGCTGGAGCCAGGACCAGGCAATATTGAATGGTGATGCACCACGGCTCAGCACAGTTGACTATGGCATGATCAGCGCACATACTATGCATAGTACAGTGGCACTGTGCAAGCACAAGCCACAGAGAGGAAGCACAGTGATGCACCAGTGCAAGTGTAGTTGTGCTAGTTGCATCACCCACGATATTCAGCCGGGGGCATGCAAATGAGGCCATAATCTACTCAAGGTGCAAATGGGGTCATTTGCATGTCATTATGGCCTTATTTGCATGTGATGCACTGGGCATCCCAGCAAAGTGCACCTGGCACCCTGCTAAGCTGCTGATGTTGGGTGTTGGCTCCCTGGTGGGCTATTGCAGCCCCCCCACCCATATGCCTGATCGTGGGCAGTAGTAAAGATAAACACATACCCGTGCCCAATCATGGGCAGTAGTAAAAGTGAACATAATCCTATGTCGGATCGTGAGCAGTAGCAAGAATAATCATAATCCGGGTGGTTTAGTGGACCCCCCTCCCTCCCCGTATGCCCAGTCGCGGGCTGTAGCAATACGAGAGCTCAACCTGGTGGTCCAGTGGTACCCCCCCCTCCTCACTCACCCACAGAGGCTCCAGGCCACCCAGCACCCCCCCCATCATTGGCGGGCAGCAGCACCTTGCCCACACACCGCCCAGCCACCTGCCAAATGACAGTGTACAGTATGATCTGTTTTCCTATTGGGCCACAGTGTGGACCAATGGGTATGCAGACCATACTGCACTACACAGGACCAGATATGTGAATGAACGTGTTCATTCACATATCTGGTCCTGTGTTGTACAGTATGGTCTGCATGCCCATTAATCCACACTGTTGCCCAATAGGCGTACAGATCATACTGTATGCTGTCATCTGAGGGTGTCCGGGCAGTACGTGGGCAGGGTGCTGCTGACTACCGATGATGAGAAGTGCTGGGTGGCCAGGGCCCTGTGGGTGGGTGGGGAGGGAGTACCACTAGACCACCAGCTTGAGCTCAGATTGCTACAGCCTGCGACATCAGGCATACTGATGGGAGGGGGTCCAACAGACCACCAGGATTATGATAATTTTGCTACTGCCTGTGAACGGGCATAGGACCATGTTTATCTGTACTACTGCCCGTGATCAGGCATAGGAGTATGGTTATGTTTACTTCTGCCTGCAATCAGGCATAGGATTTTGTATCTGTCTACTACTGCCTGTGAGCGGGCATAGGATTTTATTTCTGCTTCCTAGTTCCCGCGATCGGGCATACACGATGGGGGGGACCACTGGACTACCAGGGGGGACTGGGTGTTTGCGGATGGTGTTCCTGCTGGGTGGGTGGCCACCCTCAGCTGGCAGCTTTTGTGTTGTGCCTTGCAATACAGCCACCCACCTGTGGGTGGCCAGCATTTGAGCCTCAAATTTCAGCATATGTGCCGCACATCCTGGGCTGACTATCAGGATGTGCCACATATGCATGGGCACACTCCCTGCATCTGCACTGCATAGGATTGCCTTACACCCCGGTGCATCGGGATTTGCACTGCGTCGGGCAGCCTTTTCAATATCCTGCCAGGGCGCAATGCGGGGTTGTGCCAGCGCAGCTCTGTTGTGCAAGGTGCAACCCCTTTGAATATCCCAGCCCTTGTCTTCGTCTCTGGTGGACATAAAACTGAGAAGTACAGTTGTTGGATATTCAGTCCTGGATACTGCTCTGCGAAGGGTAATGTGGTAGGCTCGCTGTAACCGAAAGGGCTCCACAAGGTGCAACTCTGTGTGGAGCCATTGTTCCATGAAATCAAGAATGATGTCTCCTCCAGTTGCCTCTGGTATATCCAGGACTTCTGTATTTCAGGCATGGAGAAGATGCTCAGAGTTTTCCAGTCTTATCTTTAGAGTGTGTTTTCTTTAACCAGGAAATCTGCAACAGTTAAGGGCTCGATCTGCTGTTTTATTTGCCTCCACAGCATTCAGCTTAACAGTAGCAATAGTCTGTTCAACTGTAGTGATTTTGTTTGTGATGGAGTCAAGGTTTTCATCCACTGTTGCAATTGATGAGTAAAGTTGAGCAACAATTTTTTTTTATAGTGCCTCCAACGCTGCTGCAGTGCAGTCCTCTTAAGTCCGAGGCCCTAGCAATATCCATCAAAATGCCAAGAGGTTGAAAAAAATTGAGGGATCCTTGATTTTGAGTCATCGCTTTCCATGGGTTTCCCATGGTGGAGAAAGATTGTGTCTGGGTTCAAACTGATCTAGACAGTCTTGACTATCAGTATATAGTAATCATTCCTAATATCTGCAGTTTGGAAGGCTATTATTTCAAGAAATAATGAAAGCCATGCAGGACTGAGAGTTCTGCAAGTTGCTGCTACTCAGCATGATGGCTAGCTAGGCCCCCCCTTTCACCTTTACACAGCCTCACTATCCCAATCAGAATACTCATGCCTTCCCAGTTTACCACACTCTTCCAGCTCAGAATACAGTACCTAAACCCAGCCCCCAGCTAGCTTCCCACACTGTGAAAAACCATGATCACACGTAACCCAACAACTCTCACCTTGCCAGAATCTCACAAACTCTTATCACAGTATAAAGCCCCAATTTGCTTGCCCTCTTAAACTCAACTCATAGTGCCCAGCCCCATATAGCATACCATGCTCCCCCAGCCACCATCTAGCTTGCCACATGTCCCAGCCGTGATCAAAGTACCTTACCCACCACCCAGAATTCCACACTGTCTCACATGCTAATCAGTGCTCCCAGCAATCACTGAGCTTGCCATACCGTCCCAACCCCTTCACAGTATCTGGTCCCTTACAACTTTTATGACCCACCAAAACTGTGATTACAATCCCAAGCCCCCTACCAGTTACCCCACCCCCACTCAGCTTGCCACCCTTCCAAACTATCATCATAGTACCCATCCACCATCCTTGTTTGCCACACTCTATTAAACCCTGATCACAGTACCCAGACCCCATATAGCTTGCCATACCCTCCCAAACTACATTCACATATACCCCACTACTTCTCAACTTACCTCACCCTACTTTAGCCTGACTGTATTGCACTGTCCCACTAGCTTTATTCACCCTCTCTTATACTGATCACAGTTCACAACATCCTATCCATCTTGGTATACCCTCCAAAATGCCAACTATTAGTTACCATCTAGTCAGTCACTCCCTTGACCAACAAAATATGTCATAATTAGGTTTACCACCTCTATAGACAGATTTTGTAGGAATTAGCCAACTGTTGAGTTTGATCCACAAAGATGCCTGGGATACCCATAAACCATGTGTATTTTGGTGAGGAACTTTGAACCTGTTACAGGAGGTCCCTGCACCCTTATTGGTACCCCCAGAGGTACACTGTAGCTAGCTAGTATTTAGGCATATGTTCTACTAACATATAGGGCTAAGGGCATCTACCGTACAAGAGTAGATGTCAGGATATGCTTGCATTTTATTGTTATACACTTTTCTTTCTAATACATACATATATGTATTTCTTGCTTACAAGATGTTAGGACATTTATGTCCTTGTAATGATTATGATATATGAGTCGGCATTGCCATCTTTTGGTGATTTGTGCTATTACACTGATATATGTATAACTGTACTCCATTGTCTTACAAAGTGATGATTCTTACAAAATTGTATAATGTTATCTTGGACTGCAAAGCCACCTCTAATTTAGCCAATGGGGCTCATCTTTGTAAATAGAAATATTTCTGTCTTACAGTAACCATGGTAATTGTCATAGGTATATAATGTAAGACATCATGTCTTTTACCTCGGAGACCCCAAGAGACATGGAGAATCCTCGAGGTATAGGGAATGCTTAGCATTGGCTCCCAGTTCATATTGGTAAGAACTGCTTAGGGCAACTGTGATTATCCTTTTTGGTAGTAATGAGCAAGTTTATTACTCTTATGCAATGTGTCTGTGATTCCTTGCATTCCCACTATTGCCAAGAACCTAAGAGTGAGGTTTAGACCTCCTGACAAACCCTTGGTCACATGAGCACATGTTGGTATTCACATGCCCCAGCAATGCAAGTGCAGACTCTGAACCCGCTCATAGGGGGTTTAAATATTCTGGGGCAGAGTGGAACCAGACACTGGGCACCCAACTGCCCAGACTGGCACCACAGTACATCCCATACTCCATGCATTGCACTGGATAGTAGGATGTGGTAGTCCTCCAAGAAATACCATGTGCCAGTATGGGGAAAATAATTTAAAGAAAACAAATCTGTGGTATTTTTTGCCTCTCAGTCCTCCATGCCATATCAGATGGCTATAGTAACAGGTTGAGGGAGGGCATTTGGGCTGATCAATGTTCCATGGAGGTCATGCTGCAAGGATACATCAGCACTACAGCACAGATCTCCATGGTATAGCTTGGATGTCTTCTGCATAGCTTCAATGGTATGGAAAAATCTTTGTTGATCACATAATGACTTTGCCCTCCTACCCAACCATCCATTTAGAGTTGCAGAAGGAGCGGAATTGGGTGTGGAGAGGCAGATGTACCAAGTGCATGTAGCTGTCTGGCTTCTGTGGAGTGCTTTACATATGTGAAGGGGTGCACTGCTACCATTAGCCTCCCTCCACACCTATAGAGGACATCTGGACTCCACTGCTTCCCTGTTTATGTTTCTATTAGGCCTGGAGTGATGCTGGAGTGCATAGGGTTGGGCATCTCCAGCAGTGGAAGGGTGTTGGGACTACCACTGTACTACTCTCAGGTATG
Source organism: Neoceratodus forsteri (assembly GCA_016271365.2). Lineage (NCBI taxonomy): Eukaryota > Metazoa > Chordata > Ceratodontiformes > Ceratodontidae > Neoceratodus > Neoceratodus forsteri. The sequence goes on from CM057457.1 coordinate 127,953,315, forward strand.
CCTCCACCTGGAATATTGTGTCCAGTTCTGGAAACCACATCTCAGGAAAGCCCTAATGTGGAGGCAGTCCAGATAAGGGCAACCAAGATGGTTCAGAGGTTGCGAGGGAAGCCCTTATGAGGAGACACTGATGGATCTTGATATGAACACTCCAAAAGACAGAAGTGCAAGTGGTTATATGATCGAGACCCTCACCTCACAGGAAAGAACAGTATGTAGAAATGGTATCTCTTCTAAAGAAGGATGAGCTCCAGGATTGGGGGCATGAAAAGAAATCAGAGGGGGAGAATTTCAGGAAGGACTTAAGAAAATACTTTTTCACGGAAGCGATGGTAGAAGCTTAGAACCAACTGCCAGTTGAAGTTGTGGAGGCAAGAATGGTGGAAGGTTTTACACATACATTGGAAAGACACAGGGGTATATTACAGAAACAAGGAGAGGGCTGGTCCCCAAAGACCAATTAGGGTCTGTGGAGGTACAATAGAAAGAGAACCCTTGGGCAGACTAGGTGGGCCTACCTGTCCTTTTCTGCTGACAATATACTATGTTTCCATTGTGGAACTGGCATTTAGACACTGCCAAATCTGGCATATAACAACAATATACAGACTAAAAATTATGAAAATATATTATTTAAAAGCAGTTCTTAAAGTTAACAGGAATGCACATTGAATTTATGTCTTCCAAATTAAACTGGAAGTAAAGTCCTATAAGAGAATATAACTTTCAAATGTGAAACTTCATGGTGTAATTCCAAGCTGCTAATACTCCATAACCACCATATGTGGCCAGCCATGACTGATTTTTTCTTCATAATATAGGAGTGTTCCAGTCCATACTCAAGCGGGAAGCATGATTTTCAGGATGCTGGATTCTCTAAATGGTATCAGTGCATAGCCAGCTTCCATTTCTATTGTTCAGAATGGAACCTGGCAAGCCAGTCTAATTGCACAGCACTATAAGACACAAAACAATAAGAGCAGACTGTCCATCATGGGATGATTGCAGAGTCTGGCAGGGTATAATTCCATACTGGAGTTCAGCTCTGAAGATTCACAAACCTTTTTTTTTTCTCATCAAGCTTTTTGGCCCTCTATCTCTGTCCACTCCATTACTTGGTTATGGTGGAATACCATTGAGCCCCTTTTGCAACCACAACAACCCCTACTGCTCCTAATCCCACCATCCGGATGGTACAGATGCACAGTGCAGGGTCCTAGGCAGTCACTAGATGTCATCATGATGATGGCATGGTTTACCTCCCTTCCACCTCATGTGATGCTAAGCGCTGCCTCTGGCAGCTTTGATTATGTAATGGGGTCCAGGAATGCTGGAACCTGATTGGCTGACTGGCACCTTTCAGCCATGGTAAATCCTGGCATAACCCATATAAAAGGTGCCAGTCAGCCGCATCTAGAATCACCCCCCTGTTGAAATCAGTCTGACCCCCTCGAACATCAATGTGAAAAACTGCCATTATGGCTCATCGCTAAATGGTAGTCTCCAACAACTCCCAGTACAACACTTGCCAGTATCTCTTCAATAGTGTGAATACCCATATTGCAGACAAAACAGTGTGAACTCTTCCCCCATAATCATTTTTACACAGCTCATGTGGCAAGCATTTTTTTTCTTCTCACTGTCAAACTTTTCAATCAATCAATCAAAATCTTTATTTAACCAGGTGAATACCATTGAGCAATGCTCATTTTCAAGATGGACCTGGACAACATAGAAACATAGAAGTTGATGGCAAATAAGGACCGCAAGGCCCATCCAGTCTGCCCATTTCTTTTTTCTACCTTATGAATGTGCCATCAGCCTTTGCTCTGTCAATGGCCTATCTATTCATACTCATCTGTATTGCTCCCTTATGCCTATCCCATGCCTGTTTGAAGCCCTGCATTGTATTCATATCCAGCACTTCCTGAGGTAAGCCATTCCATGCATCCACCCCCTTTCTGTTAAAAAGAACTTCCTCACATTACCCCTTAATCAGCCTCCCTCTAATCTCATGCTGTGTCCTCTTGTCCTGCTATTTTTTCTTATATTGAAACATGTTAGACTCTTTTACATTGTTAATGCCCTTAAAGTGTTTGAATGTTTCAATCAAATCACTTCTTTCCCTCCTTTGGTCCAGGGTAGACATACTGAGTTCTGTTAATCTGTCCTGATATGTTTTCTGATGCAGTCCCTGCACCATTTTGGTTGCCCTTCTCTGGACTGCCTCAATTTTGTTAATGTCCTTGTGAAGGTGTGGCCTCCAGTACAGCATGAAGTACCCCAGATGAGGCCTAACCAGTGTCTTGTAAAGAGGGATTATTACCCCTCCTCTTATGGCTTGTGATACCCCTACTAATTCACCCCAACATCCCCCTAGCCTTACTTACTGCTTTAGTGGTCTGCTTGGATGATGTCAGGTCAGCTGTGATGATGATACCCAAGTCTCTTTCTTCCCTTGTGACTGTCAGCAACTCCTCTCCCAGCCTATAGGTGGCTTCAGGGTTTCTCTTCACTATATGCATGATCTTGCACTTCTTTGCGTTAAACCCCAGTTGCCACTCATCTGACCATTTTGCCAGTTTATCCAGATCTCTTCTTATTCTGACCACCCCATCTGGATCATCTACTCTACTGCAGATCTTGGTGTCATCTGAAAACTCAAACCTTACCCTCCAGGCCATCTGCAATGTCACATAATAATAATGTACACAAGGATTACACAACCAACAATATAAGATGTAATTGCACAGAAACAGATGCCATGAATCTGATATCATGACATATACAATAGTAATTACAAACATATAAGAAGTCACAACGAATAAATAATATGAACACAATGGCCTGAAGGAAACCAGAGGAAGGAGTCAAGAATGTTGTATAAGGTTATTAAGAAGATTTCAGCGGGGGGTGGGTGGGAGGAGAAGGAGGTAGCAGAGAAAAGAAAGTAGAGGAGATGAAACAGAGGGTCCCAAGGGTAATCCACAGTATACCAGAGACTGTTGTCATAGCCAAGTGGATTTCATACAGACTGTATATTGGGATTGGTAGTGGGGACGTTCTCAGCTTAAGGGTATGACCGTTGGATATGGTTGCAATCACATATAACAGTGGCGAGTGAAGGAAAGGAATGAGAAGGAATGTGAAATTAGGAGGAGGCAGGAGGGGGAAGTATAAGGGAGGGGGAAGAGGATGTTTATGGGATAGCATGTAACTGCTACTAGATCCACTCCTAAGGATGAGACAATGATCATGGGGAGCAATTACTAACATACTAAAATGCCAGCAGAATAGGCCTAATGGTCTTTCGTGTCTGCTTGTTTGGTCAGCACCCACCCTGGGGGCTGACCTTACTGACCCCCTCACCCTTTCTGGCTTCTCCCTTCCCAGTCCCAGCTATTCCTACTGCACAGGACATTGCATACAGAACCCTTACCCTGTACCTCTCCCACCCCCTCTTGAACCCCTCCACTGTCTCTGCTTCCACCAGCCCCCTGGGCAGTGCATTCCATGGCTCCACCACCCTCTCAGTGAAGTAGCACCTCCTCCTTTCTCCCCTGAATCTCCCCCTCCAGCTTCCACCCATGCCCTCTAGTTGCCCCCCTCCTTCCTTCAGAGCACCCTGACTGCTCCTCCCCTATTTAACTCCTTCATGTACCTGAAGACCTCTATCATGTCCCCACGGTCCCTTATCTCTTCCAATGTGTACACATTTAGCTCTTCAAGCCTCTCCCCATTGGGCCTGTCCCCCAGGCCCCAGATCATTTTGATTGCCCTCCTTTGGACCCTCTCCAGGAGTTCAATATCCATCTTTAAGTGTGGCCTCCAAAACTGCACGCAGTACTCGAGGTGCGGCCTCACCAAGCAGTTATACAGAGGGAGTATCACTTCCCTCCTTCTGGAGGTGATCCCCCTAGCGATGCATCCCAGCTTCCTGTTGGCTTTGGCCGCTGCCCTCCTACAAATCTCAGAGTTGTTCATCTTGACATCCACCAACCCCAGGTCCCTCTCAGCCATTGAGACTTGTAGCATTCCCCCCCCCCAGGGTGTACACTTGGCCCAGGTTTCTGGCTCCCAGATGCAGTATCTTGCATTTCCCTGCATTGAATCTTAGCTTCCACTTTCTAGACCACCTATCCAGGGCCTCCAGGTCCCCCTGTAGGGCCTCCCTCCCCTCCTCCCCATCCACCATCGCCCCCAGCTTTGAGTCATCCACAAAGAGACTCATCTCACTCCTGATACCCTTCCTTATGTCGGAGATGTAGGCGTTGAACAGGAGGGGCCCAAGGACCGATCCCTGAGGGACCCCGATAATGACCCTCCTTGGAGATGAGACTATCCCACCAACCACGACCTTCTGGGTCCAGTTCTGGAGCAAATTGCCTATCCATCTGATCATCTGGTTTCCCACCCCATTTCTCCCAGCTTATTCAACAGGCCCACATGAGGAACAGAGTCATATGCCTTGCTGAAGTCAAGATAGAGGACGTCCACCAGTCTACCCAGGTCCAAGGCACTCATCACCCAGTCATAGAACTCCACAAGGTTTGTCTGATATGATTTCCCCGGGAAGAATCCATGTTGTCTATCATCCAGGCACCCCGAATTTTCCAGGTCCCCCCCAGCCTCTCCTTGACAATACCCTCCATCACCTTGCCCACCACCGATGTCAGGCTAATGGGCCTGTAGTTCCCTGCCACCTCTCTTGATCCCCCCTTGTGGATAGGCACTATATTCACCACCTTCCAGTCCTGGGGCACCCACCCTGTCCTCAGAGAGATGCTGAAAAGCTGCACCAGGGGTTTTTCCAGAGCATCCACCAGTTCCTTCAGCACTCTGGGATGTAAGTTATCTGGCCCCGGTGCTTCCTCCATCTTAAGGGACCTGAGGGCTTCCATCACTCTCTCTGCCATGATTTTCACCTTCACTACCTCGTCCCCCTGCTTTGCCTTCCCCCTCCTGCCAGTGATGGCCCCCCTCTTCCCAGACATGCCGATTGGCAAGGTTCCCCTCCTCCTCAGTTTCACCATCTCCTCCCATGTATGATGCAACCCCACTCATTTTCCTTGGTGAAAACTGAGGCAAAGTACTCAGCCTGCCCCTCCAGGTCTTGTGCCCATCCCTCCATGTTTTAATCCTGCTAATCTGCCCCTTCACCCTTTGTTTTTCCCCAATGTATCTAAATAACCCCTTGTTCCCTCTCCTAATTTCCCTGGCCAGGTTCTGCTCCTTCCTTGCGTTAGCTGCCCTCACCACCCTAGTGGCCCTTCTGGCCATTAGCTCGTACTCCCCTCGATCCCTTTCACTCATTGAGCACTTGAAATGCCTATAAAATGCCTTCTATATCTATATCAGGTTATCAAACAAGATAGACTTTGATTAGAACAGTATAATGTGATGCACAATCTATATTTCTCCCCTGAACAACTACATAAAATGGGAAAGCTTCCATCTCCCTTATGCCACAGATGTAATGAATACCCTGGTGACCTTTATCATATGCTTCCATCTTGTTTTAAAGTATCAGCTTTTTGGCATAATATCAGGAATTCACTGGACCCATTTCTTCGGCTACAGACACTATTTAGCCCCGAAGTTTGTCTTCTTAACAGTTTTCCTCCAGGAACTATCAAACGTTGAAAGCACATATTGCCTTGATTTCAGCTGTGGCTAAATTAATTATGAGGCATTGGATAGATAAAGATCTCCTTGTAATAATAGAATGGCACAAATAAATGGTACTGGCGCTCCAACTGGAAAAGCATATTGCCTCATTATCTAACAGAAATCAGAATTACTTAGATAGATGGGGCCTGCTAGAAGCTTCACTCATAGTATGGAATCCATAGATTACCTTTGTCTGCCATAATTAGTTGGACAATTTTTAGCCTACCTTTACTTTATAGAACTTGGCATGGGGTTAGATTTTAGTGGGTGGTTTGAAAGGGAAGGATACATTAGATTGGGGTGCTACAGTGTAAGTTTATCATAATATTGTAGCTTTGTAGTATGGTAATGACATTGACCTATTGTTTATCTAGAATGAAGCTCTAACCCTGCTTACTTTGATGTTGTTTTTATATACTGGCTTCTTTGTTATTATATGACACCTTTGGTTGTACTGTATTTGGAATAAAGCATATTGAATAAAAAAATGAAACTTTGAGGCTGTTTTACCTCCCAGATCAAGAAAAAGGCATCCCTCGGCTCGTCACCCCAAGCGTCAGCACCCCAAGATATGGGCCACCTCAACAAGCCCCTGACCAGAGCACGGGCATAGAATCCATCCGGGCTTTTATGCCAAATCCGTATGCACCACTGCAACTATACAATCCAGAACCACAAGGGGGAACTGTAGTGATAGTATAATATGTTGATTATTGTGACTCAATTTTGTATTATGTGACTCCATTTTGTATTATGTGACTCCATTTTGTATTGTGTGACTCCATTTTACATGCTGCTTCATTTAATTGGTGTTTTGCTCTTTAGATAGCCTCATTATTATGTTTTGCTTCAGACAGTGTATTTTGCTGACTTGAAGGTTGCATATTATCAGGCAACTTGTTTTTGTAGTTTTGTTTAAACTTCTGCTTAGCTCATAGTGTTCTAGGCACCAGCCAGTGTTTGGAGCACAGTGACCTAGCAGGTGTGGGGAATTCTGAGCAGTCCTTATCAGTGAATTTGCAACATCCTGGAAGCCCGCCAGCTTCTAGAATGTGGGAAAATAACACAATGAAGGCTGCATGGTTATTTTAGCATAGAATAAGATATAAATGTAGCTTTCTCAATGCCTGGTTAGAAGCCTCTCCTGCAGGGTGGACGCTTCGCTGTTGGGCCAGTTCGGTTGAGAGACTCTAGCCAGGCTGACAAGGGGCTTCCAGCCATTGGAAGAGGGTTGGATGATGCTTTATTGAATCGGTGATGTATAACCTTTTGTATTATATTTTGTTATAATAAAGCTTTGGCTTGCTGTACTTATTGTTTTGTTATTGTGTGTATGTGAGTGTGAGTGGGCAAATAGCTGCTTGGTTTGAGTTGGCAGAACATTTTTGGCGAGTCGGCAGGATTCAAAATAAATGTCTATTTTAGGAAGAAGGATGAGTTCTTTTTTTAAAGGTGTATTAAGGCTCAAATAAGCAAGGGCAACTGCCCTTTGTACTTATAATTTGTGCTTGCTGCAAGTATATACTATTAGAGACCAATGATGGCTTTCACAGTTCAGGCTGCTTTAGGAGAAAAGCAGCGCTGGATTAAATAAAGTTAGATAAGCAACATCTAGAAAGAAAATAAACTACTGTGGATGTATGCACAGTAAGTGATTACAGATGGGATGATTTGAAAACTCCCCCATGTTGCCTATCTGTGTAGTTTCAAGTTTTTATCAATTTCAGTTCCCTTGCCTCTATAGAGGCTGAAACATTTGATCCTAAACCCAAGTACTGGGGACTCTACCAGATGGATCTCAACCTAGTACTGTTAGAGATTTTTGTTTGTTTTGTTTTTAAACTGCAAACCAGAGCTCTGGAAAAGACTTGGTTTGGCAGGTTACTAAAATGGCCAAAAAAAACTTTGAAAGGGTTAAAACCTTGAAAGAGTTAATAGCTGCAGCGTTTGAAATTATCAGAAGGTCCTGCAGTCAGTTTTCTTACTTAGACTAGTGTATCGGAAAAGAAGAAGAAAATACCTTGCACCGGTAAGTCTGAATTTTTTATTCAAAGTTGTTTTATGTCTGTCTGTTCTCATGCATATTTTCTAGCTTATATCTGTGTTCTGTAATTATGTTCTGTTGTCAAGGTTAGAGATAGGATTGACTGCTTTCAGTGCACAACATGTTACAGTAAAAAAAAAAGAAGAGGAGGAAGCTTTTTGCCTCATAGCTGACTGTTTTAATTGGCTTTGTTTTTAATGGAACATTTGTGCTGCCTAGATAGGGTCAGTGAAGAACTTTTGTTTGCTTGGAGCAGGTAGTGTTGATGGTGAAGAGTTATGACGTCATATAGATTGCAATGTGCAGAAAGAGTTGTAGTTTGCAAGCAACGTGCCAAGCCACTGCTAGGTGAAAATGTAATGTGTTAACAGCTATAAATGGCTTTATCATACTTCTAGTTAAAACCAGAAACTTTTTGCAAAATGGCAGAGTGCCATATTTTAGTTATGTGCCAAAAGGTGTAATCATGTTATACGAGATGTGTTCACTTACAGATGATGTGTTTAAACAGTGTTTTGTTCTGGAAAGATTTGGCATGGCAATATGTATAAATGTGTTGGTTTAAAATTGTCAGTGTTACAAGACAGGCAGGAGCAACACATATCTAAACCACGACAGTTTCTAATGGAACTATGGGCATTACCTCAGCAAATTGGTGTGAAACAATGTCAGTCTTATTTTGTGTTAAGTATTTCTTTTGTGTGTGTGTATGTGTGTGTACTGTCTTGGCCACCAGTTTTATTGTGTAAAGATGTTTTAATATTGGTGGTGTTCAAGGACACTACAGGAATGGCTGGGTTTGAATGACCCTTGCATGCACACTGTGACCTTTTACACGTTATTTGACCTTCTTGTGTTTCAACATTTTATGTTACTACCAGTTCAAACTTGATGTATTCCATGCCTAAAGCACAACTTTTCACAAATGTATGTTTTCATGAAGGCACACCAAGAGTGAACCATGTAATTTGACTTTTTATTGCAAAACTAGTATTCTAAGTGAAGAGGAACAAACTTTAATTTTGAAAAAAGGACTATTTCAGCTGTTTTTGAGAGTTTACCATCTACAGAGATACATACATACGGTATTACCATCAATCTGGACATTTTGTCATGCTTAGGATAAGGGAACCCAGGGACGCTTTGCTTCTTTCATCCTATGGAAATAATCTTGTTTTATTTTTAAACTGATGTGTGTTTGTTTTTGTTGTTTGTCTGTGTTTCACAGCTAACCTTTTTATTGCTAATACCCACAAAGGTTGCAAGGTACATATCATATTTATACTGATTCATGGTCTGTAGCCAATGGTTTAACAACCTGGCTGCCCACTTGGGCTAAGGATGAGTGGAAAATTTATTCGAAAGAAATATGGGGAAAAGAACTGTGGCAGGAAATATGGACTATGGTGCAAAATACTCAGACCACTGTATTTCATGTTGATGCTCATTGTGCTTCAGATACACTAGAACGATGGTATAATTCTATTGCAGATAAAAAGCTAAGATTCTTCCAGTGGATATTGAAGAAACTCAAAGTCAGCAGTTATCAGGGCTGGCAAATGAGCACATCAAAAATGTGGACATTTGGGAGAGAAAGCCACTTACAGGTGGGGTATAGTAGGGTGTACCCTAACATTGGATTTGGTTAAACTGTTATTGCTCAGTGTCCTATATGCCAACATGGGCAACAAAGACCAATCCTCATATTGTGAAAGGACAATTGGGGAGAGCCTTACGAATGTGAAAGAGAATTTGCATGAAGCATTACAAATTCCACCGAGACATTTTGGTTGGATAGCACCTAAATCAGAACTAGCCCTCAAGGGAATACAAATTTTGGGAGGGGTGATTGATTGTGATTACCAAGGAGAAGTGAAAGTAATTTTGTTGAATAGTAGAGAACAAAATCTGTTAATTCAACAGTATGACAGAGTGGCTCAATTGTTAATTATTCCAGTTAACAAAATGACCCCTATAAAGGGACAAGCCCCCACACTCTTAACAGCAAGGGGGATAAAGGTTTTAGATCTACAGAGGTTTTAACTAATGAAAGCAAAATATGGGTTACAAACCCAAATGGCCCTCCTGAACCAGCTGAGGTGATAGCCACCGGACGAGACAACACAGTGTTAATTATCAGATCAGGGAAAGAAAATGGGAATATTTGCCTGCACATAAATGTTATCTTCGAGAATAATGAAATTTGTGTCTTTCTAGGTCCAGCAATGGATTTTAAAGGAATGCTGGTGTGTCTTATGGTCCATTTGGCAGAGCTAGTTACCCCTGGAGGAAGGATTCAAAGGGTTAACTGTAATGACACTGGTTGTAAAGGAACCTGGAGTTGGAAAATGATACCAAAGATAGAACCCAGGGAACTTTAGCTGCCCATCCGGACAGAAGTGTGGTACTGAACATGACATTTTCACCAGGGTCAATCTCTGGATGACAACTGGTGGCTCAGGACAATATGCCTACGAAACAGATGAAATCTCTTTGCAGAATAAGACTGCTATTAAATGTTGCAACTTCCACCTAATAGTTGCATGGTGACTGTACAACATAGACTTGATTGCTGCATGAATCAAACAGACATTTTCAATGCAAGTATTACTTTGATTGACATAGACACGTTATTCTGCATAAATGCTACTGCACAACTAATAGAACTACTTGGCAGATCACATTACAGTGTTGAAAAATCATCCTGTAATTAGCAATGATAGTATAGTTAAGGTTCCATCCACATGTACATCAGTAGCGCGAGCGGTATCAGAAAAATGTAATCCATTTTAACATAACGTTTATGTTTAGTAGAAAATGCAAATATAAAAGAGCTTGGTATGATACGCTATTAGGTGGAGCAGGGGCAGGCATGGGAATTTTAAATAGTGTGGATATAGAAACTTGACTAACAGGCTTCAGGCAGTAGGAATTCGATGTATTTAGCTTAATTAACTTACAAGCTCAATGGATGCCAACTGTTTTCTACCCCAAAGAGTAACTTTGAATTATGATTTTGAGTTCTTGCAGTTATTTAATGCTTCACAGGTATGGGGAATGGGAGTAGCAAATATTTTGCAATTTATTGATTGGACAGAATGCACAATGCGACATATGTATTATATAATGCAAAATAAGGTGCAGAGTGATTTAATGAGTAATAATGAATATGTGTGAGGACCGTGTTCAAATCATGGATTCCTAGTAATCGCTGATTGTAATGTCATCCACTACAGTAAATGCATTAGGTCCCTGATAATGAGCAGAAGCTTATTTTGTATTGAAGCTCTAATATTTTAGATCAATCAAGATTGAATATCTCGTTAAATAAAATTAAACAGATAATTCAGGAAACAGATGTAATGCAGGCTCATTTGGCAATAAGAAATAAATCATTAGTGCAAAGTCAGATGCAAACTACGATAGTTAAAAATAAAATGATTGATTTAAGTTCCAAGATTCAACAAGAGACTACTCATTATCTGGGATATTTTACAGGATGGTTCCATCAGCTACAAAAGTGTTAAATATTCTGATACATCCTATCATAATCATTGCTGTAGTGACTTGTTACTTATCATGTTATATTGTAGTAATTTTGCTATGGTACTAATATCCTATCGTCGTATTCTACAATAATCAAAGGACCGAATGTAGTGATAGTATAATATGTTGATTATTGTATCCATTTTGTATTATGTGACTCCATTTTTGTATTATGTGACTCAATTTTGTATTGTGTGACTCCATTTTACATGCTGCTTCATTTAATTGGTGTTTTGCTTTTTAGATAGCCTCATTATTATGTTTTGCTTCAGACAGTGTATTTTGCTGACTTGAAGGTCACATATTATCAGGAACTTGTTTTGTAGTTTTGTTTAACTTCTGCTTAGCTCATAGTGTTCCTGAACACCTGCCAGTGTTTGGAGCACAGTGACCTAGCAGGTGGGAATTCTGAGCAGTCCTTATCGTGTGAATTTGCAAACATCCTGGAAGCCCGCCAGTTTCTAGAATGTGAAAATAAACACAATGAAGGCTGCATAGATTTTCTTAGCAGGAATAAGATATAAATGTAGCTTTCAATGCCTGGTTAGAAGCCTCCTCAGGGTGGACGGATCGCTGTGGGGCCAGTTCTGTCTGAGAGACTCTCAGCCAGGCTGACAAGGGGGCTTCCCAGCCATTGGAAGAGGGCTTGGATGATGCTTTATTGAATCGGTGATGTATAACCTTTTGTATTATATTTTGTTATAATAAAGCTTTGGCTTGCTGTACTTATTGTTTTGTTATTGTGTGTATGTGAGTGTGAGTGTGAGTGGGCAAATAGCTGCTTGGTTTGAGTTGGCAGAACAGGAACCAACGTAGATGCAGCATTGCTGACAGAAAATGGGAAGGCCACCACTACATTACAGAGCAAATCATGGGCAGACATCTTGGTCTCCCCCTCAGGCCCACGAATGAGCTCCTCATCACCCTCGGCTATTGGAATGGCCAGCCAATCTCTTAAGCATGCAGTGACTGATGAAGCTCGATCAAGGACTTATTCATATACTGTTACATGAAGCACTGCTAGATAAGTGATGGTCTTGCTTGATATTGAAACTGGGGTATTTGACCTGAAGGAGCTGTTTGCACCCCCTAGATTTTTTGTTTTCCATCCCCCCTCACTCCCCCCTTTTCCAACTTCTTCTACCTACTTTTCATCCCTATTCCCTCCTTGTACCTTATCAAGACACCTCAGATTGTGCTCTGCAGTGATTGTGACATGTGCACTCCTTCTAAATGGACCCCATGACCCTACTTTCCCTTCCCTTATAAAGCTGAGAGACATCAATTTTCTCCTTGCAATGCAGGGTAAGGCATTGCCCTCTTTCTATACCCCCTGAGTGCATGAAAGCCTTGTAGCATATGCTGGTCTTTACCATGGGGCATCCCCTGTCTTTTTTTTTCTGGTATTGTAGTTGTGGTCATTATGTTTGTTATTTGATTGTTTATCTGTTGTGACGCCCTTTGTAAGCTGTAGTCTACAAGGCAATCCTGCATGGATGGAATTTATGATGGACAGTTATAATAGTGTCTTGGAATTTCCTCAGCCCTTTGTTTCCTATTTGTTTGGAAACTAGATATGCTATCACATGAATTTTGGATTATGGTTGACATAAATTTAATTACTTGGAACGTGGAGGGTCTTAATACCCCAGTAATGCATTTGCAGGTCTTAGGACACCTCAAAAGGCTGGTAGCAGACGCCGCTTACTCCAAGAGACTAAACTTAGGAAAGCAGATAATGATATTTTAAACGGCATGGTGTGTCATGTTATCTCATCCTTTGCCCCTGACGCATAAGTAGGGTCGCCATCTTGGTGCATAGTTCTTCAATGTCATTGGTTAAGTCCAAGTGGACACCTCTGGATGATGGGTATTGTTTTTTCACTTCACCGCAAGGCTCTAGTGGTTGTCAATACATATGGCCCTAATGAGGACCAACCAGAATGTTTTTGTTCTGGCATAGCATCTCCTCCATAGTTGCAGTGAATACCAGTGGTCCTGAGGGGGTCTTAATATCCTTGATCCTGAGTGCCGTTAGGAACACAAATGTCGAGATAAACACTCAAAGGCCGAAAGGCATCCATAACTTATGTCTGATGGGACTGTAAGATGTTCGGATAGTCTCCATCCGGGACAGAGATTATATGTATTTTTTTCTGTTCCCAAATCCCATTCCCACTTGACTATTGGTTAGTGTCCCATGTCAGATGAATGTGTTCGATTCTCAGATTCTTCTGATGGTGATTTTGGACTCTCCAGTTCGATTGTTTTAACTTGGGGCCCAGTGGCAGTGTGTCAGATCTGGAAACTGATCCCTCCTTCTGCGGGATCCAGACTCCTTAGTGGCTGACTACCCAAGTTAATTTATTCTGCAGGACAACCCCTTAATTCAATAGATTTGGCATGCCTGTGGGAAGCATGAAGGCCAATCAACCTAGCTGTACTCCCCTTTACCCAAAACCCTACAGGAGCACCCCACCATCTTGGCCTCAGCCCTAACTTGGCACTTGGTCCACAAGAAGTTGAAGGCCAAGCCATATCCACTGGCTGAAATGCCAATCTGGCACAATAGTGCCCTTACGATTGAGGGGAAACCACTATTTTGGACAGAATGGGCAGATAAGGGAATTTTTAAACTAACTCAGATATTGGATAAGGAGGGATTTAACCTGAGACCCTTTATGGAAATAGATGCTGAATATCACTTGAGAAAAAAGACCTTTTGGCAATATCTGCAATTATGCAGTGCCATACAGGCTTATATCAAGAAATACCATGGGGTATGACAGAACAACCCAACCCCCTCTCCAGTTGGCTCTCTGTGAAGAAAGGAGTGGATTACTATATATATATATATATATATATACACACAGCTCTTAGGTCTCAACTTCCCTCTGGCTCCAATGTAGCTAAGATCAAATGGGAAAAGGCCCTTAATCAGCCCATCTCTGAGGAACAATTGCTAGTCTGCTGGAGGGGAGCCCACAAAAATCTTCTGGATGTTTGTAGTCAGCTTATACAGCATAAAATTCTCTCTCATTGGTACTGCACCTCCAGTATGCTGTACCGTATGAATCTTCTTGGCAATCACCCATGCTGGAGGTGTGATACCCATGTGAGAGATTTGGTACATATATTGTGGCAATGCCCAAAGCTGGCATCCTTCTGGCTCACAGTATCCGGACTAGCTGAACAGGAGTTAGGGGGCACAGTCATGCCAACCCTATGGTCTGGATCCTGGGGCTTCCACCTCTGGATTAAAGCTTTCTAGAGTGTAGGTCCGATGGCTATCAATTTTTAGTTTACAGGCTAAACGGCTTATCCAAACCATTGGAGAACTACAGAGATCCCATCCCTATCTGAGCTATATCATTCCATGACTCACATTGCCCAGCAGCACCATCTATCCCACATAGCTGCCAACAAATTGTCTCAATACTACCTCTGTTGGGCCCCTAGATGGCATTTCTCTTCCCCCATGCTGGGATAGGCCGACATCCAGTAACAATCCCCTTTTGGATATAATCTGTTAGCAAAGTGATGCAGCTGAAAGACTCCTGATTCTCAGGTTTAGAGTTGTATTATTAGATTTTGTTGGCATGTACTTGTCTTTTTGTTATACTATATGATATTTGTGAATGGACTTGAAGTTCACTGTTTAATACATGTAAGAATACTTCTTATTCAAGTGAGAAATGTCTCAGTATATCTCTATAGATAACCCACTGAACCTTTGTATGTCTCAGACTCTAGACTATGTAGGTGATAATATCTGATTGCTGAGACACCATTTTCTTTGGTTTACCCTGTGGCAGCTTTTCATATGCAACTCTGCTTAATGATATCTGTACATATAATAATGAAACAGAGCTAAAATGTCACATATGTACCACTCTCATGCAAGACATCTTATTATATGCTTCCTTTTTACTATGGGTTGTAAACCTGTTCAAATAAGATCATGTCTATGAAGCATAACTGCATTGTTCTTACAGACAAATACCAATAAAAAGTATTAACTGAAAAAAAAGCAAGAGGATCAAAGTTACATTGACACCTCTTAGTAGTAAATTTGGAGGCTGGTGTCGATTTTGGGGTGGCTCTTACGCACGCAATAACACAGTGGTCATGGATATCAGAGAAAAATGCATCAGCATGGTAAATAAGTGAGGTTTACTTACTACAATGAGATCCAGCAGAGTGCTATGATTTTGATTCTTCTTATTTGGTCAAGTAGCTTCATTAATGAGCTGTGACAGCCCAAAGGCATCACAAATAGCTTTAAGAGGTGTGGAGGCACTAGAAAACCAGTCCAGACTGAAGTCTCCTAAAATTATGAACTCAGAAGGTAAGGATGCCAGGATATTACTTAAATGGTTCAAGAGCTGTAATCCTGCAGATGGGGACGTATAGCATCCTACTACACAAAGCGAGACCATGGAAGAAATGTCAATTTTGAGAGACAGACTTTCAATTTATTTTTGGATAGAGGGTGAGTCAATGATGGGTACAGGAAATGTATACTTAATATAAAAGGCAACTCCACTTCCTCTAGACTGCCTATCAGTTCTAAATAGGGAGAAGAAGGGAGTGTTTGCCTCGTGATCAGAAGTTCCAGGTCTAAGCCAGGATTCTGTGACCACTAAGACATCAGATGTGGTATGGCAGACCCAAGCCTGAATGGAGGTAAATTTCTTTAGAAGGCTACATGAATTGATGTGTATAAATCTCATACCTTTAAGCCTAGGAAGATCAGCAGGAGAAGAGATAGTTGCTGGAGGACCAGGGTCAAGTTTGACATTTCCTGAGCACAGCACTAGGAGGAGCAGAAACTTTCTGATAGCACCTAGGAGAAATTGAAGTGCCCTAGACAGTTCTCATTTGCAGGGATTATTGGAAGGAATTGATGGGTCCCTAAAACTACTGCCAAGTTGACCTAATGTCACCAGGATTAAGACCCCAGTCTTGTAAAGCATGGGGGATAATGGGACATACAGTAGCTGCTACAGATAAGTTGAACGGTACTGAATTCTGCTGGTCAGTGCAGCACTCCACCACTCATCATGCTGCTCGTCATGCCGCTTAATACCTCTCGGTGCAGTACCTGTTGTAATTCTGCGGTGGGTTATTATAGCCTCTTATTGCAATACATTACAAATCCACATGGTGGTGACTGAATATTATCCGAGTCCCTGAAGTGCCAGATGTTTTATTTCTCTGTTGTATGACCTGTGCACCAGCAGGTGGCCCACAGTAATTCCATAAATAACCTCGGCAATGTTAGGAGGCTCCCCCGAGGACCCACCCCCCACCTCTGAAAACTCTGATAATTTACATTTGGTGCATTGTTATTAGTTATTAGTGCAGTGATTTAGCATAAAGGGAAACCTGCTAGCTATCTCTGTGAGTCAGAGGGCTAACAGCCACCAGTGCAAGGCTGATACTGCTGTCTCATCTATCATAACCCTCCCCTCCATTTCTGAGGCTTGCTTGTTCGTCTCTCTCTCAGCATGTAGAATCAGTCAGTTTAACCCATTCAGCCTGAATCCACGTGAAACCAAAGACTTATGGAATAGCTTAGAGATTTACTAAAGAAAGAAGGGAGCACAGTTGGGGTTGGTGAGGTCTTAGGGGGCAAACCGGTGATAACAACTCAAGTGGGTTTGTGCTCCACTTGCAGTCAAGATGTCCCTTTCCATTTTGGAATGCCTTTCCCTTTCTAATGCAAATGGCACTGCCTTCCTCAATATCCAAGCCCTGCAAGGTAGCTGCATGGTGACACTCGGGCAACAGAAACTCCAAAATGAGTTACAGTGTGTAACTCCTGAAGGAAAAGCATTTAATGGATAAGTCAGCTGGCACAGCTATATTCTAAGTGACATTTTAGTGCAGTAATTTAGCCTAAAGGGAAACCTGCTAGTCATCTCTGTGGGTCATAGGGCTAATAGTCACCAGTGCAAGGCTGACGCTGCTGTCTTGTCTTTCATAACCCCATCACCCATTTCTGAGGCTCCCTTGTTCCTCTCTCTCAGTGTGTAGAATCAGTCAGTTTAACCCTTTTAGTCTGAATCCATATGAAACCAAAGACTTACGGAATGGCTTAGAGATTTACTAAAGGAAGGCGGGATCACAGATGGGGTGTGGTGAGGTCTTAGGGGGCAAACCGGTGATAACATCTCGAGTGGGTTTGTGCTCAACTTGCAGGCAAGATGTCCCTTTCCATATTGAAATACCTTTCCCTTTCTAGTGCAAATGGCTCTGCCTTCCCTAATATCTGAGCCCTGCAAGGTAGCCGCATGGTGACACTCAGGCAAGAGAAACTCCAAAACTGGTTACGGCATGCAACTCCTGAAGGAAGAGCATTTAACCAACACCACAAAAATGACAATGTTTGTACAGGCAAAAGGAAGCCATAGTAGATATCTTGATATCCTTACCCACTTTTGGTGGCTGTTTTTACATCCATTCCCAAATCCCAGATCAGTCTCTATAGTCCCCGGCAGACTGGCTGCATTGAGTTTTTATCAGGTTGAACTGTCTGTCCACTTATGAAGTACTCTGTGATTTCTGATCATTTTTACTGTTCTTAAAGCAAATTAATCCAATGTTTTATGTATTTTGTACCAAGTATTCATTCTGCTTAGGCCCTGCAACTCCAAACAGCTCAGTAGTTAGTCTGTTCCCAGTCTGCAGACTTTGTATGGTGGAGGTTGGGGTGTGTGTGGTGTGGTGTGGGCAGATTTTGCCCTTGTTATAAAACCTTTTTTAAAAATGATATGCTTCCAGTAAACTGCTGACCAAACCCAATAAGAGCCAACAGTGGAGAAAAGCAGTGGGGGGGGGTATATTTCTGTACTGGGTTGGGGAGTGCATCTCCTGTGTTGCTGTTGTACATGGAAATTTGTCTTTAAAACATCTGAAGTTATAATGAAATGATCAGTATATTAAAATTATAATGCACAGGTATGAGATTTTCCAGCCTGAGTGTGCCTTCCTATTAAACCCAGGGCATTTGGTGGAAAGTACCCTGGAACTTCTGGCTCTGATTACGGGGTTTGCATCTTCAACATTTCTAGGAAAAAAAGTTTTACATAACTTTTAAATACATTACCAGAAGCACAAAACACCTTCTAAAGAACAGTGCAAAATTCAATTTTTCTGTCATTTACAATGTACTGTAATATTAGCAATTGATGAAGTAATCTTTAGTGTGAAGCCAAATTATTTAAAAAGTAACTAAAAGTTTGTTTTCATATTAATATTACAATATTTACTTGTTCTGAACTGTTCTCCAATGTAGGTAATACATTATATTATGCTAGGAGGACATATTTATTATTTAAAAAGCAACAACTTAGTTTAGTTTCAGTAGCCCTTGAAGATAATATTCCTGTTTTACTTTTGCCAGAAGGAAGTTAAATATGTATAGCAACAGCAAAGTAAAAACACAAAACCTTTTCCTGTATAAATTGTCAGTATATATATATATATATATATATATATATATACATATATATATAAATATATATTCATTCTATATTCCAGTAATCTTTATAACGGAGAGCACTGCCAAGTGATATCTCAGATTTACTGTATATTGCAAGCTGTGCAGAGAATGGTATGGGCAGAAAAATAATGCAGCTTCTTAATGTAACTTCACTGGCTGTCGTTGGCTGCACAAGTAGTACAGTACTGGTAGTAGTATTAAAACAAAACCCAGTACAGTTAGTTAAAAGAACAGGTTAAAAAGTGTTGCAAATGATAAGTGAACATACTAGACTGCAGTTAAGAGCTGTTCCATCCGTGCTAAGAAATAGGATAATAAATACTTGGGAATGCACAAGACAAAAGAGTGCCACCAGGAGTTCAACCAGTGGTCCCTCTTCTTGTTCAGCATAAAGCTATAACTTCTAATACAGAATTTGTTTTTGGCAGGAATTTCCCTAATGAATTATGTGTTAAACATTACAAACTTGCCCCAAATGTAGTTTTATTCATTAATTTATGTGGAGTACTCTGCATAAATTAACAAATAAAGCTCCATGGGGCACAACTTCAAGTCTGTAATGTGCAATACAGAATTCCTGCCAAAACTAATTCTGTATTAAACGTTACAACTATATCACCAACTGGCAATGCAAATAAAAATAGTGAAATTTATTCAAAACAAGTATAAATCCATGTAAAGACCAGAGGTTAAATTCATTAGTACTGTACATGGACCAAGCATAGAAAAACTACGAATATGGCCAGAATGAAATGAGTTTTGCTACTTGATACTTCAGTATTATGATCGAAGTTCACACTGTTTTGCAAAGCATGTTGGTGTCAAATATTTTGTGTTGTCTTTGCAAATCAGTATATGGACACAGAAGAAGAAGTTGCTAAAGCAAACAGCTGTAACATTTATGCATGGCAAGCCTGCAGCAGCAACAAATCTCACAATGGCAATCTTGGTATTTTTTTCTGCTATCAGCAACTGAATGTCCTGTATCCATAGTAGTGGCCTGACTTTTTTGATGCTCACTTCAAATTGTCCTACAACAATTGTACTGATTTTGAAGGGAAAAAACTGTTTTATTTATACAAAAAAAAACCTGTTACAATCCCACATTTTGAAGTAAGCACAGCAAGCGCATGATACATGTGTGGAGTAGTTACCTCAGAAATGATAACCAGTTAGCAATATTCCGCATAGATTTGTGCATTTTTTGGATGATCAAAGTTCAGTATGTCCTTATGTGATCATGGGGTATTGCTTCCACATTCGTATCTCAGTTAAACCATACCCCACTATTTATAAATTCCTGTTTTAATTGGCTGCTGGCAAGCCTGAAATTGCACCACACTGCTGTTACTGTACTAACACAATACATCTGACATTGGGCCTAACCAAAACTTCAGAACAACGGTACAGATAACTGGAAAAAAAAGAATATGTTTATAGGGATACCCCAAAGTTGAACCAGTATCCCCTGATTAAATATATGAACACATTCAACTTTGATCCACCCATTATGCACAAAATGCCTGAACAGTACTTCATCTGCATGTCCATATGGTGCTGCATTTGAATTTTGGCTGGTATTTCTGGTACTGTCCTGGTCATGGTGTTTGTGCCCTGCAAACATTAATTTCATTTTACAGCTAAAATGAATTTAATTACATATGGTCATTGTTACATCCATTTAAGCACTATTCATTCATGTATTTCTGATACACTTTTCTTTTTTTTGCTTTTGCAATTGCATAATGTGTGTTGGGAGGGCTGGGCAATGGACCTCTAGTGGGCTCCCATCATCTCATCACCTGACATCTTGCATCTGTATACAGGAGTTTTTTTTTTTAATTGGCTATAGTGATATAACTGAATTAATGTTGAGTATAATCCTTCTACAAGGTGGATGTCGTCGAATTGTTTGATCTTGCATCTATTTATATTTATGTTGTACAGTGAATGAAAGTCACTAACTATAATCCATACTGCTGAGCACTTAAAGAGGACAGGAAATAGTGATTAGTGGAGCTTTTATTCTGAAGTGATAATATGTTGCTAATAAACTCATTTTCAAAATTGGTGTACAAGTTGTCCATCTTTCTTTCTTTCTTTCTTTCTTTCTTTCTTTCTTTCTTTCTTTCTTTCTTTCATGTAGTTTTTATTTTTAAATTCTTAATCTGAAGTGCCCTGACTCAGAATTCTTATCTGGCTCATAAATATCATAAATAAAGTACATAAGGTGGTGTGATAACACACTGTGCTGTTGGTTTGCCTGTGATCTGTAAACAGATGTGGAAGGTAATGAGGAAGTTAGATACACCTACGGTATCATAGCCTACAGTTCCCTAATAAGGACCAAGAAGCAGGCATTTACTGTACATCCTATTAAAGGAGATAAGATACTGAGTAAAGGACACCCATGCCCCTCCCCCCCGCACACACAACCATAGGAAAATCGTGCATTCTATAATTTCCTCAAGCCTGCAGTGATCCTAGTCTTTCCATTCAAAATGTATTGTATTTTTCTAAATTTTACTATTATTTCTTAGCCACAGCCTGTATACCTGTCACAGAACTCTTACTTAAACCTTGCAGTTACAGTATCTCTTACACACACTTGGTACCATGGTCTGCACACAATTATAATAGAGTTATTTGTTCTTGTAGGAAAATGTGATTATTTACTGTAGTTATCATTCTGGCTGATTTTTTATCACTGTTGCCATTGGTCTTGGTTCTCCTGCTTCATGCAGCTGCATACTCCTGCCCTTCATTAATTCAGACTTTTAATAGATTCTTCTCTGCTATCTCTCATCTTCTAGCACTCTCTCCTTCTGTCTTCAGTTAGGTATTTCTGACAAGTTCCATTATAGGATGTTTAATCACCAGATTTGCTTTGCTGTGAGCAGGTATTATATAATTAAAACATGTAAGTAGATTTAATAATGAAAAGCATTTTATGCACAGCTCACTAAACTGAGTACCAGTGAAGAGAAAAAAAAATACAAATTACAGTTGTCAGGAGATAGAAGACTCCAACCTCCCAAATCAGTCTGCAACAGTTGACAGAGGTGTATAGATTAGAAATGACCAGAGTAAATATTCTGCAAATGAAATATAGGAAAATGTGCCAAAATACTGTACCTATGTTAACTGCTGTTGCACAGTTCAGTTCTCAAATTGTTCCAAGTAATTCTAAACACCCAGTTTATTTTAAACCAGTTAAGAATGTACAACCCACATTAACATACAGTACCTCTTGCAGCAGTGGAGCACAGAGGTGCTATACTGTCAGGGATTGCGATACTGTAGACATCATCTTTTAAAATAAGGCATATAATTTTTTTCACATTTATACTGACTATTTAAAAAAATATACATCTGCTCATAAAGCAGATATACTATATGTTGCTTTAAATACTGTCACACCCTTTGCATATTGTGTAGTATTCAATAGTTCAGATGAAATACTGTAGATTGCACTTCCTTGATGGCAACCTACAGTAGTTTTGAGAGGGGACCTACAGTATGTTGCATTGAAATAGTTATCTGAGAGGGCATTAGCTAGACATTGCTGCTGTTCCTAGCATCCTTCAGTGCAAATTTATTCTATGCTGAAGATCAAATGATAAATTAGGGAAGCATGGTTTCTATATAATTTAGTTAGCAAATCAAGTGTGTGACATACCAAACATTAGTTAGGGGTGGATGTGTGGCTGCAGAGCACATGTTGGTAACATTAATCATTTGATACCCACTAAAAACTACAGTAGCTGGCATTATTTTAGTCTGCAAATCCATACAGTTCTGTAAAAGAAATGTAAAATGTACTGTAGGAGGGACAGAGGACAGTTTCAAGGCAAAATCAGGAAAATTTAAGAACTATAAACACGGGTGGAAAAGGCTAAAGGCCCTATGATCTTTGTAAACCTTACATTATTGTTTTCAGAAGACAAAATTCTAACAGAGTTGCTACAAGTTTTTTATTGGGTATCATATTGTAGTAGCCACTATGTAGCTGACACTGAAGCTTGATACATTGTATAAAAACATTTCACTTTGCAACACTGTATTTGTCTATAATCTTGTTTACAGGTGCAACCTGGGAGCACAAGGAAGTAAAGTGACTTGCTCAAGATCACACAGTATGCACCTAGGCTGCTGTGGGATTCAAACCCAAGTCTCCAGATCTGCAGCTCAGAGCTTTAACCCACTGTCCCCTACATTTAACATTGCTTAGGCCATAAAATGCAGCTACAATACATGCAACTATGTTTAAAATGATTGGAGGTTGTGGGTACAGTTCTCCATACTTTGTCCTGTTTATTGGGGCATTGCAAAACATTGCATTTTCCTAATTTTCCTCATTTAATCTGTGGCTATACAAAAATGAAATTCTCAATAAGTGCTGAAAAAGAAGACATAAAACCTGCACAATGGCAGTTATGGCAGCACAGTACTACTTGAGTGTCACCTGAATTACAGCCTGGAAGCGATCAAGAGATCTGACTGACAGACCTGTACAACATACAGCATGCAGTGCATTTTTTTCCTGTTCTCAGAAATCACATCTGGACAAAACCACACCATCTCTGTCCCTGCATCTGATGCCACCCTACAACATCATTCAGGAAATAAGAACCTATTATCTGGAGACAGCAATATCCTGACAGCAACACAAGCGCTCACTTAAAAAGGTGCCAATTGGTGAGAAGGCTATTCAGAATATAATAAAACTGCAGTGTCTACCCATGGTGCTGCGTTCCCTCACAATATAAAAATGTTCTCATCAATTGGAAGCACCAATATTGACTAAAATAGAAGGCAGTATGGTGCAGTGGTCTAAGGCTCTGAGCTGCACACCTGGAGACCACAGTTTGAATCCCACAGCCCCCACTTGCATACTTTGTGACTCTGAGCAAGTCACTTCACTTCATTTGGCTCCCAGATCACACTTAAAAACAACCTTCAGTTTAGTATGCTTCTCCTGTTTAAACCATTTCCCTTTTACCAAAACCACTGTCATCATCTGCATATGGTCATTTTGGTTGAAAGAAGAACTTTGTTTAAATTAGGAAGTCGCTAGCATGAACAATGTTAGAGACACTCCTCCCACTCAACTGTGATGACATTTTAGATCATGGTTATTGCTAAGAATAATTGTTAGGTGAATAGGTGAACTGCTGCCTAGTGCACTTACTCAGTAAACAAAAGCTGAATAAATAAAAATATGATACCATCACATGCATAATGTCTCTATCACACACTTTACAGAATTGGAAACAAAACAGGTTGTGTCGTTCCTGTTAAGTATAACTTCCATGTCATATACTGTAGCATATTTAGTTCTTCTGTGCACCCCCCCCCACACACACACACTTGATTTATAAATTAAAATCAATTTTGATTTATTAATCACTATACAGCTTGAAAACCAGTCTGAGGTGTGACAACTGAGGTTCAATGCAAAGAAGTGCAAAACAATGCCCCTAGGAAGGTGGAGTAGTCTGACAAAAGAGGTGGTGGGAGCAATCACAGTGGAGGGGTTTAGTTTATATATTCTTGAGGTGGGAGGTGGTGATGACAAACCACTCACCAGATAGGGTCAGAAGCCATATAAATTTTGCCTCTTTGTTTTGGTTAACATAGAAACATAGACTTTGATGGCAGCTAAGCACTGCTTGGCCCACCCAGTCTGCCCATTTCCCTACCTATTGAATAAGCTGAAGATTCAAGTTAACCAACAGCCTACTTCCTCCTACCCCCCCCCACTATAATTGCCTTGTCTGTCCCATGTATTCTTGAATTCCTCCACTGTTTTAGACCCCACAACCTCCTCAGAAAGGCGGTTCCATGCGTCCACCATACTGTAGGTCTGACAGAGGAAAATGATAACACTTTTCTTCTGCTTTACTTTGACTATGAGAACTGTAACAGATTTTGGTCAAACTTCCTTGAAAGAGACTTGTGCTTGGGCAGTAAAATATACTATACAAAGAGACTCTCAGTCTTGAATGGATGTATACCACAAACATTTGTCAGCTAAAAGGGAATTATCTTTTCCTGAGAGCACAGGTTGGTTTTCCAGATATTTTCTCATTGAACTTCATCCCAGAATCACATGAATGGTAAATATTTCAATTGTGACAGCCATATGTCTGCATTTTCCCCACCCCACCCCCCCCCCAACCCTTAAAGATAGCTTGTAAGAAACTGTGTCACATCAACAGCACATTGATTCAGTGACTGGCTTCCTTTCTCCCTCCTCCTTGCTCTTGTGGAAGTCATGAAGGCTAGCTCACGGCAGGGTAGCACAGTCACATGCTAAACAAGAGAGGTGTTATATCACCTTGTGAAAAGAAACTTGACAGGGGATGGTAGTGGTGTTAATGATCTTGGTTCAGAAACTCTGCAGTCTAGAGTCTTGCAGTATTTCTATTTTGTAGAAAGCTGGAGGTGCGATATAGGCAGTGTAGGAGTTAGTACGAAATTACTACAAACATTCTGCTTCTGTATAGCATGACATAACTTACTAAGCAGTATTTTTTCAAAGACAAGATGCCACTGTTACAACTCACAAAGAGAACATGTAAGCTGTAATATGCTAGATAAGATTTGCAACATACTTAGCCAACTTGAAAGAGAGCATTTTGCAACACAGTGTTTCTTTTATACTTGTTGCAACTTTTTGATCAATTTTAGAACTTTATTGCAAATGCATACATATGATAGCCAGTGCTCCAGCACTAATTTTGTTACAAGGGATTTATCCTTTAAAACTAGTAGCCTCATGCTCACACAAGACAGGGACCTGTTCCAGTTGTTCTGAGAAGCATATGTAACCTTGCCCTATGAAGCTGTATTTTTTTTTTACATTTACAATGTACTTGACAGTCATGCATCACAGTAGGTAGGGGGTTCAAACTTGATAAAGTATTGTAGCCATATTTTGGTGTGTACATTTCTATGGGCCAACATTATTTTTCTGTAATGGCCAAACACAGTTTGCAAACTGTTAAAAAATTGGGCAGTTGAGGGAATCATAACCACAGATCATTTATCATAGATACATAGATAAATAGACAGTGTCAGCAGATAAGGGCCTATGGCCCACCCAGTCTGCCCATTTGAGCTTGTAAGTTCAGTTTATGTTTTCCTAGAAGTCTGTTGCCCCTAACCCCTGACCTCCAGAATTCCTTTATGTCTATCCCATGCATTCTTAAATCCCGTGATTGTTTCAGCCCCCACCACTTCCTCTGGCAGGGTGTTCCACTTGTCCACCACCTGTTCTATGAAGAAATTCTTCCTCATGTTTCCTCTGAATCATCCTCCTCCAACTTCATCCCATGCCCTCTAGTTCTGGAACATCTTTTCGGCTTAAAATAGTGTATTCCTGCACCCTGTTCCTCCCTGTAAGATACTTGTATGTCTCTATCATATCCCCTCTCTCCCTCCTCTCCTCCAGGGAGTACATGTTCAGTTCCTTCAACCTGTCCTCATAGGACTTGTGATGCAATCCATGTACCATCTTTGTTGCCCTCCTCTGAACCTTCTCTACCCTGTCTATGTCTTTGCATAGGTAATGTCTCCAGAACTGTACACCGTACTCCTGGTGAGGTCTCACTAGTGTCTTGTATAGTGGAATTATGACCTCCCTTTTCCTGCTGGTGATGCCCCTGCCTATGCATCCCAGCATCCTATTTGCTTTACCTGCTGCCTTGTCATACTGTTTCCCTACCTTGAGGTCATCAGAGATGATGACCCTAAGATCCCTTTCCTGCTTGGTGCATGCTATATCCTCACCCCCCAACTGATATATTGTGCCAGGGTTTTTGTGCCCCATATGCATTATCTTGCACTTCTTTGCACTGAATTTCAACTGCCAAACCCCTGACCATTCTTCAAGTTTCTGCAGGTCCCTTCTCATTCTGTCTACACCCTCTGGTGTGTCTACTCTGTTACAGAGCTTTGTGTCATCAATGAACAGTGAAATTCTGCCTTCTAGAGCCTGCGCAATGTCACTGATGAAGATGCTGAATAGGACCGGTCCCAGCACTGATCCCTGTGGTACCCCACTGGTCACTCTTCCCTCTGTGGAGTGACAGCCATTTACCACCACCCTCTGTGTCCTGCTGCCCAGCCAGTTACCTACCCACTACACTACTGTCCTGCCCACACCCATATTCCCCAGTTTGTGTAACAGTCTTCTATGTGGCACAGTGTCTAAGGCCTTGCTGAAGTCCAGATAGGCCATGTCCACTGCCCTCCCTGATCCACCTACCTAGTCACCCAGTCAAAAAATTCAATGAGGTTGGTCTGACATGACCTCCCCATGGTGAAACCATGCTGCCTTAGGTCCTGTGGTCCATTGACAACCAGATGTTCTACCAATTCTCCTTCAGTAGTGCTTCCATGATCTTCCCCACTACTGAGGTGAGGCTGACTGGTCTGTAGTTTCCCGCTTCCTCTTTGTTCCTACTTTTGTATAAGGGGACTACATCTGCTGTCCTCCAGTCTTTGGGTACCTCCCCTGTTTCCAGTGATTGGCTAAACAGGATAGCCAGAGGTTCAGCCACCACCTCTCTTAGTTCTTTAAGGACCCTGGGGTGCACCCCATCTGGCCCCATTGCATTATCAACTCTTATTACTTCCAGTTCCTTCAGGACCCTTTCTCATGTAAAGGGACTTGTGTCCATTTCTGCACCATTCTCACCCCTTGTACTCCCTTCAGACCCATTACCCTCCTCTTCCTCAGTAAAGACTGAGCAGAAATACCTGTTCAATATGTCAGCTTTACTGTTGTCATCATCCACGCAGCCCCCATCCTCCCCCTTCAGTCTCACTATCCCTCCCTTTGCCTTTCTTTTTTCACTTATGTACCTGTAAAAGGTTTTGTCCCCTCTACCCTCTGATTTTGCAATGTGTCCTTCTGTCTGAGCTTTGGCTTCCCTTACTGACCTCCCTGCTTCCCTTTGCTTCTCCTGGTACTTCTCCCTATCCACTTCTGCCTGTGACTTTTTGTATTGCCTGAATGCAATCTTTTTGGCTTTCATTTTCTTTGCTACCTCTATGGAAAACCATAATGGTCTCCTCTTCCTTTTCCTCTTGCTAACCTGCTTAATGCATAATTCTGTTGCTCTTGTAATCCCCATTTTAAATACTGTTCACTGTTCCTCAACCCCCTGCTTCCTGCCCATTCCCCTTAATGCCCCTTTCAAGTATCTCCCCATTTTCCCAAAGTCTGCCCCCCCCCAAAATCCAGGATACATGTTTTTGTGTGGTTTGGTTCTGCTCTTTCTGTGATTTCAAACCACAATGACTGGTGGTCACTGTTCCCCAGGTGCTCCCCCACTGTTACCCCCATCACACTGTCCCTGTATGTGAGCACAAGGTCCAGTATTGCCTTCTGCCGAGTTGGTTCCATGACCAGTTGCTTGAGGAAGGCACCCTGAAGGGAGTCCAGAATAAATCTGCTCCCTAGTTGATGCTGCTGCTGGGATGCTCCAGTCCACATCTGGAATACTGAAGTCTCCAACCAGTACTACCTCACCCTTGGATGGCTAGCATCAGCTCCCTATCTGCTTCTTCCTCCTGAGCTGGTGGTCTATAGACCACACCTGTGTGGATGGCTGGCCCCATTTTCCTTTCCAGCTTAACCCACAGTATCTCTCCCCCATTTTGTTCCTTCTGGATCTCTGTGGCCCTTATGTCATTTTTCACATACAGTGCCATTCCTCCTCCCTTCCTACCTGCCCTGTCTCTTCTGAATATGTTGTAGCCAGGTATGGCCATCTCCCAGTCATGGTTATCATTACACCAGGTTTCATCAGATTTTTTAATGCTCTCATCAAACTTTTTAATGCTCTCATCAAACTACTGCCCCATTCGTTTACAGTTTGCTAGATGTCTAGTACAAGTGTTCTACAGTTAATAACAGACTAGGGATCCTTAGATGCCAGACTGTCAGCATGAATGAACTGTGACTGACTTTATATGGAGACAGTGACAGAAAATGTAACTGGGCATAATGAAAGGAATTGAGCACAAAGTAGTGTGTGTCAAACCAAAATTTTGTCACTGAAATACAGTATTTGACAATTGATTCAATTAGATTTCTGCATACATGATGTGCACTTATTTATAATACAGGAGGTGCATTTTTTCAGATTCCTGTCAGGAGTTGTAACCAGGTAGTGATTTCAGTCGAGTCAGTGTGCGACACTTGCTAGTAACTGCATACTGTACTGTGCATCAAAAGATCAGTGTTTTTTTTTTTTTTGAATGGGACTAACAAGATATTTTATATTGATGTATTTTATGTCATTCTCATCAGTTTGGAGCATGAATAAATAAAAGAGAAAATGTCACTTTTTATTAAATTTGAAATGTAAGAAACATTAATTTGCTGCACTTTAGTGACTGCCCTGCCAGGCTGTAACACTATACAGTAATTCTAACCAATTATCAGTGATTGGATTGGGAACTGCACCACCTTACATCAAGCACAAATGCATGTTGAAAAGCAGACCACAGACACTGAAATTTAGCAATATTTCTACGTTTCACCTTTAAATAATAAGTGACCCTTTTCTCATTCATTTATAGAGCTTTGTGTTGTTACTGTATTGACACTGAGGTTCTCCTCTGACTTGAATATTGGTTTCCACAGATCAGAGGCATGGCCACCTGTACCAATTCCCTTTATTTTAGCACATATTTCCATTTACCTATCTGTTTGTACCCTCTCCAAAACACATGCCTGTAATTCCAAAAAAGCGAACCCCCATGGCTAGTTGCCTCACCTGGTTTTCTTACAGGATTTGCTGGAGGTTTGGTCTCTCTTACATCCATGGTATCTGGTTTTTATTTATTTCTTTTCACATGTTTTTTCATCTACACTAAGATTCTGTATTACATATGTTTTGGTATTTGCCATTATATGATGTTTGTGCTGTTATAGCACCATCTAGTGATTTAAATTAGATTTAACATGCTATGCAGACTTTAAGTGTTGTTGGAATCATGTGCATTTTTACTAATTGATAAATTGTCTTTAATTTACTTACTATATAAAGGCTATGTTCAGATTGTAACCTTTACCCCTGATGAAGACTCATTAGTGAGCTGAAGTGCTGGGGCACGTTTAGCGCTTTGTCTTTTGTTTTGTTTTGCCTGCTGGTCCTGTTGTTCTAAGGGACTAAATAAATCTTTTTGCTTATCACAGCGTTTGGACTTGGACCTGGATTTATCTACTTACAGGCTTAAAGTGTGCTGGATTACCTCGGTTTTGTCTGTTCTGGGTTGGCTACCCTTTACTTCCAGCACCACTCCACTAAGTTTTGGCTCGCAGCACTAGTATTTTTGGTCTTTTCTTACTCATGCCCTTTCAGTTCTCTAATGGATGCTGAATTTTGCCCCTTCAGTACCCCTTCCATGGTTATTTGAACTCATAACACACCCTATCCTGTCATGCACATCCCTACCCTACCACATTAGGACCGAGTGTTGGGTGTCATGTATTATGCACTGATCTCTACCATTTCCAGCTACCCTCAGTCTGTGGTTACTCTATATGAATGAGTGCATACTTGTGCAAGTATGCGCTCATTCATTCTTTCATTCATTCACATTTCAGACAGGCAAGGTAGCCAGCGAGGGACTGTACTTGACACCCTCTCACATTCTCTGTTATTGGCTTGGGAAGAGGGAGAGCTAAGGCTGGGTACAATTGATGAGTTATCCTCCTTGTTTTGGGTCATTTGGGGTTGTGGGGTCTAAGCACTAACCCAGAGGTAAAAATTTCACTTTTACAATTAGTCATATTTTTTGGTCGGGGGGGGGCAGGGATGGGCTGTAATGCCAGGAGTTCAAGCCCATCGAGTACTGATATTCAAAGCAAAAAAATGAGAGAAAACAAAATAAGCAATAACCTGCGAGCTAAATGAGGATTTCAAATCTGACGGTGTGACAAATAAGGCATTAGCTGCTATATAGGAAAGGGGGAGTGAGGTGAATCAGAGTACTACCACCAGCACACAGTGGAGAGAAACTGGGAACAAAAGCACAAACATTTGAGGAAGGTGAGAGCAGCAGGCACTGGTGATACCAGATGGAGGAATTACATGGAGATCATATGAACAAATCAAAAGGGTATGAGGATACTCGGCATCAGGAAACCAAACTGTAAAACAAATGAGCAATGTAGCATCATCATCATCGATGATAATTTCATGAAACTGCTCGTTTGTGATTCGTTTTAATTTTTTTCAACTGTGAATACCAGACCATAACTACAGGAATGTAATAGCCTGCAACAAAAAGTGATAGTTAAACAGCTTATATAAAACTATTTGGCAGAAAAAAGATGCTAAATGATGACCTTGGCATTCATGAATTCCACAAGGGTAGTCTCCCTTGCACACTGTTGATTACACTCGGGTGAAGCTGTCAGAAACTGACAGCAACCCAGAAGGGAAGTAGTACAGTACTTCTTTCCAGTGGGTATTTTGTTTGCCATGTGAATATTTTGCTGTTACAGTGTAAATACATACATTATTTGTTTCATTTGTAAATCAACCCTAACCTTTTCACTGTTTTCTAACAAAGTGTATGGTGCTATCAAGCGTTCTTTAGATTAGTTAAAAGAAAACTCGAAAGATAGGCCGAAATCACTTTTTCTCCTGTGTCTTTGGTTATGGTGTGTGTGTGTGCACATTTGCACTTCAAACTAATCATCATTTCTGATTAACATCTGAAACAGTTTTATTTTCTTCTAAGTAGTTAAAGATATACTGTCATGAAATGTACAACCTCCTCGCCCCCCCCACACACAGATACCCACACTAACACATACACCATTACCTGATGTTCTGTTGGGATTGAGATCTTGAATGTGATTCAGAATATGCTTATCGATCCCTTTCACAATCCCTTAGATGTTTCTTTTTCTTTGGCTGTGTTAGCTTGGCCCTGTAATGCTGCAGCAGACTTCAGTGCTTCTTGCACAGTCACATACTGTATAATTCCACTACAAATCAGACCTCAGATGTGTACTTTTTGTAATCCATTTTCCTTCTTTTTGCTTGCAGTGCTGCCTGCAGTTTGTAATTTAAAGTATACAATAATTCAGCTATTTTTATGTATATCCTAGGACACTCATTCAAGATCGCAAGGTACAACTTGACTCGTTCTGTATACTGCATACATGACATCGGTATCAAACACATTTAATAAGCAATATTTTGAAGTATTTATTGTTTGCATTTCCTTACAGACCATTTATATGCTGTCTGAGTGTGGCCATGTAATCAGGCACAGTTTTACTTACTCCTTGCACATCCCCATACTATCTGATTTCAAACCAGACCTCCATTGATTATTTGTTATACTATGTGTTCCTTCCTTATTGATAGTGCACTGGTATTTTTTTAACTAGACTTTCAGCTGTTTTCAAGGATTTCCCTTAACACTCACACTGCCAGTCGGGATTGACCTTGATAAGGATCACAATGCATGAAAACGTGACAACTTTGCAAGCACTACAATTATACTAGATTGTAAAGGTACATTTTAAATTACATTTGTATTACTCCTTACTCCCAGCTGATTGAAACTATCCTGATTGTAATTTCCAGCTAAAATTAATGTATTGGTATATTCTAAATGAACACCCCCCAGCTAATTAAAAATTTCCTGTTTGGAGCTACTGTCAAAATGAAACACTGCCCCCATGCCCAACTAATCAGAAACTGCTCCACTGTAAGTCCCAGGCAGAACAAACTCCACATAATACTAGTAATACCACCCAACTTCCTGCTGATTAGAGTATACTAATTTTACATCCCATATCTGAGTTATCTCTTTCTCAAGTTATATTCAACATTATCTCCTCATTCCTAACCTATTAGAATGAATGCACCTCTGTTTCTGTTATCTGATGTTACTTAGAAAAAAATGGAAATAATCAGAGTCTTACATCAAGAACACATGACTACTGTAACAGTAATAATGAAACTATTGTCATTAAACACAGGGAAAAATACAGAGCAGCAGATGCATAAGTTCTCATGCAGTGCTCTCAAAGTTCCAATAATAAAGAGTGTTTTAGAGCAGAAACTGATCTTTAGAATGAAACATGAAAAGGTGCTTGTACTGTAGGTGTTGTGAGTGGCAGTGTGGTGTTGGGAAGTGGTTGTCTGGTGTGGTACCAGTAGTTGAGTGCGCAGTAGGCATTCAAGTGGGTCAGGGAGAGGATTCAGGTGAAATTGGTGGTGGGCTGTTTTATTGTAGCAGGTTGTGAGAAAAAATAGCCCAATAGTTGTTTCGTGGCATAGAGTGCTAGAAAAAATTAGTGGACATAGAGGAACCACTGACATAATGACAGGTTCATAGGGACATTGGGACATTGGAAGTTGAGAGGGAGTTCCACTGCCCACCAATAAAAGATATCATATAAATCTGTTAATATAGAAAAGCCTGTTGGAGGGTGAGGGTATGTGATTCAACCAGACAACAGGGTCCATTATATAAAAGTGAGCTTGATGTGGCAAACAGATGGAGGTAGCAGATATAGCTGAGCAATAGTTAGAAATGGTTGACACTCGAAAAACTGTAAAAGGGGTTTGGTGATGGGGGTGTTGTAGGCTCACCAAAATATAAAACAAATTAAATTATATCTAATACAAAATAATAAAAAAAGGACCATGGTATATAGCAAATGTTGTTGACAAGGTTACCACACTTTTGAGCACTTTCATAAATATGGCAGTCCAGTGGTCCCTCCCCCTCTTGTCCTGCAATCGCCATCCTCTTGCTCTTTTGGTAGTACAGTGGTCCCTCCCCCATTGTCCTATCACAGTCCCATTGTCCCTATTTGTAACTGCCTATATTTACAACATTAATAATAATAACAACAAAAAAATGCAATAGATGATCTGTCTTCTAAACTATGCAGCTAAGGGTGATAGTGCCCTAAGTTTGGAAATCCATCTACATTCCTTTTTCAGCAGTCCCCCCGTCTATCCTCTTTTGATGGGGAGAGTGGGACCAAGTCCAAATCTAGGCATTTCAGCACTTTAGGATAGGATACAGGAACATGTAAGAGGGATGGCTAATAATTGCTTACTGACACAGTATCCCCACAGCTTAGTTTTAGATGTAACACAACTTAGTTTGTTCTGTGAGTAGAAAACTGCAATGGACACCCTCTCTTCCAAATGGTGAAATAAACGGCACTTGTAATTAGTTTTTATTAAAAAGCTGCAGTGTGTGATGTCTTTCTTCTTGGGGGGTGGGCACAGCAGGTCACAGGGGAAAGAAAACATATTGACTCCTTTTTGATCCCTTCATCCCTCAGTAGTATTAATGCTCTCAAGCCCATCATTGTAATGATACTGTACCACTGCCTTCCTTCTGGGATTCTGGAGAGGGAGCAGTGAGTTGATGTTTCCCAGCTATCTAGTGGTGCCCCCCCCAACCCTCACTGTAGGAGAAAAGAATCAAATCACCTCTACACCAGTAAACAAAGAATCCTTGTTTACTAGCATGGGGGGGAGAGTATTACTAAAAGAAGCAAATTATTAAAGCATGTAAATTTGGTCCGTGAACAAGATGTGCAGGGGAGGGGCACACTCTGGTCCATATTCAGATGTCAATATAGGGGCATTGTGGTAGGATATCTGATGAGAGGCCAAGTGAATTACAGAGGTAGGCACCTGGCATCCATGAGGGAGAGCAAGAGCCACTTGCCACGACAACACATAAACTTCTAAATCACACCTACCACCACACTTTTCCAATTTCATACACCATATCACTGTGGCAGGCTGCTGTTTTGTCAGGGGCTGAGCTGACACATTTCTTGGTGTTGGTAAATGTAGATTTACATGCCGATCAGACAGTGCCTGCTCTTCAAGAAATGTGGTACCCATAACACGGGGGTTTGAACCTAGTTGAAGGTTGGGTTGTTACAGCTTTATACGCTACTTTCCCTCCAGCCTGTCATGCTGTTTCTGCTTGGCTAGTGTAACCCCAGCTGCTTGTAGACTCTTGTTAACTGGCCAGTCACCAGCACTGGTCAGCTAATTCCCAAGGATAAAAGTTTGATTTGTCCTTTGTCATTTGAAAGGGTGTTGTAGCAGCTGTTTGGAATCCCCCTCACATGCAAGTTGCTTTAACGGAAATCAGCTGCAGTCTTTCTTGCTGTCAGTGTGCATGCCAGAAATGGCATCAGTAAAAATATGCAGCAAGGCAGAACACTGATATAAGTGACTAAAAAGATAAAAAAAAAGACACACGTCAAACAAGGTTTCTGTTCTTTATTAGAAACCAAATTAGATGCAGAAAACTGTTTCCCATCACCTTTAAGCAGCTACACAACCACAATGTTTTAAATTTCCATATCTGTTGCTATAAAATAGGGATGAGCAGTTTAAAAATA
Organism: Neoceratodus forsteri; assembly: GCA_016271365.2. NCBI lineage: Eukaryota > Metazoa > Chordata > Ceratodontiformes > Ceratodontidae > Neoceratodus > Neoceratodus forsteri. Next base: position 127,988,511 of record CM057457.1, read on the forward strand.
AAAATCATGCAACTCTTATTGACTTTCATTATGTTTACAGAAAATGAAGCATGGGATGTTTTCATTAATAGGGTTAGTGCTGATCTTTCTGCTTCTGCAATTTGTATATATTGGAGCTTGCTACCTCGGTAACTTACAGCACATTCCCTACAAGACCATTTTCTTTTTAATTTACTACAAAGCATTTTTTATGCTGCTTGATGTTCTTTAAATACAGTGGTTGCTTTACATCAGAATGCCTGCTTTGGTGTGCAGCTGGGGACATCACATACAGTACATACCGATGCTCTCAAGCCTAACTGAAAACAAATTTTCCTTATCCTAATTGGGTAGTTTCACTCCCGATCCTCCATTGCAAGTCAGTGAAATACTTTCTTTGACTGTGGGGACATCTGCTGGAACACTGCAACTATGGCAGGAAAATATCTCTGAAAACAGCACCACCTGGTGCTTTTCAGTACACAATGAAGAGAATTAAATTAATTAAGCCACTAACACAATACCACATTCCCAAATGCCAAATACTGCATAACGCAGCACAGCATTATGAGGTACTGCTCGGTATACCAACCCTGCTGCTGAACACCGTGTCAACGGTACACTTTTCTGTAACAGGCACTGTAAGTGGAAGGCATCATGCCCTTTAGAAGTAATACTGCAATAGTACCAGCCTTCCAAGGGGGATACAAGGGCAGATCCAGTGTGGGGAACTTGAAGGCACATATGTACCAATCAGACTTGTCAGAAGTGCCCTGGCAGTCCAGAGTGTTACTATTTATGGATGTAGCACTGTGCAGCAGCTGAGATACCATAAGAGGATCTAGGTAAGACAGTAGGAGAAGGGACAAATGAGGTAATGAGTAAGTAGCCTGCATTATGGTGCCTGGTCACATGTCAGGCTTAGGAGTCCATGGTTTGGATAGCTGAAGATAGCACTACAGTGGTTCTTGGGTAATTCCACACAGTGTGGTGGTGCGGTTAATGTTCGACTACCTCAGTCACACTTGCACATGAAGTGGCAGGGTGTATATGAGATGACCAGTGCTCAGCTACCCTAGCTAGTCAGAGTACCTGTTAGCAGGCCATGGTAAATATTAATGTGAATTTTGTTTGGTGAGAAGGGAGTGACTAACAAGTCACAATAAACATACAGACCTGACAAAGGTATGTTGCCCTTTAAGAAGAACTGAAACAAATCACTAGTAAGGCTACAAGCCAATAAGAGATAGGATGTGGAAAGTAGGTGGGATTTAGGCATATATAAGGTGGCCTCGGGATGGCATGGGAGGGTAGGCCAAAAATCCAGAGGGCTAGGAGGACACCTGGGGAACGGGGACAGACAGGAATTAATTATAGTCAGGAGCAGTGGGAGGGTTCAGACAGTACACAAAAGGGCTGTTTCACTGAAAGGAGCTAAATCAGTAAGAGGGTGGGTCACAGACAGCAAGCAAGGTGCTAGCTGTGTTTGCAAGCCAAACAAAAGAACAGTGGTCAGGGGTGGGCAAAGAAACAGAAGAAAAAAATAAAGATTTATAAGTTAACCAGGCAGGTTCTTATTTCACAGGAGTCAGAATCTAAACATTTTTCACAGTATCCAGACTGAGCCTAATATATCTAACACAGAGTTCCTACCTACAAACTTAGTGCTCTAACAGAGGAAATAAAAACTAGGTATCAATGTACAAGACTCCGTTATCAAAAGAAAGGAGACAATTTGGTTTCAGTTCGGATGCAGCCATGGCACACAAAACAGTTCGGGTCTTAGCAGGAATTTTGTTCATTTTCCCCTCCACAAGGCAAAATTGAAAGCTGTGCAGGGAGGAGAAACAAAAGCAGTGCAGCAGTCAGTTCCATTGAGGAAATCAGTGCAGAGCTGTTGTAGGATTCATAGCAGAGTCCGGTCTCAGGACAGCACAGGGAAAAAGTCGGGCTAGTAGGTTTGGCCAATCAGGGAGCACCAAGCTGGTAAGCTGCCAAAGAGGGCAAGACCCTGGGAAGGCACCTAAATTCAAAGAGAAAACAAAACAAAAAAAGAAGTTGGATCCGAGAACTTCATGGCTATGCAAGAGCCGGTGTGCTGTTTCCAAAAGCCGTACCTGTAGCTGGGACTCAGTGGCATTAGGCTCCTTGCACTAGGAGGGCTAGGAGGATGCCTGGGAAAGAGGACAGACAAGAATTAGTTATTGTCAGGAGCAGTGGGAGGGTCCATACAGTACACAAAAGGGCTGTTTCACTGAAAGGAGCTAAATCAGTAAGGGGTAGATCACAGACAGCAAGCAAGGCACCAGCTGTGTCTGCAAGCTGAACAAAGGAACAGTGGTTGGAGTGGGCAAAGAAATAGAAGAAGAAAGAAAGAAAAAAATAACGATTTAAAAGTAAACCAGGCAGGTTCTTACTGCACAGGTGTCAGAATGCGAAAATGTTTTACAATATCCAGACTGAGCTTAATATATCTAACACAGAGATCCTCTACCAGAAGAAATAAAAACAAGGTATCAATGTACAATACTCCATTTACAAAAGAAAGGAGAGAATTTGGCTTCAGTTCAGATAAAACCATGGCACAAAAATAGTTTCGGGTCTTAGCAGGATTTTTGTTCATTTTCCCCAGCACAAGGCAAAATTGAAAGCTGTGCAGGAAGGAGAAACGAAAGCAGCACAATAGTCTATTCTGTTTTGGAAATTAGTGCAGAACTGTAGTAAAATTCAGAGCAGAGACCGGTTTCAGAAGAGCTTGGGGAAAAAAATGGGGCTAGTAGGTTGAGCCAATCAGGGAGCACCAAGTTGGTGAGCAGCCAAAGAGGGCAAGTCCCTGGGAAGACATTTAAATTCAAAGAGAAAACAAAACAAAAAAAGAAGTTGGATCTGAGACCTTCATGGCTACACAAGAGCCAGTGTGCTGTTTCCAAAAGCCGTACCTGTAGCTGGGACTCAGTGGTGAGTGGTGGCAGGCTCCTTGCACCATGGGGCACTGGTGGTTCAGTCCCAGCCTCAGACCTGGTACTAGCCCAGATGACTAGGAGGATGCCTGTAGCTGGGACTCTATGGTAAGTGGCAGCAGGCTCCTTATGCCGTGGGGCGCTGACAGTTCAGTCCAAGCCTTGGACTTGATACTAATCCAGAGGGAACACTGTTGGCCACCACTGTTCCCACGTGCCCTAAAGCATCACAGGTCCTGAAACTCCTGGCTCCTCCTGTCAAACTATATACTCCTCCTTGAAAAACTATACCTGTTTCAACCTCTTTTGAAATCAGTTCTCTCATTTTGAAATCTGTCCTCTCAGCCCTCTTCCCTCTGTCACAACTTTTGCTCTCTTGCCACTCTCTCACCAGTACACCACACATGAGGAACCCACACTCAACCCCGTGGACCCAGATAGGTAATGGAAAGCACAACAGGTGTCTGTTAACATGATGAACGACTCTCCTAAAGCTGCACAATTCACAGTCCCTATCAAAATGTCATGGGAAAAGCCAAACAAAAAACCCCCAAAAAACACAACAGAACTCATACCATGCTTCCCATAAATGGAAAATCGCACTGACCCCTTAACAACATGAAGTGCTGCATTCCGACAACCATTTACAGTGCCATATGGCAATGTCCCCATAGCAACACACAAAAAAGTTTCACTGTACGCAGTTCATTAAAATAAAAAAAATGTAAAAAAAAGTCTGCCTGCCTGCCAAAATAGGAATCACTCACACCAACATCAAAGATTGCTCTTGAACCTCTTACCTCAGCTCCATCTTCCTATCAATACAGAACTACTTTTTTTCTGGTGGAGCAAAAACAATTCCATAAAATTAATTTAAAATCAAAATGAACTCTTTCATTTTTTTCTAACCAAAAAAAGAGGAACATTGTATAATCACAATAAAGCACTTCAGAGTGTGGGTTATGCTTGGATTTACCCACTTCTGGTGTGGTGTACTCACTCAGCCTGCAGCCTCATGACCAAACCACACAGAGACATGGAAAAATCTCAGCATAACCCACACCCTGTTGTGGTTTATTGCTTAAAGGTCACAGCACAAACTGGCATCATTCAATCCACCCCCCACCGTGTGCTGTGATGCAGTATCCCAAACCTCTTTATCAATGTACTGGCTCATGATGTGATCAAGTCTTCTTCTACCACTGGGTCGCCGGAAAGGAAGTGTGACATTCTTAGCTGTGCCATCGGTTGGCCCCAATACACGACGCTTGAAAAGCTGCAAAAGAGATATGTTGACTCAACATTCCCATTCAGTGGTTTAAGCCTTTCTTGAAATCTCTGGTGAGTGAAATATATATGGCAGTCAGAAGAGCCTTGATCAAGTACAGAACTGGGAAATGGCACAGGTTCACTATATCTCTTGACCTCCATATGTTTTGGTGCCTCTAATCATACAAGCTAAGGTAGAACATTGACCTCCCCTTCACAGACGCCACAAATCGAGAATGAAAAGTTAAGTTACATACAAACTACCTTATGCTAGCTAAACCACGATGGTGTTCTATAAATGTACCTTACCAAAAGGGCTGCTGTAGCTTGACAGAAACATACCTCTCAACTGTCCCTGATTTTCAGGGATGTCCCTGATTTGGCCTCAAAATATTCCTCTGTCCCTCATAAAATTTGTATTTTTGTGACAGAACAGTGGGGATTTAAAGTGCAAAATAATATCAAACATTAAAGTTACAGACTTGTTCTTCTTCAGAAAATGCATCTTAACACAATCCATATATTCTATCACCTTTCTGAGTGAATAGTACCAATTTTTAAGATGTGTCCCTGTCTTCAGTCCCTGATTTGGGGTCATTGTCACTGATTTCTTTAAGCCTTGTCCCTTACTCATGAGGCAAGAGGTTGAGAGGTATGGACAGAAATAACTATTTTAACGTAAAGAATGTGTAGTTTTTCTCATCCAGGAAGCAGCAGCCCACCAACAATTCAATAAAAATGTTTAGTTTCTGAATTGAATATTGCGCTTTTTTTATTTCGTCTGTTATAACATAGAGATACTGTAATAAGAGACGCTCACAAGTGTTGATTTTCTCTTCCAGAACAAAATGCCTTAAGAGAGGTGTCTATAATAGTTAACATCCGAGCGAGTTGCAGTGTTTTGCTTTTTTTAAGCCAAAATAGTTTTTGCTATGTATTTCTATCCTGTTCCCTATATGAAGCGTGGCTATAGTAGCGTCAGCAAAACTGATGTGTGCTACTATAGGTACAGGTTTCCAATAATAATAAACGCCTGTAAACTTGAATCGCACAGATACATGTTATAGCTATACATACTATCGATTTTGTTAAAACCCTGGACAGTCTCTCGACATATTTATGTGTGGCCTTTGTAATGAAAAACGTGACATACCTGGGAATATTATTTTGCTAGTGGGTACCATCTTGTTAACATATACTGCAACTGGTCTTCGGTTTAACTTTCGGTTCTGTGCTGCAGGGACAGTAGAAGTCAAACTGCCACACGTTATTTATAGTGGCACGTCAATGTTCGCATATTCATGAGCGTGGGAGCGTGCTGCCCTATGGAAATTAAAACAGACTGGCTCTATGTATGACCTGTGCATTTTCCGCTTGGTGTCGCTGGTGTATTGCGTGAATTTAGCTTTTCACGTTTCAAAATATTTTGCAAAGAATTCAAGTATGATAGTAAACGAGTGTCCCCCCCCCCCCCATTGGTTGCAGATACCAAATAGTTACCAACGTGCGGTGCAAATAATGTATACAATATAAAAATGTGTTAATAATGAAACCTGCAATGACATTATGAAACTGAGTACAAATCAGACATTGAGAGGTATGTCACTCATTCTACCTCACAGAAATATTTTGTCTCGCGTGGGGAAGATGATAATCCCCATTTGCCACTGAGACTCTAAAGCAGAAATTGATAAAATCTAGCATGCTCAGTTATTAGCAAACATTAAATACATTAGTGCACTGACATCCGACCTTGCAATGCCATGTTTGATGACATCTCACACATTTAGCTTATTTGTCACCAATCTGTCACACATTTTAATGCATAAAGGTTGAGGGATATGATAAAAAATACAATTTGTTCAAAAATACTTCATCTGATTGTCTTGCTGGCAACTTTTCCCCATTGTAAAATCTAGCATTACTCCAGGGGAAAAGATGCCAGTCACCAGACAGTCACATCAGGAATTCCATGTAAGATCACTCCAACCATTACCAACCCGAAACTGGCAAAGACAGCAATACCCACTCAATGGCTATCTCACAGAGTTGCTGCTCCCAGTACACTCCTGTGCAGCCGTATGTGCTAAAACACCAATCTGACTCCAAAAATCAAAACTTAAGTCGAAAACAATGTGTACCTCCTCATCCACTTTTTTGGTATCTCTTCACTCTCCGGTCCAATGAGAGCCAATGACTGTTTTTCCCTCCGGTAAAGCCAAGCAATCAGGAGTACAGCACCAGTTATGTGCTCGCACCCGGTCGTTCCAATACTTCATCACAACTAGCAACCAGGGCATAAAAAGTTAAACTCCTTTGTTGTAAGGCGGAATTGGGTCCAATGCTTTCATCTTGTGGGATCAGATTGTGAAACATTCACCATATGCTTGCCAGTGTGTGTGGCGAGGCATACATGGAACACATTTTTTTTTAATCATGCCATATTTTTCTCCTCAAGCAGTCACTGACCTGTCTACCTCCAGCCAACGTTCCAGCTCCACCTCCGATCCAGAAGTCTGCACACCCAGCTGCAGCTCTGCCTTCGAGAGGGGCACCACCTATTGCCCCCATGCCAGATGAGGAACCATTACCAGCAGGCACCATCCAGGCAACCTCGGCCAGTGGAGAGTGGCTATCAAGCTGCCTCAGCCCCTACTGGTCCGTTTTCCATTTTTTTGTCCCAGGGGGTGCGAACCTGCAGTGATGTCCGGGGCACGTATGTGCCGACTTCTGTTGCACCCCCTGTATCTCTGCCTGATCTAGCAGTGCCCCCAGTCGTCACCAGGGGCCACTGCAGAGCGATGACACCCTGGATCCCTCCCCAGGGATAGGAGAGCAGTCCATCAGATGCTCAATCTTATCTTCCCCCCCCCTGACATCTCGGGCTCCCGCCCGAACCCAGGTCACCAGCATGGTGTGAGGTGTGGCGTCCAGTGCCTCAACCCTCAGCTCCACTGGACCAGTCATGGAACACATTTGAATGCAAAGAAAAACGAGTCAGTGCTCCATAGCATGGGTGTAGCCAGGCATACTCCAAGTACTCCATGGTGTGCAATTTTATTTAAGGGGGGTAGCAAATAGGCTCTGAACTGCTTCCTTTTTCCATGAAAACTAAAAGAAAATGCTGAACCTTTCTGTAATTTTATTCATAGGAGTCAAAACTAGAAGGACTGGTCACTAATACTCTCTTTGCACCCCAAGGACAATACAACTTTACAGGCTCTGGGCTGGTATGTGGGTGTCTTAGGGAGCAATGCATGGCATTTGTATTTATCCATGCATGGCAACAACCATTGTCATGAGATACAAAAGGTGTATTTATGAGGCAACAAACACGGTCCTGGTGTACATTTGTATATTGTCTGGCTTCATGCCGGGGGGGGGGTAGCACACCCTAACAAGGGGGAAGGGGGGTAGCATTGAGTCCACTTGGTGTGCAGATCTGAAATCCCTGGCTACACCCCTGCTCCATAGTACAAATTGCATGCAGTACCAGCTTCAGGAGGCTGCCACTGCTTCTACAACAAAAATGCAGCTGAGACACAGTAAAAGGGTAACATCAGGCATGCTGTTGAAAGTTTCCCAGCCCCATGAAATGAGCTGGGGTTGGAAATCACAAAACAGTACTGCGCATGTGAAGTAGTATTAGAACCCTGGCAAACCAGGACAATTTTTTTTGAAGCAGCAAGAAATGACAAAAACAATAAAAGAAAATATATTTCTTTATTTCATTTTATGTCAAAAAAAATAGGTAGATATTGTAAAATCACAATATGTCACTCCAGGGTGTGGGGCAATGCTGGATTTATTCATTTCTGGTGTGGTTTTTGTCACTTGGCCTGTGGCCTTGTGACCAAACCACACCAGGTGTGAGTAAATCTAGTATTAACCCACACCCTGTCATAGTATATTGCTTAAGCACATTTAAGCAATAATCCATGACAGGGTGTGGATTATATTGGAATTTACCCACACCTGGCGTTGTTCAGTCATGAGGCTGCAGGCTGAATAAGCCACACCACTAGTGGTTAAATCCTACCATAACCCACATCATGGAGTGGATTATTAGGATTTTACAATGTCCCCCTTTACATTTTGTGACAAAAAAATAAAAAGAGAGTTTTTGTTTTTTGCATTTTAAATTATTTTGCTTGAATTTATTGTTGCACAATAAAAAATAGATCTGTGTTGTTGGGTAGAATATTGATATCCAGTGTGAGAGCAGGAGTGATGTTCAGGAGGGGTGGAGTGGCAGTATTTAGGAGCGAGCTGGAAAACAGTGCTGAGCACCAGGTACTGTGGCAGAGGAATAGATTTTAAAGTTGTTTTTTTTTTTGTGGTTGCTAGTTGTGAGTGAGCAGTGGGGCAATTGAAAGACAAGCGCATGACTAATGTTTACTTTCTCACGGCTTTAACAGGAAAAAGTAGCAGTGTTTTTTTTTTCAGTTCTTCGGGGAGCAGGTATATTGATTTAATTGAAACTAAGAAGGAGCAGGGGTATTCAGGAGAGAGCTGGGAGACAATGCTGGGCATAAGGTATCGTGGCACAGAAACTCATTTTAAAGTTTTCTTTTTTTTTGCTACTTGTGGGGAAATGGTAGGATGAGCAGTGGATGAGTGCATGACTAATGTTTACTTTCTCTTCTCAGCTTTAATAGAGAAAAGAGCAGCTGGTTTCTTTTGAGTATTTTGTGGAGAGGGTGTATTAATTTAATTTGTTGTGCTCTGACCACCATGACTGGCTGGCACTTTTTGCGTGGATTGTCGTGAAATTTATCCATTGCTAGAAATGCCAGTCAGCCAATCAATATAACAGATTCTGGATGTTCATTATATAATTAAGCAATAATCCATTGGCAGTGCATGGGTTATACTGGGATTTATCCACAGCTAGTGTGGTTTGTTCATGGTGTAGCAGGCCGAGTGACCAAATCCACACCAGAAATGGATAAATCCCAGTACAGCCCTCACCCAGGAGTGGGTTATTGCAATTACACAATCACAAATAAGTAAAAAATTAAATAAATAAAATATTCAATTATTTGTTTTTGTAATTAATGTTTTGTTAAAATAGCCTTCCTCTGTATATTATATAGTGCCTCATTGCTGGGCAGATTATTGTTGAAGTCCCCCCCCCACACACACATATATAAACAGATACACTTGTTACTTGTAGATTATGATCCCCTACACACACACACACACACACACACACACACACACACACACACACACACACATTTGTTTGTTAGTTTTTTAAACACAGAGCCTGGTGCAAGTTCTGATTGGCTGTTTAGTTATAATTTTGGAGAAAGAACATGATGAGACCTGTGAGCGGCACCTGTAATTTAGAGGTGATCAGGTTAAAGGGTCAGGCTGAGTGTTTGTGGGGTTTATTTGGATCAGAAACAAAAGACAGTGAGGGACAGCAGCATGAAAGGATCACCTGGAGATGAGAAATAGAGACTTGAAAGTAAGGCAGTGGGAGCATGACTGGAACTGTAGGCAAAGCTAGTGGTTTCAAAGGTTGCTACCTTTGGTTGAGGTGAAAATCAAATATTATACAATGGGCATCCAGAATCTGTCATTTTAGCTGGCTGACTGGGGCTTTCAGCTGTGGATAAATCTCACGACAACCTATGCAAAAAGTGTCAGTCAGTCAGGGTGGCAGCAGCACAATAAATTAAATCAATAATACAATGCTTAGGGGGTTGAAAAGATGAGGGAGGACCTTGGAAAACAGGAGGAATGGTCTGGAGCATAGCAGCTGGGGTCAACACAAAAAACACAAGGGCAACATACAAACTAGGAGGGGAGGTTCTGACAGTCACAAAACAGGAAGGAGACCTGGGAGTTATCATCTTTGATGACCAAAATGAAGCTAGGCAGTGTGACAAAGTGGTGTGAAAGGATAGTTGAATGCTTGGATGCATAAGGAGGGGTATCACCAGTAGAAGGGGGAGGGTTATTTTACTCCTTTATGGAAACTGGTGAGACCTCACCTCAGGTACTGTGTTCAGTTCTGGAGGCCCCACTGGAGAAAGAGCACAGGCAGGGTGTAGACGGTGCAGAAGAGGGCAACTAAAATGGTACAAGACCTACATGGGAAGGCCTAAGAGGACAGACTAGGGGAGTTAAATGTGTATTAGCTGGAGGAAAAGAGGGAGAGGGGCAACATGATATGGCATTTAAATACCTCACTGGTATAACCAGAGTACAGGAGGGGAACATCTGCCAAAGTAAGAGATGCTCTAAGACAAGGGGGAACAGTATGAAGTTGGAGGGTGGATGACTCAAGTGTAACGTGAAAAAGTATTTTTTTTTCACAGACAGGGTGGTGGACACATGGAATGGCCTTCCAGAGGAGGCGGTTGAGGTTGAAACAGTCATTGGATTTAAGAATTAGTGGGACAGACAGGGGTATCCTGGAGGCAAGAAGGGGGTGTTCTAGAGTTTAGTTTGGGCATTGGCCCTCATAGGAGGTAGGAATTAATAGAACAGACTGGCTGGGCCACGAGGTCCTTATCTGCTGACAACTTCTATGTATCTATGTATCTAATAAACCTGTTCCCCCTTTTTTCCTCGTTAAAGCTGACCAAGACAAAGTAGAGGACATCAGCCATGCACTCATCCACTGCTCCCTCACAATTAGAAACCAGCCCCTTAAAAAGTTAAAATCAGTTTCTGTGCCATAATACCTGGTGGTCATCACTGTCTCCCAGCTCTCTCCCAAATACCACAGTCACTCCTTCTACACTCTTAGTTTTACTGATGTTGCCCCTCATGAACATCACTCATGCTCTCAGGATAACAAGCCATTCATACCTGAGCTCAGAGCTTCAACCCCTGGCTGCAGTTCAGTTATACTATGGAACAGACCTGAAGAACACCCAGATGCAGTTCAATACAGCTCCCATATTGCCCAACTACAAAAGAAAACAATAATAATTAATAAAAGTGTAACCATATCACTGCTTGAGTTCAGGGGGCATCTAAATATTCTACTTAGCAACACAGAACTATTTTTTATGGCACAACAATAAAGCCCACAACAATTATTAAAATGCCAACAACTGTACATTTTTTGTTCTTTATTTTTTTTATCATAAAAAGTAAAGGGGGACATTGTATAATCAAAATAATCTACTTCAGGGTGTGGGTTATGGTGGAATTTATCCACATTGGGTGTGTTATACTCAGTCAGCCTGCAGCCTCTTGACTGAACCACACCAGGTGTGGGTAAACTGCAGCATAACACACAGTTTGTCGTGAATTATTGCTTAACTAAACCACACCCCCAAACTTCACTTCTAATCCTGCTCCTTCTAATGATTGATGAGGACATCACTTGGATAGATTCTACACTGACTCAATGTATTCAGAAAGGCTACTGATATTGCATTATGTTTGAGTTCTTTAAATTATGTCATGATTATTACTTTGGGTTTGCTTGATTTAGATTTAAATATTTGTAGCTTTAATTTCAGAATGTGTTAAAGTTAGGTAGGGTTGGAGAGGGGGTTCAGAGGGCTTTAAACCCTGTGCACACAGTTTAATTCAAACATTGAGCAACTACCAGGACGCCTCTCGAAACTAGCTGTTTTGGGTCAGGTAGCCTTTTCTAGTTAAGAAAAACATCTCTTTCAATAAACACAAAAAAATTAATTAACTTCAGCAGTACTGGTGGATAAGATTTCATAACAAATCTCAGCCACCATTTTAAGATGGACCACTATCTGCAGTCCTTCCCTATTGTTCCTACAATGTTATGTGTAATGTTAGAGAAGTTTTTAAAAGTGATAGAAACTATTTTATAGTGTTTAATAGCCTGTTTTCCATGTCAGTCGTGTGTAGCTGATATCTTGATATGCTTTGAGAAATTTCTGATAAAATTATCAAAGTTTGTGGTGCCCTCAAATATAAATTGTGTTTTGTTCACCTCATCAGCTACTGTTCTCTCATTCTAGGGCTGCAGTGGGCAAAGCCTTGCAGACATCGTGCTATCTAAAAAGGACTCAGCATATTTCTTCCAAAAGAAAAACATATTGGGGTTGCACCACAATCTCATCCACTGGATGTGACTAACTCCACTGTCTGTGTTCATTGCAGCAGTCCCACAGCACTACTTTTTTCTGTACGTGGGATAGACAACAATGCTATGTTTTGTATATATGAGAGGGAAAAGAAAGAAAAAAACAAAGCCTGTTCCCTTCCTTTCAGTCTGTTTCACTCTCTTCCTCTGTCTCTCTCCCTCCCATGATCTGTCTTCGCTCCCTTCCTCTATCTCTCTTCGTCTCGCTCTCTGTCTTTGTCTGCTTCCCATGAACTGTGCTGCCTGAATGCCAATGTGTAATGATGCTCCCATGATATAAAGTGCTTAAGACTAATTTATAAGCTCCTCAAATGGTATAAGGTGCACAGAAATAATTTATTTTAATAAATTATTCTTGAGCACTTTATACCATATAGGGAGCTTTTTTTAATATAACCAATAGCACATTTTATTTTTCAGAATTGCATCTGCATGTTGTGGCATTGTGAACTGCTGCTTGAAAAAATAATCACCAATCAGGTGTGAATTGGGCCAGGATTTACCCACAGCTGGAATGGTTTGGTCACAAGGGCACAGCCCAAGTGACCAATCATGCTAGCTGTGGGTAAATCTCAGCCCAACCCACACCCAATCAGTGATTATTCTGATTTTACAATTCATAAATATGAGAGTAACACAAAGAAGTGAAGGAAAATCTTTTTTTTCATTGCTTATATGATGATTTTAATAATATGTTCTTCCCCAAATGTAAAATATTTCATTGATACTTGGCAGAAGCTTTCTCGTTCCACTGAAGTCAGCTGGCAGCAACGTGAGTGAGCCGAGTATCATATAAACTGAAAATATTGCTGTTGACTCTCAGTTGCCTCCAATTTAAAACTGCAGGTTAGATTAGATATATTGTATTGTTTTTTACCGACTGCTTTTGATTTTGTAAAATGGGGCAGTTTGTGGGAGAAAAAAAAGCCTGCTATGCGGGTTATACTGGAAAGCTTAGAGTTCTGTACAGAATGATTTTACTAACTTGCGGTCGGCTGGCACTTTATGCATTGGTTATTCAAAAATTACCTCATGGCATAAAGTGTCACCAAACCAATCAGAAAGCTTACATTTCAGAACCCATTGTGTAATTTTATTTAACAGTTGTGCTACTCAGGTGCTCTCCTTTCATCTTTCTTACCTGTCGCCCAGCTCAGCAGAATGGGGAGAATAAAAAAGGACATGCTTACCTTACTTTTTTTTTTTACTCAAAGAGTACAGCAGTTCCCTTTCTTTCAGTTTAATTCATATGGCAGTCAGAACAGTCACATCAGCAGCTGGCTCTGCTTATATATTTATTCTTAAAACACATTATAACATATCACTCCCTTACAGCATAAAGCAGTCCGCTGGCTAGTCTGGAATTTGTAGAGTTTCTGCAAGTGAGAAGCCAGTCAGAAAAGACTTGCCTGCTTCTGTTGGAAGCTGAGAAACTTGCTATACTGCAGAGAACAAACTAGAACGCATTTGAGGAACTGGGAACCTGGTAAAACATAATATTGTTGGGGACTAGTTAGGAAGGTAAGCTACGCTTTCTACAGAAAGTTTCATTTTTTTCTTATTGGCATTAAGAATTGCAGGATTCCATTAAAGTGTAGTAATTTTATAACCAGAGGGGGTGAAATACAACTGAAGTTGCTTGATTTCTGTGCTAGACACCTAGGATTTGGAAGGATATTTGTGCAATATTTTAGAAGTGTCCTGCTGGCTGAGCAGTGAGTTTGTTTTTATCCCTGGACTCAGTAGAGTGGTTTGTGTAGGAGCAGTGGTCTAGTAAATTATGGTGTTGGTTGACTTACTATAAAGGGCAGTACTCACCAGGGTGGTGGAGCAGTGGTGTATTTGATTGTTTCTAACAGTCACAAGTGGCTGTGGCCTACCCACCCATGCTTCCCCTCACCCCACCTACCCCACGCATGGCATTTCCTTTATAGCCAAGGTTCTGACATCACTTCCTCAACAGGTCTAGGGGCAGAACTGTCATATTCTTAATTACCCAGTACAGTGCATAAAGGGTGAGTACACACACAAAAAAAAACAGTTTTATATATCACTCATTGTATATTATAAGGAAGAGGGACATGTGGGGAGTGGTGCAATGCAGTGGCTGTGGGGCAGAAATTTTCTGGGAGACATTCTGGAACCTGCATTGCTGCCCTATTTGCAGGCAATTGTCAGCTCTGAGGGAGGAGGTTGCCCACCTCCAGGCTGAACTGGCAAGGACTAAGGAGGCCTCCCCCACCCAAAGAGCACCAGTTCCACAACCATTGCCTCAGAGGTTGCCATGTGTGAATAGCAGATGGACCACAGTAGGTTCTGGGAGGGTGAGGGTGGTGGAACAGAGGTGTAGCCACAGAGTTGTACCTCTACACAAATCACATATCAGTCTGGCAAATCAAAGTTCCTCTATGATGACCCCCTCAGTGGAGACCAAGAAGAATGCTGGGGACATCCACAAGGGAGACCCACAAAAGAGTGGCAAGGGACACCACAGGGGAAAGAAACAGCTTCTGATAGGGGCCTCAGTTGTTAGGAGTGTAGACCTGGGGAAGGGAGAGGAGAGGGAAGTAAGGTGCCTGCTTGGTGCCTGGGCTTGGAGGGACAGGAAGCAAATCCTCAGGATTGCAGAAGCAGCATCACAGGAGAGGAAACTAGATATCATTGCCCACCTTGGGACAAATGACCTAACTAGGCATAAGATCAGAGTAGTGCAGGATGAATTTGTGGAGTTGGAGAGGGGCCTCACACAGGTAGCAAGCACGGTATCCTTCTCTGAGGTGCTGCCAGTCTATGGCAGAGGTGAGGCTAGGGTACTGCACACCATGCAGTTTAATGTATGGTTGCAAAACTGGTGCAGAGCACAGGGCTTTGGCTTCACTGGGAACTGGGGGTCCACCTGGGCAGATGAAGGTCTATACTGGCATGATGGTCTGCATCTGTCCAGGAAGGGAAACACGCTCCTAGGTGACAAGTTTAAAGGCTTCCTTGGCAAGCTTTTAAACCAGCCAAAGGGGGAGGTGCTGATAGGAAACAGGAAAGTTCAAGCCTCCCCCCACAAAACATGGCAGGTAGTAAGGTAAACACTGAGGTACAGAGCTTGACAGAGGGCAGAACAGGGATAAATGGAAAAATGGACATGGGCAATAAGAGCAGGGATGGGGTAAAAAAGGATAAAGCCAACATTAAATGGAGGGCAATGCGTGCCAATGCCCATAGTCTTGGAAACAAGCTTCCAGAGCTAGTAGCCCTGATGGAAGAGGAACCCTTGGATATTTTGGCAGTCACAGAAACATGGTAAATGGAGAACCATGACTGGGATGTCAACATACCAGGGTACAGTACACAATCTACTGAAGGGACAGGGAGGATAAAAGAGGAGGTGGAGTAGCTCTCTACATAAGGGAAGGGATCAAAGCTACAGAACTAAACAGTAAAGGGGAGGACAAGAGGAACTCTGGGTCACCTTGGAGATAGGGAATAACATCACAATCCGCACAGGGGTTGTATACAGACCCCCGTCTCAAGGGGAGGAAATGGACAAGAAAATGATAGAGGGCATTCTCAAAATGGCTGAAAAAGGTGAGATACTGTTGATGGGGGACCTGGATATGCTAGATGTTAACTGGGTGACATGGACTGCAGCCACATCCAAGAGCAGGGTCATTCTCGATGCCCTACAGGGGGCATGCCTTAGACAGCTAGTGGTGGAACCCACTCAGGAGGGAGCAATATTAGACCTGGTACTCTCAAATGGAGAGAGGATCACAAATTTAGAAGTCAGTAGACATCTGGGAACAAGCGGCCACTGCACAGTGAGCTTAACAATAAACACAACCATGGAGACAAGCCATACAAAGACAAGGATACTGGACTTTAGAAGGGCTGACTTTGGCATAATGGGTGAATACCTGAGGAATGCATTAGCAAATGGCCAGAAAGGAGGGTTGGAAGAACAATGGAGAAAAATCAAAACTGCCATCATGGAGGCAGCAAGCCTTTGTGTGAAACAAATAAAACAAAGCGGAATAAAAAAACACTATGGTTCTCAAAAGAAGGTGTCAGGAAAGGTTAAGGAGAAAAAGGCTGCATTCAAAACGTATAAGGAATCACAGAAGAAGCACGACAGAGAACTGTATCAATTAAAGCAGAAAGAAGTGGGGAAGGCAGTCAGAAAAGCAAAGGCCCAAACCGAGGAAAAGATAGCCAACTCAGTTAAGAAGGGGGATAAAACCTTTTATAGGTACATTAGGGAGCATAGAAAGGTTAAGGGAGGGATAGTGAAGATTAATAAAGGAGAGGGGAGGTGGACAGAGGGAGACAGTGAAAAGGCAGAGATACTGAATGAATACTTTTGCTCAGTATTCACAAAAGAAGAAGAGGAGGAGTTACCTAAACCAAACAGTAGAAGCACTCTGGGTAGTGGGGTGAACGCCAGTCCATTTACAGAAGAAAGAGTCCTTAAAGAACTCCTAAAACTCAAGGTGGACAAAGCAATGGGTCCTGATGGGATTCACCCTAGAATCCTAAAAGAGCTAAGGCAGGACCTAGTGACACCACTAACCACACGTTTTAACAAATCATGGGAAGATGGGGTGGTACCTGAGGACTGGAGGAGGGCAGATGTGACTCCCCTTCACAAAAGTGGGAGCAAGGCAGAAGCAGGAAACTACAGACCTGTTAGTTTGACCTCAGTGCTGGGGAAAATGATGGAATCACTTCTGAAAGAAAGAATTGTTCAGTACCTAGAGACGACGGGGCTGAGGGCCCAAAGCAGCATGGATTCACAGCAGGAAGGTCATGTCAGATGAATCTAATCGATTTCTTTGACTGGGTGACCAAAGTAATAGACCAGTGAGGGGCTGTGGATATGGCCTACCTAGACTTTAGCAAGGCATTTGACACAATCCCGCAAAAAAGATTAATAATCAAGTTAGCCAGCCTGGGAGTGGGTCCCAGGGTGGTAGTCTGGGTAGCAAACTGGCTGCACAACAGGACACAGAAGGTAATAGTGAATGGAACACATTCTGAAGAAAGGGGGGTTACTAGTGGAGTACCTCAGGGCTCAGTACTGGGTCCAATCCTCTTTAACGTCTTTATAGGTGACATTGCAGAGGGTCTGGAAGGAAAGGTATACCACTTTGCAGATGACACAAAGATCTGTAACAGAGTTGATACACAAGGGGGGTAGAAAGGATGAGAAGGGACTTGACAAGGTTGGAGGAATGGTCAGACATATGGCAACTTAGATTCAATGCAAAGAAGTGCAAAGTAATGCAGCTGGGAAAAATAAAATTCCGGGAGAAGAGTACACAATAGCAGGGGAGGTACTAACGACAACAATAATGGAAAGGGATCTGGGTGTAGTCATATCAGATGACCTAAAGGTGGGTAAGCAATGTGAGAAGTCAGTAAGGAGAGCCGGGGGATACTGGGATGCATAGGGAGGGGCATCACAAGTAGAGAAAGGGAAGTGGTTATCCCTCTATACAGACAGTTGGTGAGACCCCATCTGGAGTACTACATGCAGTTCTGGAGACCTCATCACGCAAGGACATAGACAGGATGGAAGCAGTCCAGAGGAGGGCAACTAAAATGGTGCAGGGTCTGCAAAAGAAGCCGTATGAGGAGAGACTGAGAGAGCTTAATATGTATACCCTTGATGAAAGGAGGGACAGGGGGACATGATAGAAACTTTTAAGTACCTCAAGGGAATCAACAAAGTCCAGGAGGGTAGCATCTTTCAGAAAAAGAGATGTGTAAGAACAAGGGGGCACAATTTAAAGTTAGAGGGGAATGGCTCTGGGGTAATGTGAGGAAATTATTTTCATGGAGATAGTGGTGGGCGCATGGAACCGCCTTCCTGGAGAGGTTGTGGGGTCTAAAACAGTGGGGGAATTCAAACATGCATGGGACAGACATAAGGCAATTATAGTGGGGGGTTGCAGGAAGTAGACTGTTGGTTAACTAGAATCTGCAGCTTATCGAATAGGTAGGGAAATGGGCAGACTGGGTGAGCCAAGTGGTCCTTATCTGCTGTCAAAGTCTATGTTTCTATGTATGCTATGCACTCCCAGTAGCTGTCTCCTGCAGAAACTTTATAAATTCCAGATCACTCAACCAACTGCTTTATGCTGTAAGGGAACAGTATTTTGTGAAGTGTTTGAGTAAATATATAAGCAAAGTGAGCTGTTGATTTGTCTGTACTGATTGCCCTAAGAATTAAATTGAAATCTGCATTTGTATGTGAAGGTGCTGACCCAATTCTACCAGTCTACAGGCTGCAAGGGCACCAGAAGCTATGGGCGCAGATGAACACTTCTGTACTTTTTTTAATATCTGAAAATGCCCTTTATCTGCCACAAAAGGAAAACTCTTCTCCTCTTTTGCTGGAAAGTTATTAGGCAGCCCTTTGAAACCCCCTATTGCTGTCTCTCAACTAACAATTTGCAACTGTTTAACACTCCTGCCCCAGTCCTAAAACAACTCCCTAGCACCATTAACACCTCAAATTTGATCAGTCTTTATTGATAGGATGATCTTTTGTTGTTCTCTCTCTCTCTCTTTCTCTGCTGTCTGACTACATTTCGGCAGCTGGAGATGGAGTGCAAACAGTTAATGGTGGGCCCATCTCTCTGGCCCTGTCCACACTTAAAATTTGTTAATGGTTTTTAAGCCGTTACTGGGCTTACTATGCTGCCACATCCACACTAGTCGGGACCATGTTTTAACACGGTTCTGTGCCTGTCCACACCTCCCAGAATTAAAGGGTGTTTAAACATGCTGTCAGCTTACTTGCCAATGTAGATCAGATTGCATCATGGGCACCAGGAGAATCACCATCAGGTAACACAGATCAGGCATCTGTACACAATGGTAAGTGAAAATGTTTCTCACTTAAACCATTTTCAAAACCCTGTTAAAACTTTGATTGTATCAGGGTTTAAACAGGATTTTAAAACATGGTTCGATAACGTTACCAGTGTGGACATGAACTGTGTTCCCCAATTTTAAAATGTTACAGGGCATCTGTAATGTTTTAAGATCCCCAGTATGGAAAGGGCCTCTCTGCTGTCTGATTACCTTTTCGACAGCTGGAGATGGAGTGCAAGTAGTTAATGGCGGGACAGTCTTCATTGTTATCTGATATGATGGTTCAAGAGGAGTTACAGAAAACATAGAAACATAGAATTTGATGGCAGATAAGGACCGCTTGGCCCACCTAGTCTACCCATTTCCCTACCTAACAGATAAGCTGAAGATCCTAGTTAACCAACAGCCTACTTCCTCCTACCCCCCTCTAGAATTGCCTTATGTCTGTCCCATGCATTCTTGAATTCTCCTACTGTTTTTGACTCTGCAACCTTCTCAGGAAGGCTGTTCCATGCATCTACAACCCTCTCTGTGAAGAAATACTTCCTAGCATTACCTCTGAGCTGTCCCCCTCTATCTTCAAATTGTGTCCCCTTGTTCTTGCACACCTCTTTTTCTGAAAGATGCTACCCTCTTGAACTTTGTTGATTCCTTTGAGATATTTTAAAGTTTCTGTCATGTCCCCCCCTCCCTCCTTTCCTCGAGGCTATACATCTTATGCTCCTGTAGTCTTTCTTCATATGTCTTCTGGTGCAGACCCTGCACCATTTGGGTTGCCTTATTCTGGACAGCCTCCACCCTGTCTATGTATTTGCGAAGATGGGGTCTCCAGAACTGTACATAGTACTCCAGATGTGGTCTTACTAACTGTCTGTACAGAGGGCCAACAACTTCTTGTTTTCTACTGGTGATGCCTCTCCCTATGCATCCCAATATCCCCCCAGCCCTCCTTACTGCCTTCTCACATTGCTGGCCCAGCTTTAGGTAGTCTGATATGACTACCCCCAGGTCCCTTTCCAGTTTTGTTGTTGTCAGTATCTCACCCCCCCCCATTGTTTACTCTTCCCCTGTTTTTTTTTCCCAGGTGCATTACTTCACACTTCTTTGCATTGAATCTAAGCTGCCATACATTTGACCATTCCTCCAACCTTGCCAAGTGCCTTTTCATCCTTTCCACCCCACCTGGCATATCAACACTGTTGCAGATCTTTGTGTCATCTGCAAAGAGACATACTTGCCCTTCCAGTCCCTCTGCAATGTCACTTATAAAGACATTAAAAAGGACCGGCCCCAGTACTGAACCCTGCAGCACCCCACTAGTAACCCCCCTTTCTTCACTGCAGACTCCATTTACTATTACCCGCTGTGCTCTGTTGTTCAGCCAGTGTTTTACCCAGGCTACCACCCTGGGACCCACTCCCAGGGTGGCAAACTTGTTTATTAATCTTTTGTGCGGAACTGTGTCAAATACCTTGCTAAAGTCTAGGTAGGCCATGTCCACAGTCCCTTCCTGGTCTACTACTTTGGTCACCCAGTCAAATAAATCAATTAGATTTGTCTGACATGACCTTCCTGCTGTGAATCCATGCTGCCTTGGCTCCTGTGCCCCACTGGCCTCTAGGTACTCAACAGTTCTTTCCTTCAGAAGTGATTCCATCATTTTCCCTACCACTGAGGTCAAACTGACAGGTCTGTAGTTTTCTGCCTCTGTCTTGCTCCCACTTTTGTAAAGCGGAATCTCATTCACCCTCCTCCAGTCCTCAGGTACTACACCATCCTCACATGATTTATTAAAAAGGGTAGTCAGTGGTGTTACTAGTTCTTCCCTTAGTTCTTTTAGATTTCTGCGGTGAATCCCATCAGGCCTCATTGCTTTATCCACCTTCAGTTTTAAGAGTTCTTTCAGAACCCTTTCTTCTGTGAAAGAACTAATATTGACCTCGCTATCCAGAGTGTTTCTATTGACTGGATTAGGTATCTCCCCCTAGTTTTCCATTGTGAATACTGAGCAGACATATTTGTTCAGTATCCCTGCTTTTTCACTGTCGCTCTCTGCCCCACCACCTTCCTCTTTATTCAGCCTCAGTATCCCTGCCTTAGTCTTTCTTTGCTCCCTAATATACCTATAAAAGGTTTTATCCCCCTTCTTAACCGAGTTGGCTATCTTTTCCTCGGTTTGGGCCTTTGCTATTCTGACTGCCTTCCCCGCTTCCTTCTGCTTTAATTGGTATAGTTCTCTGTCCTGCTCCTTTTGTGTTTCTTTATACTTCCTGAATGCTGTCTTTTTCTCCCTAACCTTCCCCGCCACTTCTTTTGAGAACCATAGTGTTTTTTTCTTTCATTTTGATTTGCTTATTTGCTTCACACAAAGGCTTGTTGCCTCTGTGATGGTTTGTTTTGATGTTTCCCCATTGTTGCTCCACCCCACCCTCTTGCTTATTTGCTAGTGCTTTTCTGAGGCACTCTCCCACTTTGACAAAATCAGCCCTCCTGAAGTCCAGCACCTTCACTTTTGTATGGCTTGACTCTACAGCTAAGTTTATTGTGAACCACACTGTTTGGTGGTCACTTGTTCCCAGATGGCTACCCACATCAAGATCAGAAATCCTCACTCCATCCCTATTGGAGAGTACCAGGTCTAAGACTGCTCCCTCCTGAGTGGGTTCCAAAACTAACTGTCTGAGGCATGCCTCCTATAGGGCATTGCGAATGGCCCTGCTCTTGGATGTGGCTGCAGCAAAGGTACTCCAGTTAACATCTGGCATATTTAGGTCCCCCATCAGCAATATCTCCCCTTTCTCTGCCATCCTAAGGATGCCTTCTGTCATTTCCTTGTCCATTTCCTCCCCCTGAAACGAGGGTCTGCATGCAACCCCTATGCAGATTGTGGTGCCATTTCCAGTCTCCAGGGTGACCCAAAGTGCCTCCCCTCCTCCCTGTTTACCCTTTAGTTCTATTGCTTTGATCCCTTCCCATACATAGAGAGCTACTACTCCTCCTCCTCTTCTTCCCTCCCTGTTCCTCCTGTAGACTGTGTACCCTGGTATGTTGACATCCCAGTCATGGTTCTCTGTGTACCATGTTTCTGTGACTGCCACAATATCCAGGCATCCCTCTTCCATCAAGGCCACCATTTCAGGAAGCTTTTTACCAAGACTACGGGCATTGGTACTCATTACCCTCCATTTTTTATGGCTTTATTCCTTTTTGCCCCATCCCTGTCCTTACTACCTTTGTTTATTTCTCCATTTACCCCTGCCCTTCTCCCTATCGACTGCTCTATCTTGGTGTTTATGTCATTAACTACCCTGATTGATTGTTTTTGGGGTGCTAGGATTTCCCTTATTTTCAGTGCCTCCCCCCTTGGCTAGTTAAATGCTTGCCAATGAAGCATTTAAACCTATCACCAAGGATCCTGGTTTCCCTCCTGGATAGATGCAGACCCTCATGCCTGTATAAGCCTGCATCCCTCCAGGTGAAGCCTCAGTCCCCAGTGAAGCCAAATCCCTGAGCTCTGCACCAGTTTTTCAACATTATTTTCATTTGATGTGTGCTTGCTTTCTTCCCACCAGCTACGACTCACTTGCCTGGCTTTCAACATCAGGCATACTAAGTAATTCCAAAAAAACAAGCATTTGTCAATGCCAATGCTTGATACTTGTAAAGGTCTGTGTCATTTCACTGCGACATGGAAATTCTAAAAATGTTGAGACTGGTGTGCAGTATTTCATGTAATGGGACAGAGATGCCAACCCTACCCCCAGCTGACAATCTTTTTCCTACTCTCTCACCCACCCACATGCTTGGTCATCCTAATTTTTAACTGCTTTTCACCTTTTTGACTCCCAACCCCTTGGGATATTTTCCTCCCCCCAGACCTGCCCCATTTTCCCCTCCTGTACTATAATTAAGCTCCCACTCAGACCATCCCAATTACAGCCTGCTGCTATCCTCAGTTCAACCTCACAATAAACCCTTACTTCCCCACTCTGCCTTCTATCATATTTTCAGCTGCAGCGTTACTGCTCTGACTAGTGATACCTTCTCTGTTTTGCCTGTTGTAGATATGACTTTGTACCCAATTATATATTGTAATATTTTTATATGCCTGTGCAACATCTGTATTTTTGTATCTTTTTGGCATCATGTTGTTTTTCTGTGTCCCCTGTCCCTGGGTCACACTTGTAAACGAGCCTAGGCTCAGTGTGCTTTTTCTGGTTACCAAATTTTAAATAAATAAGAAATCTCATTAGGTTCTGACATGGTTGTCAACCTACAGAAAAACCACAACAATTTGATGAGGTTAGACTTTTACCACAGCAGAAGTAGATTCTCTTTGCTTTCCTTATGCTGGCCAGACCTGCACTTTAAGAGTGGGGGGCAGCAGTTATTTACCATGTCTCTAAAATAGACTTGATGCTGTTTGAGCATTCCATTCCTAAGGGACTGTACAGTCAGCAATTTTGTCTTTTGGAGAGTGATACTTGGTCTCTGCAGAGCTGATTGACCTTTGGACGTAACCATCATTTGCCAAGGGTCTCAAGTATAAGAGGGGGCATTCAGAGGTAGTGCAATCTATTATTTATTTATTTATTTTTAGCCTCAGTGCTGATGTTGCCAGCTACAGTTTCTTTGGGTGATGGTGGATGCAGGGAGAGAGAGAAAAACCATGCCATTGATGCTGAGGAGTGATTGAAAGTGAAAGGGTCATGCAGTTTGCACTGGTCAAGCGTGATTCACCCTATCACTTTCATCCCAGGTTCCATTCAGATACAGTGCAGCTAGGACTATATCCAATCGTTATTAGTCTGTTTTCCAAATATTACAGATCTGCAAGATAGTAGGGAGGTAGCTGGCACTTTTGAAACTGCATTGGCAATTAGATGAAATTCAATATGAATTTCTGAAACTTGAAAAAAAAAATGAGCGTGCATATCTTGAATGTAAATCTGTAAGCCCATAGATTAATAAAAGCAAGAATATTTGATCAGGTATGCTGGCTGCTTCTTTTTTTGCAAATTTAAGCAGCTCATATTGCATTTTATTTAATTGCGGTTGCAGTTTCGTAGGTGCAAGCTACCTCCCATTTCCAGTGTCATTGTTACAATTTTCGTGTAATGCCAGCTGTGTGGAGCAAGCCATACCACAGTCACAGAGCACATTTGTTGCACTCAGTGTCAGTGATGAACTCTTCTGTCTTGACCCAAAGTAAAAGTCTTGGGACCAGGATAATGGGACTTACTGAGTGGCTCCAGCTGATTCGCCATGGTAGGGAGCCAGATGCAACTAACACCAGGACCACTGGCAAATGCCTTATCAATCCCTATTCTGCAGTCATGGGAGGTCAGAGGGTAACTAAATCAACAGAGGGTCAGGAGACAGAACCTGCAACCCATGAACCTCTAACAGATCATTAGATGGGGATGTCAGTAAAGAAAAGGGAATATAATCACTTGATAGCACAGTGGGAGAAGAGAATTCCCGTTTCTTTGTCCTTTTTACCAGGACAGAAGCTGTAGCTCCTCCTCTTTGTTTTCTAGAAGTAGAGACATCGGTGTGTGCTAAATCAGAGGGAAAAAATGGGAGAAGTATGATCTTTGTTGAAACTTTAATCGCTTCGGATTAATTGTAGAAAAAATGTGGCAAGTGGGAGCAAGTGAGATTGTAAGTAAAAATGTAAATGACTGATTTTTTTTAAATTCAATATATTTTATTCAAAACTATTTAAACATTAGGAACTGCAGAGGAAGCGGTCGAGATTACATTATAAGATTATAATACATACAAATGAGACTACTATGAACAATTTTTAAAAAACACAAATAAAAAGGAAAAGGAAAAGAAATCATTTAACACAAACCTATACATTAACCCCATTAACCCCCCCACATCCACCCTTGTGCAAAATATAGTGTCCCAATATCTTAAATGGAACATAATTGGTAAGTGGGCAGACTAGATACCTAGGGTTTCCAGGCAGTAAGCAAAGCATCCAAAGGTCCCCACTTGTTTTGATAAGCTTGGAGTCTATTGGCCATCAATGCAATATGTTGTTCCAATTGGAGAGCCAATAGAACTTCCCTATGCCATTCCAGCACAGATGGTAGGGATTCTTCCTTCCATTGCCTCATAATTATTAACTTGGCCACAGCAGATACCAAAGCTATATGCGCCTTTCATGTTTTAAGGGTTCTACTGGGATAGCTATTAAGCAGGCAGACCTCAGGTAAAAACAGTGATTCAAGTCCCAGCATTAGATCTAAGGATATTTTGATAGCTTGCCAGATTGTGTGAACTTTCAGACATGACCATAGCATGTGGTATAGCTCTCCATCTAGTTGTAGACATCGGTGGCATTGAGAGGAGGGAAGCCTCCCCATTTTATGCAACCTCTCGGGGTGAAATATAAATTATGCATGACACTGAATTGTATTAAATAAAGTCCGTCCTGTTAAATGAATCTATCGGTGTTACACTAGGCCTGTTTCCAGATGCTAGTATCTGCTGCAGTGGGTAACTTTTTGGTCCAATAGTAGCATATACCTTGGGGCAAATGTGAATCCAAGGACTGTAATACTTTATATACCCTAGAGACCAAATGTGCCACCTGAAAAAAGGAGGAATGTTCCATTTTCGGTGGCGTACACCCTGACAAATTCCCCATGAAGGAGGCCAGAGTCTGCTTGTCAATACTTAAAGAAATGTTTCTTATGAGTATGGAATCTCTGCTGAAATTGAGGGAAGGGAAGGATTTCCCTGCTAGGAGCTATGTCCTGGAATTTGACTTCATTTAGAGGAACCCAGTATGAAGTAGAGATAGGCCTGTTCCCAGTTTTAAAGTGAGGATTGACCACAATTGGTTGCTCAACGGAATTATGCCAATCAATTGTTAGGTGTTTCTGCACTTGATGGAGAACCTTAAGAGACCATCCCATTGGGGTATCCTTTATGGACTTGGAGAGGGATTTCAGGGAGGAATAAATCAAAGATGGTAGAGTACAAAAGTTCTTAAAGGCCAGGTGATCCTCTATACCCAACCAGTGAGGTGAATATGATCCTGGTCCAAATTAATCTGGCCTGTGGACCCAGTATCTCAGCTTACTAATATGATGTGCACTATAATAAGTAAAGAATCAGGGAAGGGAAAGGCCACCCTGTAACTTTGGTGCCATGAGCTTCAGGTGTGCTCGTCTAAATCCCTTTCCATAAGCAGGAGTTTAACAATTTTTGTAGATTGACAAACCAGGACTTAGGAAGAAAGAGCTCTAGCATGGGATAAAGGATTCTAGGGAGCACATTCATCTTAACTGTGCTAATCCTCCCCCAAAGTGAAACAGGAAGAGCTCCCCATCTATCAAGGTCTGCTTTCAGTGTGGCAATTAACTTTGCAAAGTTCTCTTTTTCTATTGTAGGCACCTCTCTAGCTACTTCAATACCAGTTATGTCAAGAACTTTGATTCCTACACCAGACCAAATTTCTCTATTTCACTTTGTGTGATCCTGCTGTTCTTTGGGTAGACTCTGGTTTTTGAATAGTTAAGCTTATAAAAAGAAACTTTGGAGAAGAGGTCAATTTCCTCCAATAAGGCTGGGATACCCATCACGGGTTCTTCCAGATGCAATAGTAGATCATAGGCGTATGCTGATAACAGATGTCTCTGGGCCCCAACCTCAATACCTCTGAGACGTGGAGTGGAAACTAACCTTCAAATAAGGGGTTCTAGATATATGTTAAAAAGTAGTGGGAATAGTGGACAGTCCTGCCTGGTTCCATGAAAGAATGGGATGTGATCCGAGAGGACACCATTGCACCAGACACGGGCCAAGGGGGGAAGTATATAACACCTGAACCCACTTAATGAACTCCTCCAGCAGGCCAAAATATGCTAGGGCAGTGAAAAGGAAATCCCAGGAAACTCGGTCAAAGGCCTTCTTGGTATCTAAGGATATTAATACAGCTGGAATGTCTGAGTTCCTGACCAGTGGGAGGAGATGTAACAATCTGTGCATGTGGTCACTAGAAGACCTACAGGTCATAAAACCCACCTGCTCACTACCAATGAGCCTATCCATAGTGGGTCCCAGCCTATTAGCCAAAGTGTTGACTTGGCTCATCATGAGATCAGAGCAGTGCAGAAGGACATTGTAGAGTTGGGGAGGGGCCTAAGACAAGTAGCACACACAGTATCCTTCTCAGAGGTGCTGCCTGTCAATGGCATGAGTGAGGCGAGAATACTTTGCACCATGCAGTTTAACGAATGGTTGAAAAAATGGTGTGGAGCACAGGGGTTTGGCTTTATTGGGGACTGGGGTTCCACCTGGAGGGACACCAGCCTTTACTGGCAGGACGGTCTGCATCTGTCCAGGAAGGGAACAAGTCTTTTGAGCAATCGGTTTAAATGCTTCATTGAAGCTTTTAAACTAGTCAAGGGGGAGGCACTGATAAGCAGCAGGAAAATCCCAGCCTCTCCTACAAAGCAGGGTACTAAATGAGAAAAATACCGAAGTAGAAAGGTCAGTGGGGATGCTGCAACAGAAGGTAAAGCCATCAAAAAATGGAGAGCAATGAGTACCAATGCCCGTAGTCTGAGTAATAAGCTTCCTGAATTAGTGGCCTTGATGGAGGAGGAACATCTGGATATCGTGGCAGTCACAGAAACATGGTACACACAAAACCATGACTGGGACGTAAACATACCAGGATACACTATCTACAGGAGGGACAGGGAGTGTAAAAGAGGAGGAGGAGTAGCTCTTTACATAAGGGAAGGAATCAAAGCAACAGAACAAATGGGTAAACAGGGAGGAGAAGAAGCACTGTGGGTAAATTTGGAGACAGGCAATGGCACCACAATCCGCACAGGGGTTGTATACAGACCCCTTCTCAGGGAGGAAATAGACAAGGAAATGATAGAAAGTATACTTAGAATAGCAGAAAAGGGGAGATATTGCTGATGGGTGATCTGAATATGCCAGATATTAACTGGAGTGCAGTTGCAGCAGCCACTTAAGAGTGGGTTATTCTAGATGCCCTACAGGGGCATGCCTTAGACAACTAGTATTGGAGCCCACTCGAGAGGGAGCAATCTTAGACCTGGTTCTCTCAAATGGAGATGAAGAGAGATCACAGATGTAGAAGTGGGTAGCTATCTGGAAACTAGTGACCATCAAACAGTATGGTTCACAATAAACACAGCAATAGAGTCAAGCCATACAAAGACAAAGGTACTGGATTTTAGGAGGGCTGACTTTGTCAAAATGGGTGAGTGCCTAAGGAATGCACTAGCAAATGGGCAGGAAGGAGGGGTGGAAGAACAATGGGGAATAATAAAAACTGCCATCACAGAGGTAACAAGCCTTTGTGTAAAGCAAATAAACAAACCGAAACGAGGTAAGAAACCACTATGGTTCTCAAAGGAAGTGGCAGAGAAGGTTCAAGAGAAAAAGAAAGCATTCAGGAAGTACAAGGAATCACAGAAGGAACAGGACAGAAAACAGTATCAGTTAAAGCAAAAGGAAGCTGGGAAGGCAGTCAGAACAGCAAAGGCCCAAACCGAGGAAAAGATAGTCAACTCAGTTAAGAAGGGATAAAACCTTTTATAGGTACATCAGGGGCGAAGGAAGACCAAGGAGGGATAGTGAGGCTTAATAAAGGGAGGGGGTGGGCAGAGGGTGACTGTGAAAAGGCAGAGATACTAAACAAATATTTTTGCTCAGTATTTACAAAGGAAGAGGGGGAGGTACCTAAAACAAACAGTAGAAACAATCTGGATACAGAAGTTGATACCAGCCCATTTACAGAAAGAAAGGGTTCTGAAAGAACTCTTAAAACTGAAGGTGGACAAAGCAATGGGGCCTGATGGGATTCATCCCAGAATTCTAAAAGAACTAAGGGTAGAACTAGTGACACCACTGACTACCCTCTTTAACAAATCATGAGGGGATGGGGTGGTACCCGAGGACTGGAGGAGGGCAGATGTGATTCCCCTTCACAAAAGTGGGAGCAAGGCAGAAGCAGGAAACTACAGACCTATAAGTTTAACCTCAGCGGTGGGGAAAATGATGGAATCACTTCTGAAGGAAAGAATTGTTGAGTATCTAGAGGCCAGAGGGGCACAGGACCCACGGCAGCATGGATTCACAGTGGTAAGGTCATGCCAGACAAATCTGATAGATTTCTTTGACTGGGTGACCAAAGTAGTTGATCAGGGAGGGGCTGTGGACATGGCCTACTAGACTTTAGCAAGGTATTTGACACAGTCCCACACAAAAGATTAATATACAAGTTAGCCAGCCTGGGAGTGGGTCCCAAGATGACAGCCTGGGTAAAGAATTGGCTGGAGAATAGGACACAGAGGTAATAGTAAATGGAGTCCACTTGAAAAAGGGAGGTTAGTAGTGGGTTTCCCAGGGTTCAGTATTAGGACTGGTCCTCTTCAATGTCTTTATAAGCGACATTGCAGAGGGACTGGAAGGAAAAGTATGTCTCTTTGCAGATGACACAAAGATCTGCAACAGAGTTGATGCACAAGGTGGAGTGGAAAGGATGAGAAGGGACTTGGCAAAGTTAGAGGAATGGTCAAATGTGTGGCAGCTTAGATTCAATGCTAAAGTGCAAGGTAATGCACCTGGAAACAAAACCAGGGAAGAATACACAATGGGGGTGAGATACTAACAACAACAAAATGGAAAGGGACCTGGGGTAGTCATATTAGATGACCTAAAGGTGAGCAAGCAATGTGAGAGGGCAGCAAGGAGGGCTGGGGGATACTGGGATGCATAGGGAGAGGCATTACCAGTAGAAAACAGGAAGTTATTATCCCTCTGTACAGACAGCTGGTGAGACCTCATCTGGAGTACTGCTTGCAGTTCTGGGAGACCCATGAAAGACATAGACAGGATGGAAGCTGTCCAGAGAAGGGCAACTAAAATGGTGCAGGGTCTGCACCGGAAGACATATGAAGAGAGAACTTAAGGAGCTTAATATGTATAGCCTTGAGGAAAGAAGGGAGAGGGAGACATGATAGAAACTTTCAAGTACCTTGAAGGAATCAACAAAGTCCAAGAGGGTAGCATCTTTCAAAAAAGGTGTACAAGAACAAGGGGTCACAATTTGAAGATAGAAGGGGCGGCTCAGAGGTAATTTAAGTATTTTTCACAGAGAGGGTTGTGGATGTATGGAATGGCCTTCCAGATGAGGTTGTGGAGTCAAAAACAGTGGTGGAATTCAAGCATGCATGGGACAGTCATAAGGCAATTCTAGAGGGTGGGGGTAGGAAGAAGTAGGCTGCTGGTTAACTAGGATCTGCAGCTTATCCATCAGGTAGGGAAATGGGCAGACTGGGTGGGCCAAGCGGTCCTTATCTGCCGTCGAATTCTATGTTTCTATGTTTCTAATATTTTGACATCCATATTGAGCATGGAGATGGGGTGGTAATTCTCTGGGTAGTACAAATCCTTACCCCGTTTAGGGATAACTGTAATAAGGGCCTCTAAAAATCTACTTTTAGATAGCCCATTTTTGTACCAGAAATTAAACGCATCTGTCAGTAGAGGAGCAAATTCTGGCACACAAAATTTGTATAAGTTACTTAGAAAGCCATCCGGCCCTGGAGACTTATCTAAGGGGAGCTGACTAATGGCGTGCTCTACTTCCCAGAGTTTAATGCAGAGCCCAAGGCGAGAATCTTGGGGGGAGGGAGCAGACAGGGGAGCTCAACAGAATCAATATAATTCTGAATTTCTTCCTCTGAGGGTATCTCATCCTCTTGCACTGTGTAGAGACTGTGGTAATATTTCCCTAGTCCCTCAGCAATTCCCCTAGAGTTTGTAATTACAGGGCCATTTTTAGTAAAACATAGGCCAGGGAAAAACCTAGTAGTCTCCATTTGCTTAATTCAGATAGCCAGGAGCTTTCCAGATCTTTCTGCAGTCTCAAGATATTTAAGCTTAGCTCTTTTAAGAGAAAGCTCAGCTTTCCGAGACATAAGGTCTGAGAATTGGGCTGGCAGGTTATGTAGTTTAACCCAGTCTTGTTCTAATAAGTAAGAAGTAATATCCCTCTCAACCACTTTAATTGAACCAAGCAAATCTTTCATTTGGGCCTGAAATTGGTGAGTTCTGGTAGTGGACAGACCTATACACTCCTCCCTTAATGCATATTTTAAAGTTGCCCAAACCACATCTATTTTAGGGATGGACCCTATATTATTTTCTAGGAAATGTGAGACAAAATCCTTGACAAGTTACAGGGTGACCGGAATTTGAAGCAGCTGATTATTCATGTGCCACAGAGGGTCTCTTCTAACTCCTCGACCTAGTAAATAGGTAACGGAGATAGGGGAGTGATCTGGTATGACACGTACATGAATGATCACATCTAGAACTCCCATATAGCAAAAGAGCTCATTAAAAAGTAATCAATTCTAGAGCAGCTTCAGTGTGGGGAAGAGAAAAAAGTGTATTACCTCTCAGCTGGATTCAGGACTCTCCCGATATCGACTAGACTTGCCACAAGCATGAGGCCTTTCAATGCTCTTTGAGCTGGGGACAGACCACGTCTCCTGGAGTCTGATCTATCTAGTTGTAGCTGGGGAGTAAGATTCCAGTCACCACCTATCAATGTGGTCTTGGATGGGTGAGCACTCAGAAGGCACAAAACATTGGTAAAGAAGTGGGGCGAGTCTGCATTTCGACCATATATTGAGCCCAATAAGATATGGTGAGAGGCTAATACTCTGTGGATCAATATATGGCACTCATTGATATCCCATATTTCGTGCTCCAATTTAAAGGGGACATTCTAACCAATCAAAATAGCCACCCCACCTCTACTTGTGGAGATACCTGCACTGAAAGCTTGCCCTACCAAACCTTTACAAAATAAAGAGGTGTCCACTGTCCAAAGGTGTGTTTCTCGCAAACAGACAATCCCTGCTTTGAGATGCAAGAGATGTGTCAGAATCATTTGCCACTTGCATCTATCGTGGGCCCTCTTTACATTCCAGCTCAGTATGTTATAAGGTCCAGCCATTTACAGACTGGTAGTAAGAACCTGAAATCAAAATGTAAGCATATAAAGAATCTGTCCCATTCTTCGTCTACCCCCAACTGGAGAGCTGAGAACACAAACATTTGGCAGCCCCACCCCCAAACCTCAAAATAACCACAACATGTAACAGTAATCCCATCCCAATAGTCCCCTCCACCTTCCAGAGTTAATGAAACATGAAATTCACCCATTACTTCAAGTTCAAGTTCAAGTTCATTGTAGGAAAACTCTGTTGAGCAAGCTCATTCACAAGGAGGTCCTTTGAGTCAGACAGGTAGTTACAGATTACATAATCAAAAAAACAGTACAAATTCAAGTACAGAATTATCGGCAAGCATTAACATGTTGCATAAAAATGACAATGACGTAGAAAAATACAAGTACAGAAAAAAAGGTTCAAAGTGCTTGTTTCGGAATATCAAGGCAGCTAATTTCTAGGTAAGTAAGAGGAAGCAGTGGGCTAGGGATAGAGCAGTGAGCTGGGATTTAGAAGAAGCTGCATGTATCTTTTATTTTTGCTGCAGACAACCTTTTAAATAGGCTGACAGAGACAGTACCAGGAAACTTCAGTACGCCTTGGAGCTGGTTCCAGATAGTTGGGAGTACTCTCGATATGGCCCACTTGCTAAGTGAGGTGCGGGTTCTCGGTACATTGAGGAGGAGGAGGAGGTAATTTTTCCTAACAGAGTAGGTACTATGGGAAATACGGAAAAGGGTTGTGAGATAGTTTGGGAGCTTGTTCAGGAGTAGCTTAAGAGTCCAGATACCAGCATGAAGCGTGCATCTAGTTGAGAGTGATGTCCAGCCTGCAGCTAGGTACAAATTGCAATGGTGGGTTCAGTAGGGTAGATTTATCATGAACCATATTGCACGGTGGTAGAGGATGTCTAGTTTGTTGAGTCCTGAGGCCGCTGAAGAGAAATAGATTAGATCTCCATAGTCAAGTAGTGTCAAGAAAGTGGCCTGGACCAGCCTAGTTCTGGTATCCAATGGAAAGAGGGACTTGTTACGGAAGAAGAAACCTAGCCTAATTTTTAGCCTCTTTGCCAGACTGTCAAGGTGGTCATGAAAGGAAAGCTTGTTGTCTAGCCACATACCAAGATATTTGAATTTGGAGAGGATTTCAAGGGGTTCACCTGGAGAGGTAGTGATGAATTCTTTGTCCATGTTTGCAAGGGAAGTGGAGGTGGTATTTGGGGCAAAGATCATGGCCTTAGTTTTCTTGTCACTGAGGAGTAGTTTGGCATTGATTAGGCTGATTTCTAGTTGTGCAAAGCCTGCCTGGAGTACATCCCTCACTTCAGCCAGTGTAGGGCCCGATGTATACAGTACAGTATCATCAGCAAAGAAATGCAGATGGGACTGGAATATATGTACGTCAAGGTTATTGATGTATAGGGAGAAGAGGATGGGACCTAATATGGAGCCTTGCGGGACTCCCCTGACAACTGGGAGGGATGCAAAAAAGAGGCCAACAGCTTTTACTTTCTGGGTCCGTCCAGATAGGCAGCTGGTAAACCACTGGGCAGCAAGGGGGGTGGCGTCTACTTTTATTAGGCTTGGGACTAACAGATTATAGTCTACAGTGTCGAACACTTTGCTGAGATCCAAAAATACTGCACCAGTAACTTTCTTGGAGTCCATGGCTGTGATCCATTCATTGGTAACTTTGGGTAGAGAAACTTACAGAAACCACCCCCAGTTCAACTAACTGTACTGGCACAGATATACCACCAGGTGATGTTATAAAGCAGATCTGCGATCAGAACCCCCCACTCCCCCACTCCCCCCCCTCCTTCATATAGTTGTCCAACCTTCTAGTGCACAAAGTCCTCAAACAATGGACCTTTATGGAGGTTATATCAAAATCCAAGCCCAAAATAAATTTATGATACTGTCTCAGTGCATTAGTGGAGAGTTGCATCTCTGAGAAAGTTATGTGCCTATATGGTCTGGCATCAAAGAACACAAGTCTTTAAACATGTCATAAAGTTAAGAACTGTCCCAGAGGCTAGAATCAGATGGGGATAAAACTCTCTGTTAAAATCACAATGATGTCCCCAGTATAAAGATCAGAAAATATCAAACACATATAAAAGGTTGAACTGCAGCAGATATTCATTAAAGGAAAGTCACCCCCAGTTATATCAAATACTATAATAACTTCCCTTCTGCTGTGGCATATGTGGGCTTGCTAGTGTTCAGTTCCCATCTGAGGTTTTCGTTCAGTCCCCATATTCAGGCAGCTCCTATGCAGTTCTATGCTGCTTGAGCCAAGCGAGAAACCAAGCAAGTCCCAGAAACTATCACAGATGCAATAGCATTCTCAGCTCTCCTCCTTTCACAGTTCTTTAGGTTCCAAATGAAAGCCAGAAGGTAGTCAGTTAAATAAATCCAAAGTAGCCTTGTACTCATGGATTATCCATACTTAGCACCATCTTACCACCCAGTCATATTCACTTGAAAAGGTCAGGGAGAAGTACTTTGAGCTCTCAGGAAGTCTGTTCCTGCATTTCAAAAGTTAGTCATCTGTCCCCTTGCTTAA
Organism: Neoceratodus forsteri; assembly: GCA_016271365.2. Classification (NCBI taxonomy): domain Eukaryota; kingdom Metazoa; phylum Chordata; order Ceratodontiformes; family Ceratodontidae; genus Neoceratodus; species Neoceratodus forsteri. Next base: position 128,023,277 of record CM057457.1, read on the forward strand.
TCTGAAGCACTGCCAGGTATTTGACTCTAAACTGTTTCCCAGCAGCAATTAACTTTGAGATGAGTGGATGCAACTCTTGCCTCTTCACTCTGACAGACTGGGGCAAATCCTATGTTATACAAACTGTTCAGCCTTCCCATTGCACCTCCTTTAAAGCCTTGACTTTCACTAAAATATGCTGCTTGTCAAGAAAATTAAGCAGTTTAAATATGATAGGCAGAGGTGGCAAGCCAGGTGGTGGTGGTGGGCGAAGCACCCTGTGCTCTCTTTCCATCACATATGTCATGCCACCTGGGGAGGGCCCCGCTATTTTTTCACAAAACTGCTGCAGGAAAAGTATGGGGGAGCTACCTTCCTCTTTTTCTGGAATCCCAATAATTAGAAGATTGTTCTGTCTGCTTCTCCCTTCTACGTCTTCTAGTTTTTCCTCCAACTTTTTAATCCTCCGTGAGACATTCGTACTCTCCAGCTCAGCTTTATTTTGCTTTTTTTCAGGGGATGTCAATCTTACTTCTGAATCCCTCACCTCTGGTTGTTAAGGTCTCCACTGAGGATCTGATATCATGCAGCTCATATGAAATGGGGGGAATCGATTCCTGCATTGGTTGCAAGAGTTCAATAAATCTCTCTTCTGAGTGAGACGTGGTCCCAGGCAAGGTTTTATCACTACCAACGGCCTGTTGTTTAGGTCGCTTCAGGACCTTGTCCTTTTCAGGTGTTGGGAGAGGAGAGTGCCGTGGAGGTGCTTTTCTCATGTAAACCTCCATTTCCAAGGTAGTTGTCATCACCAGGAGGTCTTCCTGTACTCACTCGCTAACCATTTGTCAGGAAATTTTTCCGATCCAATAGATTAGCTGTAGGGATTAGCGGGAGAGGTACAGAGCAATGGGAGCTTGCTTCTGCTTGTCAGGTCGCAATCACGTGACCTCCATGACTGATTTTTCTAACTTCCAGAAAAAGCATCTGTGTGCTGGAAGAGTGGTAGAAAATAAACCAACAGGTTCTATTATGTACAACTCTACTGTATATGTAATGTGTAAAGCAATATATATCAGTGTGTGGGTGCAGCAAAACTGTATTTATACCTAATCGGGTTTATATTTTATACTAGATAAGTAATGCATGTGGGGAAGGGAGTGTTTTAACTGAATTTAGAATGGGACGTGGCTTTTTTTCCAGTTATTCTGTCATGTGGTTTTAACTGTTAATAGTTCACTATATAAAATTTATTACCCAAAGAGCTCATTGTTATATTTAGTCATAGCTTTTACAATGCTTTATTGCAATGTGTTCCAAGCCTGTGAGAAACAGCACCATAAAAATATAAGACTTTTATATCAGTGTAGAAATTACCTCATCACTGGTACCCCACCCAGTTTTGTAAAAAACATCACTACCCTACCCACACATTCAGTTGCATTATACACCAGAACAGACCAGATTAAAGAAAATCCAGACTGATCAGTCCAGCCAAACCAGCTAGACTGAATGCATTTAATTGTATACTGCTGGTCTGTCCACTTTGGCTAGGTGTCCTGATCTGATCTTCATGATTCTGGCCTTGTCCAGACCCAGCACTCATCAATGTTTGGCTTGCCATTCACCTCACCCTTCAATTCAGTTCCAGGATTTGGGGGCGGTTGGTTCCATGTGCATTCTACTTTTAACTCACAGCCCACATTTCACACCTAAGCAATGCATGAAGTTTAGGACAGGGACTGGTGGCTATGGTCAAATGAGCTGGGAGGGGGTTCTCCCATCCCTAAAGGGAAGTTCCAGATATTTAATTCTCTATGTGCACGTTATTCCTAATGTACCATACACGACAAAACTACTGTACTGTAGGTGACAGACCATCCTGTACATGGCAGAATTACTCAGAAAAAATAATAATAATAATATACACCCTACATAAACAGAGTTTGATGGTATCAGCACTGAATGGTGGCAGGGATGGGGGAAAAATCTATACAGCAAAAAAAGTTTCTGAAAATAGAAACAAAAAATATAGAATGTGGCATTTGAAAAGAACTGCTTGACCCATCTAGTCTGCCTTATTTCCCCTGCCTAACACTACACCCTGTACCCTACTTGGTCACAGTTGTCCCTACTTCATACCTTACATCAGCTTATAATACTCATGTGTCTATCCCACGCCTAAATTAATAATTTGTGAGTTGCAAACAAGGGTTCAGTCAGGCAAATTAAGTGCATCTCAGAATATCAAAAGGGTAACTAAAGATGGTATAAATGACTCATGAAAACAATGCAGCTGTGGTTTGGGAAGGGGTGATGAGGCAGCACTAAAGAAAGTAAACCACATAGCAACTGTAATGTAATAATTTTTTTAAACTATAAATAGTCTCAAGGCATTCAAAATATATTATACAATAGAGGTGAAGTGATATGGCATCAAATAAAAAGCCATATCATAAGCACAGTGTGATAACTAGATTATGACGTGTACACTGTGAAGATATCAAGCACAGTGTACATATCATTGCCAGTTATGAACACAGTGTACATGTCACTTCCCCCTCCTCATGCCGCTACAACAAAAAAGAAAAGAAAAGAAACAAAAAACAGAGCCATATTGTATAAAATGGATAAGTGATGTCCCGTTGTGTGATACCTATGTATCACAACTTGTGGACAGTGACCTCAGAAACCTCACTTCTGGCTCCGCTACACTCCACCACTCATGAGTCAAGGTCACTGTCCACTCGTTGTGATACATATGGTATCACACACTGGGCCATCATGTATCCCCTTAAAACAAAGCAAAATGATATTGCTAGACATTTATGAAATCATGAAATCATTCCACGCACACAAAGAAAGTGAATGCCACAGTCAGTTAATTTGAAAATAGTATTGTCTGTATCTGAAGGCTGTGAAGATGCAGCACACATTGCAATAAACTAATTACACTCACAATAGTCCCAACTGTTAAATTGTGTAACACTATATTATGAAACGAGATCTTTACTACAGTGATTTTGAATGAATATGAATCAGATTTACTTTTTAGCCAGTAAAATAGTAAAGAAATAATTTATTACCTCCGGAAACTCCATGACAACTTTATTTAATTAGGCAATGAGGTTGATAAGCACAAAATTTATTTATATATCTATTTATTGATTTACTTAATTATGTGTTACTTCTATTATCAAAGTATTTGGTCCTCTGTGGGAAGGGAGGGGGCTTTTCTTTAGGTGGGTGGGTCTTTGTTAGTTGATTGCATAGTTATTTGTTCGATGATGCTTTATTGTTATATGTTTTGTGATGATTGTTTATTGATGGTTCAAAGTATTTTAAATTTTTTAAAAATGCATGTGTTACTTTACAAAAGTTTACACTCATTTCCAACTGAAATGCTCATGTGAAAAGACTGTCAGCAAGCCACTCATCAATGTCTGGACCAGTCTGCTTGTATATCAGATAAAAAAAGTTAATGTGCAAATTGAATATACTAAGACCCAGCTATAGGAAACACTTTTGGAGACTTTAACAATGTCTACCTAACATGTCAGTTCCCTTTCTTCCGTATTACATTTCTGAACAGTGCTAATTCAAGTGCAAAGTTTAGATAATTTAGATTTTGGACAATCAAAGACATTAAGTCATGACAGCGGGCAAGGGGTGGGCCAACACTATGCGTCATGCACTAAGGCACATAGTGCTGGATGCAGAGGTGCAGAGAAGGGCACAGGGTATGACAGGGAGAACCCTACTGTAAGCCCCCTATGCATCCCACACACACACCACTGTGCACTGCCTGGATGTGGTGGGTAGCCTACTATGTCAGGTAGACCACCCCATTGCTGCCAGGTGCTGCCCAGCACATAGCAGTGCCTGGCTTCTACCTGGTGCCCCTCCCACCATACCCACACAGGCACCGGCCCATGGAAGCAGCCCCCTTGAACCAGCCAACCCCCACCCCAGGTCACCCAGGCATGTTATGGGGTACTGTGCCCCCCCCGCATCACTAACAGACCCCTCCACTCTGTCCCTACAACCTGCTCTGGGGCTGCATCATGGGAGAGCCAGCAGCATTGCCCTCCTGTCACTGACTCAGCCACTGGCTGTTGGTCTTCTAAGGGGCATGCTGCCAACACATGCCTCATCACGAAGGTGATCCACCCTGTGACCTGGTCCGGGCATCCGAATGGATGCCCAGCCAGGTCCGGCTCCACGTCCCCATCCCCTGCCACCCTACAGGGTCCTGCATGCTAGGGGTGGGGCCATGGACAGATGATTGGCAGTTGTGAATGCCACCGGTGCACACCTGTTCGCAGGTGCACTGCTATGTGGGTGGGGTATGCGTGGATTCTGCATAACCCGGCCCCAATAGTGCATAGGGGCCAAAATGTGGGTAACACTAACTTTTCAACATACTTTAGCACTTTCAGCCTAACTTGCTTTTCTGAAGCTCTGCTCAGATTTCAAAAGCAACAGTTAGGCTGAAAGTGCTATGTTGCACTGATAGTGTTACCCACATGTTGTCCAAAATGGACTGCAGTTTGAAAATCATGTCCATAATCAGAAAATGTTTGTTCCATAGCCGGAGAGATATTTAAATTTCCAATATCATAAAAACACTGTTCAAACTGTAGTATTAATGTATGAGGGAATTATAGATAGGATGTCCTGAAACAGAAAAAAAAAATCTTTCAATAGCCAGAGAGTAGATAACTACACTTTCAACTAACAAAGAGTAGTGTTCAAAAATAAACTACCTGGACCACCGATCTTTTGTTTGAAGTGGAGGACAAGCCACTTATACACAAAAAAATTATTTTTTCAATAACACATCCACTTGAAAACTGAGATCTATGCTGGTTGTACTAGTCTTAGTCCTGAATATAGTTTAGTAACCTCATTGCAAGATATACAGTATCTTTTCTGTCTTCTCTGAGATCCCTATCAAGCAGCCCCACCCACAAACAAAACAGAAGCCCACTCCACTGCAGTTCATTTAAGGACCTCACATCCAACTACCCACTAGTCCCCATCCATCCTCCTTCAGCACTCAGAGGATACACTGTGAAGTCACTAATTTGTATCCACTAGCCTTCTTGTTGTTCTGGTGTATAGTACCCCCCGCACCCATAAAAAGTAATTCTATAGTCAACATTAAATTAGCAATGCTGGCTTTTACAACTTGTATTACACTTGATTCCTCCCTAGACTTTGAAGATCACATTTCTGTCACCCTCAAATCTGTCAATGCCAAAATTGGAATTGCATATAAAGCGAGTTATGCTTTAACCCCATCTGGCAGAACTGCCATTGACCAGGTTATCCTACTCCCTGCCCTTGCCTACGGCTTGGTTACTTATGTTGGAGCTCCCAAAGCTACTCTTCAAAAATGGGACTTCATTTACAACATTTGTCACTTTGCCTCAGCATCTCCTTGCATTACTTATCACTTTCAGCTTTACAATGATCTAAACTGACCCGATCCCACTGCACGTTGACTTCTCTCCTTAGGCTCCTTAATTGATAGCATTATTTGCTGTGGTGTTCTCTCCTCTCTCTTGGCTTGATGCTGAATCAATCCAACTCTTCCTATGACCTAATATATGGGGAAGGGGGAATCCCTTCTAGAAGTTACTAGATATCAGACTACCTTTGGCACATGTTTTTTTCCCAAGCTGCCCCTCAGTTCTGGAACTCACTTCCATTAGAAATCCATCTCTCCCCAACTCAAGCGTGTTTCAAAGGATGCTTCATTCATACCTACTTTAAAGCCTGATTTCTGTAACTGCTTCCATCCTCCATGACCATCTCTCTTTTCACTACTTCCTCCCCTTTAACTGCCTGAAGTACTCCCCCTTTGCCCTTAGTACACTGCCAATGATTCATCTTTCCTCCCTATGAGTAACTCACCTTCCCCTCCTGAGCCACACACATAACAGACTTGAGTAATTCCCGCCCTATGTGTAGCTTGATAGAGACCACTGGGATTTTCTCACAATACACTACTACAGATTTTAGTGTGCTGCTTGCAAAATCTCCAGGAAATAGCAATCTTTCTAGTGGCCTAAGGTGATGTCTAGTGGCTCTGTAAAACCATGCTGCAGTGGGTCTTGGTCAACACCACACCAGCATAAATGTGTGGTCAAAAAATGCTCTGCATGGACAGCAGAAAATGGGAGCAGTAAAAAAAGTGCTAATATATACAAACAAACTCTGAAACCACACGCTCTGTTTTGCCACCATGTTTTTGACCACATGTTTATTCTGATGCAGTGTTCACTGGATACTACTGCAGCACTGCACAGCACCCGTAGTGATAGAAGATGATACAACAGCTCCCAGAGCAAGAAATTGTAAGTGGAGAGACTATTTCCCATTAAATCAAACATTCTTTATGTATTTTACAAATGTTGCAGTTTCTCAACATATACCATTCCATAAGTGCAATGCCTTCTAGTGGCAGTAAGGACACTTAGCCTGTGGCCTCGTGCCTCACTACACCCCTAGGTATGCACTTATCCAGACTGACCCACATTCCATTGTGTGCTATTGCTTGCATTATATATATCTATATATATCTATAGATATATATATATATATAGATATTTACAGTGGGGTACTAGAATCCGACATTGTCCCAGGATCCCCACCCAGAAATAACTCAGACTACTACTTTGTCAGTTTTGGATGCTTGCTGGCAATATTTATTTAAAGGCACAATTATATATTTACATCCCAATTTTCTCTGTCAAAACAATCAATATTTACATTTAGACATATCAGTCCAATATCATTTTATAGGCCCCAACAGTTTTGTCTTCTATCTTGTGGTTCTTCCTTCTTGCTCTCTTCATCGTTCAAGGTTGCTTGCAGGGGTCTGGACACTGTTATCTGGCCCCCCACCTCCATCACCATACCTGGGTCACCACACTTATCCTGACCTCTACCCCCCACTAGGTGTGGACACAGTGATCCACCCCCTAGCACTATATCCCTCCCTCCTCCCCCATTACTCCCATGCCTAGGTTCCTTTGTCACCAGCCTGTGGTGCCTACCACCTCCCCCATTTGCCCCCTTTTTTCCCTTGCTCCCAACCCTTTCTCCCCTTTCCCTTCATCTCCCTCTGTCTCTTGTCCCCTGTGAGGCTCCACCTAGCCTCGGCCCCCAGCCTCCCATCTGTGGCTCACCTGGCCTGGGATCGGCCCCTTGGAGGCCACCATCTTCCTTTTGCCTCCTTTATCTCATGCCTATTTCATGTTACCCCCTCTTCTTGCTAGGAGGGAGGGTGGGTGCGAATTTCTACAACAAGAAAGAGGACTCAATCAGGACCCTATATGGCTCCTCCCATTGGCCAATGGCCAGCAAGCCCATGCTCTAGTCCAATGACACACCTGTGATGTCATAACCCCCTCTCCTCTTCCCTGTCCCCTCCCCCTCTCCCTACCCCACTCCCTTTCTTGTTTCTTTCTGGCTGGGTCCCTGGGACAACCTGGCCTGCTTTTTAGTGACAAGCTTAATTCTCATTGGCCAAGTGGCACTTTTGAGCATAGGTAAATCCTATAACAAATCATGAAAAACATGCCGGTCAGTCAGGTTGGCAGCAGCACATTAAATAAAATCACTGACCCCACCCCCCATCAAAAATGTTCAAATGAACACTGATATTTTTTTATTCTTTGGTAAAGCTGACACTTTGAAAATGTCAGCATGTCAGGCCTTAACTATGTCTGAGATGGCAGATAAGAAAGATCTAGAGTAGATTTTTAGTTACTTATCTACTTAAAATGACTCAGAAGGGTAAAGCAATGTAATGCAGGAACCCACAATTCTGACCTTAGCATCGCAAAAAATAAGGGTTGTTCACGAGTTCCTTTGAAATCCATCATTAATTTGGGAGTCCAGTTCTTTGAGATGTTCATTAGTCTTTGACCACCTGATACTGAATTCATTGACTTACATATTTAAACAAAGCTGTTCATTTTTCCATTCACCAGACATCCCTTAGTCTGTTAATAAAGCAGGCTAGAGTGGGAGGCAGCATGTTTAGCCACTTGCTTGTGATGGCTTCAAGGGTCACAACTGCAAACCCACTGTAGATGTAGTCCTATTTATTTCACTATCCTTATGCATATAGTTACTGAGAAAGATTGCCTGGCAGGTTTTTGGGACAGATGTAAGAAGGGCTTAAAGTTTGTGAGGTGCAGACTTCCCCAGAAAATATGGTATGTTGTGTTTTCCTCACCACAGTACCATCACCACCTGTCTCATCCATTGGCTGTATAGTGTTTTATATGTGTAGGGGGTAAGGAAGAACTGCATTAGTGTCTTCCATCTAAATTTTCCTCTGTTGGGTGCAGAACTAGCCATCCTTCAGGAGACTATTCTCACCTGAGATGAGGCTATCAAACTGCAAAGGGATTGGATCAGTATGGAAGTTCATGCTGCCTTCTCCAGAAAGAACAGATGGATGCCTCTCCTTTTTCATAAGCTCCTGCCTTGGCAGATAGTATGCCATAAGGCAGACCCTGATGGTGGATGGGTCTTGGCCAGAGTCAAGTTTCTGGAACTGGAGTTTGTAGTGGGAGGGATTTATGTGGCCAATGAAAGTGATTCCAGTTTTTTGCAACCCTAGCACGGGCCATGGGTGATTTTGGTTCCACCATGCTGCGGCAACATATAATTTGTTGACCGTCAGCACAGCAGCGGCACAACACTGCCAAATGGTGGTGTGCTGTTGCAGGGGGATCTTGTGTTTTCTGTGGGGGGCTTTGACCCCAACCCCCCCAAACTTAAATTAATCAACTCTGAGTCAGAGTGGGTTTGGGGAGGGAGAAAACACCCCAGAGGTAACAGTGTTGGGAGCCCAGCGGACCATCACAGTGAACTGCCAAGAATGTTGCTGTGATGGTCTTCACTGTATTCTTATCACTGTTTTTATGTGATACCAGTGATTTCAACTTGGACAACCTGCTACTCTTATTAGGGGGTGGCTTTAATATCCCTTTGGATGGGGAGGTGGACAGGAGCTCCCCATCTGTCCAGCAGCTCAGTCCTGTCCATCGTGCACTGCACTCCCTAAGGGATTAGCATACACTCAGCTATGGTCCCAGAAGGGTGTTAGGCACAGCTGGGCTATCTATAAAGCCATTAGAGTAGCCCAGTCAAGCCACACTCAAACCATTAAACAACACTGGGGAAAGGGACCTATTTATTTTATTTTATTCTTTGGTAAGTGGGTCAGGCCCACTAGGCACAAGTGCCTGTTTTCAGGGATGAGCCAGGAAGCACTGGGTTGTTAAGTGACTTGCTCAGAGTCACACAGTATGCAAGTAGAGGTTGTGGGAATCAAACCCAGGTCTGCTGGATGTACCAAGCTCATTCACAGCTCATTACCCTAACCTGTATGCTACAGTATACTGTACTGTCAGTCCTATCTCCCAAGATGACTTGGACTAAATGTTGGCTCTTCGCACACACAGCTGTTAAGGACTCAAGGAGTCATCTAATACAGAATAGGGTTTTGCATTACTGGTATAGAACCCCACAACTACTGTCCAAGCTCAGGGTCTAACCTAATGACCAATGCTGGAGATGACAATCCCCAGCTGGCTCATTACTGCACATGCTCTGGTCGTGCTCTGCTATACAGGACTTCTGAAGTGGGATCCATGCTAGCTGCCAGGCAGTCATAAAAGACCAACTGTCTAAATCCTGTCTGGAATTACTTTTAGGCACCCCTTTGTAGGTTTCTTTCCTCAACAGGTATCGGACCAAATAGCTTGGAGTGGTCACCATAGAAGTTAAACTTCTACTCTTACAGAAGTGGAAATCAAAAGATATCCCATCTTTCCTTCTTTGGAAACAGGCAGTGGGAAATTTAGCACATAATGAATAGAGATGCAGCGAAGTTAAATTCCGCCTGCAAGGTGGATGCAAAGTAGTCCACTTCACATTGCCATCCCACAACATGAAGTGCCCATTTAAAATTGTTACCTCACCACTTTGCATTGTAGTTATGACCGTGTTGCTCCTCCAAAATGCTGCTTTAAGTGGGTGAAATTCACAGGCAGCCCACACATCACATAGCTTACACAGTGTAGGTCACATGCTTCAGACAGGCAGGCAGGAAGTGAATCATGCATGAAAGAGAGTTTCACTTTCACCTTGTAATAGGAGAAAGAGGTTATGTAGCTTAGAGTCAGAGTGGAAAATCTATAAAGTAGTGTAAAACTACCATAAACTTTTCAATTTTTTTGCTAATTAGCTGATTATTTTTGCCTATTTGTTGTCTGGATTTCTGTTTGTGCAGTATTTCAGTTTAGTATTTAATTGTGTGTGTGTGTGTGTGTCTGTGTTTGAGAGAGAGAGACCAGAATGGAGGAGGAGGGACTAGGTGGTTTTCAGAGATGTAGCAGACGAGATCACGTTGGTGCATGCACAAGTGGTGGCAGGCTGCGTTTGGACTGGAACACCATCTTTAGTATCCCCCCTGAAGCAAGAGATAGTGGACTTGGTGCCATGGAAGCGCCACCTCCTGTGGCACCTACCAGTGCCCCCCTAGTGCCATTACCTGCTATGGCCCCTGTGTCAGTGGCTCAGTAGCAGCAGGAAGTCAGGGAGGAGGAGCCACAGCAGTCACAGCAGCAGTTTTCTGCACCCTGGCCCAAATTGTGCAGCAGCAGCCCCTGACTCCAACAACACCTGTCCCCCACCCCCACCAGTGCCTGGTCCTTCCAGCACCTCATTAGTGTGGGAGTTCATTACTACCCTGCCTGGAGACAGCAGTGTAGTAAAATGTAACTTGTGTGGTGAGCAGGAGCGCTGTGGCCCCAAAGGAAGTCACCTTGGTATGGGGGTCACCGCACCCACCTGTACAATCACCACCATGTAGAGTGGCAGGCCAAGGTTGCAGAACAGGGCCGTAATGCACCTGCTGGGAAGAGGGGGCAGCAAGGCATCTACCTGCATTTGGTGGTGTTAAGCAGGGGAGGGCCATGGATGAACCAACTGCTCCACCACCACAACCTGCAGCACTTCTAGGTGATGGTGGCAACACTCTCAAACTGCCTGCCACATAGGCTGATTTAGGCCTACTGTAGAGTGAGTTGGAGGCAGCTAACCACTGGCTGTACAACGTTGAGCAGCAGTTGGAGTGAATTGAGGGGCACCAACTACAGATTATGGGGATGCTTGAAACGCTGCTGTCCCATCACAACGTTGATTATTAGTTTTAGTTTGTCCTTGCACCCACCATTCTCTGTGTGAAAAAATAGTTCCTGGTGTTGCCCCTAATCCATCCCCCCTCTATCTTCAAATTTTGGTCCTTTCTTTGTGCATGTCTCTTTTTCTGGATGAGGCTATCCTCTTGTTCATTCCCTTTTGGTACTTGATAGTTTCTGTCATGCCCCTACTTTCTTTGTGTTTATATGTGCTGTCTTTTACTATCTCTTTATCTGGCTTCATTCTGATGCATACCCTTCAACATTTTAGTTCCCCTCCTTTATACAGCCATTTTTGACTTCATTTTAATGTGATGGCTCCCAATGCATCCCAGTATACCCTGTCCCCCAGCATTCCTTACTCCCTTCTGGCATTTCTTGAATACCTTTAGGTCATCTGATCTGACACAGGTCACTATCCATTTTTGTTGTTGTTAATCCCCCCCATTGTACACCATTATGTGTATAATAATGTTAAGTGTGTGTTCCATCTTTCTTTTGCATAACCCTGTTCACCTCCCAAAAATGCTAAGAACCATGCCCAAAACAGCTGAAATAAAATAAAGTACAAACGTGATGTTCTTGCTCTCATTTTATTCCTACTTAACAAAACCAGAAAGCCAGCACTCCAGACAAATTAATGCCAATAAAAAATGTTCACTGCTAGTGCAAATGTATTTATGGCAAAACAAAGCTCATAAATGACCCTTGTGCTTCAGCAGTTAGGCCTTCATTAGGGGTCCCCTTAATGAAGGCCTATGCTCTGAAGCACGGGGTCATTTGTGTGTGGCTTGTTTTGCAACAATAAATGTGCACTAGCAGTGAACATTTTTTCTTGGCATGTATTCATCTAGAGTGCTGGCTTTTTTTTTTTTTTTTGCTCTTTTGGAGCCAGCTGCTCTTTACCAGCATCCATCCACAGTGTTAGTGCAGTGTGCTTCTGGTGGTCCTGTTATTTTCCTACTTAAAAATGTCTGTTTACCATGAAATATTTTTTGTGGCTCAGTAATGTTTCCTTTCTGTCGTGGTGGTTTGTTTAGAAACATAGAAACATAGAATTTGACGGCAGATAAGGACCGCTTGGCCCACCCAGTCTGCCCATTTCCCTACCTGATGGATAAGCTGCAGATCCTAGTTAACCAGCAGCCTACTTCTTCCTACCCCCACCCCCTAGAATTGCCTTATGACTGTCCCATGCATGCTTGAATTCCACCACTGTTTTTGACTCCACAACCTCCTCTGGAAGGCTGTTCCATGCATCCACAACCCTCTCTCTGTGAAAAAATACTTCCTTAAATTACCTCTGAGCTGCCCCCATCTTTAAATTGTGCCCCTTGTTCTTGCACACCTCTTTTTGAAAGATGCTACCCTCTTGGACTTTGTTGATTCCCTCGAGGTACTTGAAAGTTTCTATCATGTACCCCTCTCCTTCTTTCCTCGAGGCTATACATATTAAGCTCCTTTAGTCTCTCTTCATATGTCTTCCAGTGCAGACCCTGCACCATTTTAGTTGCCCTCCTCTGGACAGCTTCCATCCTGTCTATGTCTTTGTGGAGATTGGGTCTCCAGAACTGCACACAGTATTCCAGATGGGGTCTGACCAGCTGTCTGTACAGAGGGATAATAACTTCCTGTTTTCTACTGGTGATGCCTCTCCCTATGCATCCCAGTATCCCCCAGCCCTCCTTGCTGCCCTCTCACATTGCTTGCCCACCTTTAGGTCATCTGATATGACTACCCCCAGGTCCCTTTCCATTTTTGTTGTTGTTAGTATCTCACCCCCCATTGTGTACTCTTCCCCTGGGTTTTTGTTTCCCAGGTGCATTACCTTGCACTTCTTAGCATTGAATCTAAGCTGCCATACTTTTGACCCTTCCTCTAACCTTGCCAAGTCCCTTCTCATCCTTTCCACCCTACCTTGTGCATCAACTCTGTTGCAGATCTTTGTGTCATCTGCAAAGAGATATACTTTTCCTTCCAGTCCCTCTGCAATGTTGCTTATAAAGACATTGAAGAGGACCAGTCCTAATACTGAACCCTGAGGTACCCACTAGTAACCCCCTTCTTCAGAGTGGACTCCATTTACTATTACCCTCTGTGTCCTATTCTCCAGCCAATTCTTTACCCAGGCTGTCATCTTGGGACCCACTCCCAGGCTGGCTAACTTGTATATTAATCTTTTGTGTGGGACTGTGTCAAATGCCTTGCTAAAGTCTAGGTAGACCATGTCCACAGCCCCTCCCTGATCTACTACTTTGGTCACCCAGTCAAAGAAATCTATCAGATTCATCTGGCATGACCTTCCTGCTGTGAATCCATGCTGCCTTTGGTCATGCGCCCCTCTGGCCTCTAGATACTCGACAATTCTTTCCTTCAGAAGTGATTCCATCATTTTCCCTATCACTGAGGTTAAACTAACAGGTCTGTAGTTTTCTGCTTCTGCCTTGCTCCCACTTTTGTGAAGGGGAATCACATCTGCCCTCCTCCAGTCCTCGGGTACCACCCCATCCTCCCATGATTTGTTAAAGAGGGTAGTCAGTGGTGTCACTAGTTCTACCTTTAATTCTTTTAGCATTCTGGGATGAATCCCATCAGGCCCCATTGCTTTGTCCACCTTCAGTTTTAAGAGTTCTTTCAGAACCCTTTCTTCTGTAAATGGGCAGGTATCAACTTCTGTATCCAGAGTGTTTCTACTGTTTGTTTTAGGTACCTCCCCCTCTTCATTTGTAAATACTGAACAAAAATATTTGTTTAGTATCTCTGCCTTTTCACAGTCACCCTCTGCCCACCCTCCTCCCCTTTATTAAGCCTCACTATCCCTCCCTTGGTCTTCCTTCGCTCCTGATGTACCTATATAGGTTTTATCCCCTTCTTAACTGAGTTGGCTAGTTTTTCCTCGGTTTGGGCCTTTGCTGTTCTGACTGCCTTTCCAGCTTCCTTTTGCTGTAACTGATACAGTTCTCTGTCCTGATCCTTCTGTGATTCCTTGTACTTCCTGAATGCTTTCTTTTTCTCTTGAACCTTCACTGCCACTTCCTTTGAGAACCATAGTGGTTTCTTACATCATTTCATTTTGTTTATTTGCTTCACACAAAGGCTTGTTGCCTCTGTGATGGCAGTTTGTTGAAAAGCAGGAGTGAGTAGTGCAATAATCTGCTGAACAGCATGTGTGCACTGTCAGGTGCACACTGCTCAGCCCCCTGAAAACATTTATGGTAGCTGACTTTTTCAACTGTTGATGGTGTGAAGAATAAAGAATATATAATGTATATTTTATTTGTACCATCATCAACAGTGGACCAACTCATATAATATGTTTTCATGGGGCTCGGTGGGCAGTGGCAACCTGACAGTGCACACATGCTGTTTAGTGGATTATTACACTGCTCACTCCTGCTTTTCAACAAACAAGCCATGACAGAAATTAAACATTACTGAGGCACCAGAAATATTTCATGGTAAACAGACATTGTTAAGTAGGAATATAACAGATCCAGAATCACTATTTGGTGGCATCCTAATGAAGGCCTAATCGCTGAAGCGCAGGGGTCATTGGTGTGTAGCTTGTTTTGCCATCAATACATTTGCACTAGCAGTGAACATTTTTTCTTGCCATTTATTCATCTGGAGTGCTGGCTTTCTGGTTTTGTCTTGCACTTTTGCAGCTAGCTGCTTTTCACCAGCACCTGGCCCCAGTGTTACTTCAGTGTGCTTCTGGACCCGTTATATTCCTACTTACTAATGTCTGTTTATCATGAAATATTTTTGATGCCTCAGCAATGTTTCATTTCTGTCATGATGGTTTGTTTGTTGAGAAAGTGTAGAGCAGTGCACACTAAATAGTATGTGTGTGACTGTAACTGTCAGGTGCATACTGCCCACCTAGCCCTCTGAAAACATATTATAAGAGTTGGTCCACTGTTGATGATGGTATAAATAAAATATACATTATATATTCTTTATTCTTTATACCATCAACAGTGGAACAAGTCAGCTATCATATATGTTTTCAGAGGACTGGCAGAGTGCACCTGACAGTGCAGTGCACACATGCTGTTCAACAGATTATTGCACTTCTCACTCCTGATTTTCCACACATGCACACAGCAAGACAGAAATAAAACATTACTGAGACCACTAAAATAATTTATTTTTAGAAACAGAGATTATTAAGTTGGAATATAACACGGAAGGGAAGGACACCACTTTTTTTAGCTTATTTTCTGTAGAATGTTTTTGGCCAGTGTTCATACAAATCTTGTGAAGCTGTCTAATGTCCCAAAAATTCCTGACTCAAGATGAATAGAAATGAGAGCATAACATGGAATGAAAAGTGTCCATTAATTCATGCTGCACTCATTCATGTGTGCACTGCCCCCAGTAATCACATAATTGTGCACCCCCAAAATGCTGCTGTCTTCTAATGTACCAAAAATTCCCGATGCCAGATGAATAGAAATGAGTGCATTAAATGGGTTGAAAAGTCTCTATTAATTCATGCCGCACTCAGTCATGTGTGCAGTGCACCCAGTCCCCATAATTGTGCACCCCCAAAATGCTGCTGTCTTATGTCCAGAAAATTCCCGACTACGGGTGAACAGAAATGAGAGCATAAAATGGAATGAAAAGTCTCCATTAATTCATGCTGCACTCAGTCATGCGTGCAGTGCACCCCCAAAATGCTGCTGTCTTCTAATGTTCTGAAAATTGCCCAACTCCAGACGAATAGAAATGAGAGCATAAAATGAAATTAAAAGTCTCCATTAATTCACACTGTAATCAGTCATGCATGCACACAGTCCAATAAGAAATATGTCACCTGCTGCTGCTGTTGGATTTTCATGTAATGCTTCTTTATCTGACCAGATTGATGCACAGTGTCTTGCCAAATGATGTGAAAGAAGGATGATCTGACCATTGAGTTAACCATGATGGTGCTTTTGGTTGCCCAAAGTCTGCTGCACTGACCCAAACAGGAAAGCTGCCCTCTGTGCATACACTTATACTACCCTTGGTAAATTAATGTACCTGGCACCATCAGGGGTTTCCACAGAACCTGACCTTAAATGTTTATATCCACATGCATATATATGTATATGTATATAGAGAGGGAGAGAATATTGATATATGTATATATATTTATAAAATGGGGGAAAGATTAGCTCAAAATGCCAACTTTGATTGTATAAAACACATCACATGACTGTGTGTGCATCAGAGCGGTATCACACACCTCCAATTTTACCCCCCTCCAGAACAATTTTGCATTTTATAAGATAGGTAAACCACTCTGAGGTGTGCGGTCATGCTCTGATATATGCATGACTTGGGTGGTTGACGCACACCAAGGCATGTGTATATTAGAGCAGGACCGCACACCTTAGAGTGGTTTATCTATTACATATATATGTGTGTATGTGTACACACATACACACACACATGTAATCATTGCTTTTTTTTGTATCACAGGTCATACAGTATGGTCAAACGTGAGATGTGCATTTTTTGGCTTGATGAGGAATTTGGGCATTGAAATACTGTCAAGTCAGTGAAGGTAAGAATTTTTTTTGGGGGGTTATCATTTGGAAGCAAGTTTCATTAATGGTTTCTTTTCTGTGAATTCTTCACAGGTTTTCTGTGCACCCTCCAGTGCAGTCCTGATGGTTGGGATTCATACCAGCTGTTGTGGCCCAGGTGTAATGTTGAACTTATTTGGAGAAAGCACGGATGGCAGCACACAGCACCGAAATGTTTCCTGCAAAAATAGATGAACAAGAAATTATTAGTACTTGACTGCAGTAACACATTCTGTTCAAAGTGTGGCTGTTACTGTCTGTTATATATCCAGTGTAACAGATAGCAAACTCTCAGTAAGCCACACCAAGACCAAATCACAATCACAAATTTAGTACATGTAAGCCATACACTGTCCCAATGTCTTGACTTAAGTTACATTTTAAGACGTCTTGTCATGACCTGGATACAACTTTGTTCAACATTGCCATGGCCAGCTGCAGCAATACAGTGTCTGATGTGCATGAAAAATATATTATGTGACGTACTTGTCACTTACACTCTCTTGAAAACATGGACTACAAAAAAGAACTGATGAAGTAAAATTGATATACTTACCAGAAATGGATATCCTACAGGTGGTGACAGTACTGCAGTACTACAGTCCTGAGTCCTCCAGTCAAGGAGAGTGCTTGAAACTGTTAACCTGTAAAAAAAGAAAATAGGTTGACCATATCTGTTTCTCAACTACATCTCAGAAATGCAACAGGAAGCATAACACAGCTCAAAGAAGTTCCATAGTATGAAAAATTTGTACACATACTCATTGTAAAATATTGATGTAAGAAGCCTTGCGGCTATGGCTGCTGGATGTGGTCTCCATCTGCCATGGCATGGGCAGGGCACAGGATAGAAAAACAATCACATTCCCTCTGAATAAGATAGTATCTGGCGTATTTGGCTGACAGTCATTTACTGGTGGTGGTTATGGGCACATGATGACATTCCTTCTCACTATCAGGTGGCTTTGGCTGACAGCAGTTTACTGGTGGTGGTGGTCATGGGAACAGCTGCAACACATTCCCACTTACTGTCAGACACACACAGGTGGGTGGCTGGATATGGTGTGTATTGTGTTACAGTACTGTATTTCACTCTCAGTCAGGAGGCAGATATCTTGAATTAGCAGGTTTTAAATGGCTAACACCTAGTACTACAAATGGACAGTTGTGTTTAAGAGGCTGACTGTGTTTGCTAATGACAGCAGCACAAATTCTGTTAAGTCTAATCAGAAATATTATCAAGGTGGGGAAGGTAAAATAGAAAGATTGTGAATTTACTTGTGCCAAATTGCCAATCTGAAATTATGGAATGAGACTCATTCTGAGTGGGACACTGTTTTTACATAATGAAAAACAAAACATGTGCCACTGAAAAAATGTGACAGCCTTTCAACCACTTTACTTAAAACCCACCACCACCAACAACATCATCATCATAATCATCCTGAAAGCTGTCCTCGAAGTCTTCATTGTCTGAATTGTGCCCACTAGGGAATTCTTCCTCCATGATTTCATCCTCTACCTCAATGGTAGGCCATTTCATACCGCCACCAGGATGGTCTGCTTATCCCACATTACCACAACCATGACCATGACAGGGTACGAATACAGAGGTTGCAGTTCGAACTGGTATGTGCCCCTGATTCATTTTTATGAATGTCAGCAAGCTGACATTTGAAGGAGAGAGGTTTGTACGATGGTTCTGAATGATTGCCCCTGTGGAACTGAATACCATCTCGACACTTACACTGGAGGATGGGCAGGTCAGGTACTTCAGTGCCACTGACATCAGCTCTGGCCATTCACTGACCTTTCCAAGGCAGCGTGGGTTCACAGCGGGAAGGTCATGTCAGACGAATCTAATAGATTTCTTTGACTGGGTGACCAAAGTAGTAGACCAGGGAGGGGCTGTGGACATTGCCTACCTAGACTTTAGCAAGGCATTTGACACAGTCCCACACAAAAGATTAATAGTCAAATTAACCAGCCTGGGAGTTGGTCCCAGGGTGGTAGCCTGGGTAAAACATTGGCAAGACAACAGGACACAGAAGGTAATTGTAAATGGAGTCCACTCTGAAGAAAGGGCGGTTACTAGTGGGGTACCGCAAGGTTCAGTATTGGGTCCAGTCCTTTTTAATGTCTTCATCAGTGACATTGCAGAGGGACTGGAAGGAAAAGTATGCCTATTTGCAGATGACACAAAGATCTGCAACAGGGTTGATAACAAGGAGGCGTGGAAAGGATGAAAAGGACTTGGCAAGGTTGGAGGAATGGTCAGAAGTATGGCAGCTAGGATTCAATGCAAAGAAGTGCAAAATAATGCACCTGGAAAACAAGAATCCAGGGGAGGACTACACAATGGGTGGGGAGGTAGTAACAACAACAAAAGAGGAAAGGGACCTGGGGGTAATCATAACAGATGACCTTAATGTTAGCAAGCAATGTGAGAAGGCAGTAGGGAGGGCTGGGGTATACTGGGATGTATAGGAGAGGCATCAGCAGCAGAAAACAGGAAGTTGTTATCCTCTGTACAGACAGTTGGTGAGACCCCATCTGGAATACTGTGTCCAGTTCTGGAGACCCCATCTGCAAGGACATAGACAGGATAGAGGCAGTCCAGAGGAGGGCAACTAAAATGGTGCAGGGTCTGCAAGAGAAGCCGTAATGAGGAGAGACTAAAGGAGCTTAATATGTATACCCTTGAGGAAAGAAGGGAGAGGGGACATGATAGAAACTTTCAAGTACCTCAAGGAATCAACAAAGTCCAAGAGGGTAGCATCTTTCAGAAAAGAGACTTGCAAGAACAAGGGGACACAATTTAAAGATAGAAGGAGGGCGGTTCAGGGGCAATGTGAGAAGTATTATTTCACAGAGAGGGTAGTGGATGCATGGGACACCCTTCCTGAGGAGGTTGTGGTGTCTAAAACTGTGGGAGAATTCAAGAATGCATGGGATAGACATAAGGCAATTCTTGTGGGGGGTAGGAAGAAATAGGATGTTGGTTAACTAGGATCTGTGGCCTATCCTGTAGGTAGGGAAATGGGCAGACTAGATGGGCCTAGAGGTCCTTATCTGCCATCAAAGTCTATGTTTCTATGTTTCTATGTTTCCACTTCAGTATAAAAGAGGATCATCAATTACTGACAGATGCCTGTTTACAGCCAAATATGAATCAACCATTCGCCATGCTGCACGAAGTCTGGTGGTTGATTCATCATCCTGTTCTCCGGATTCTATGATGTCACAAATTTAGACTTGGCACAAAGCAACCCAAAGTGGGTTAATGGCAACCAGTTTTGATGACAGACTACCTGGAACCACAGCCACCTTACAGGATGTGCTTGGTTCTATTCCAAACTGACCTTCAGTCTGGTTATGCTGCTGAAGTTTGCTGACCTTGGTACATGACATCTGTGCTCCATGAACCAAGTGCACCAGTTGCCCACTGACATGTTTAACCTGTTCAGGCCCTTCCTCCAGTAGTGAGGCAATTCCACATTTCTATTGTGGGTCCAGCATTGTTGCTATTGCAAAGTCGTCACTTTGCTGAATGCTCAAGATGTGCCAATTGCAGTCGAATAGTGTCAGCATCTGATTCAGCAACACACTGCCAGCACAGTCTCCGGAACCATCAAGGCTATGCTGTAGATTCAGCAATGTCTGCCTCAACATCCACAACAGTGGAATTGATTGGCTGATGGAGGCAGACTTGCCACTCATTCCATGTGTGGTATGTTCAAAAGGCCTCAAAATTGTTATAACAGAGTCCATGAGATGCCACTGTTCAGTTGTAAGAGACAAGGAAGTCCCGGAAGTGTCACAGCTCGTGTGCATGATAAGATATTTGGAGATTGCTTTGTATTGTTCACACAACCTCTCTGCCATGTATAAAGTTGAGTTCCAGGGGGTGACAACTTCAGCTTGAGGTGGTGCTGCCGGAGGCTGTTTTGGCTCTGCAGCTGCTGAAGTTGGTCATAGGCCTTTGCAAAGCTTGAAAAATGTGAACAGATATGGTGTACAACTATCAACATTTCCTTTATATCAAGGTGCTACAGAAACTCCTGGACCACCAGATTTAAACAGTGGGCCATGCATGGAATCCGAACAAAGCCACCATCCATGATGCATTTAATCACATTTGCAACATTGTCTCTTGCTATAAATCCAGGTCTCAGGGACAGGGGGTTCAGCCATGCATCAGTTTCAGTTAGTAGTAAGTCCAGGATGTTTTCACCAGTGTGGGAACAGGCCACACTGCGCATTGCAAGCATTGCATGCTGTCAAATTCCGGAAGGTTGCTACCATGACAGTCTACCTTACTACATCGATTATTCACACTACCACCGGCACAAACAACCCTCCCCCAGTACCTGTGCCCAATGTGCAGTAATACACAAATATGAACTCCCACTGTTTTGCCACTTGTCCACATATCCATACTTAAAAGGATGAAAGGAGAGGAAGAATGTTGCAGGGCATGTCTTTCAGAGTAGGCCACAGTCTGGTATAACTCGGGGACAGCATAGGTGGAAAAGTATGTCCTGGATGGGACTTTCTATTTTGTACAAGTCCATAAGCCACAAACTGCTGGAATCCTGAATTCTCCATGAAGGACAAGGGCAAACAATCAATTGCCAGCATTTCAGCTACAGCAGCATTAAGTTCACATGACACTGCATAACTGGGTGGATACTTCAGGTTACAGGCAAAAACACCCTGCAATGTGGGCTGACTTGTTTTCACATATTTTGCATGGTGTGTGACAGATGCTTGTGCTCTGAGAATGGCTGGGGGTGGGATGCAGGCATGTGATGAAGAGGGGTGCACAGGTGACAAGTCCACAAATGAAGTTATCTTCCATCATTTTAAGTACAGGGGTTGATGTACCACTTGCACTAGACATACTGCATAGACCACCACCACCACTGCTGCTACTGTGACCAT